>OX418219.1:70391889-70731889 GCA_948455865.1 Conomelus anceps
ACCTGTTTTGCCAGGTCTAGTAAGACCTATGGCAAACACTAATAAATATAACCAAAAAGATACATTACATTACATTTAAAGTAATTATAGTAGAGGAAGAGATTATAGAGAAGGAGAGGAGGAGTAGTTCTATTTATAAATTGAAAGAGTGAAACTTCTTAAAATATAAAATTATATGTTTCAGGTACAACTGTCGGATCAGTGAGATTTGAAAAATTTCCAGTTTCCTAGAAAACAATAGTATTCGTATGAGAAGGGTAAATATTGAGCTACCCTTTAATTTAGTTTGATAGAGGTTGACAATGACGTGACAGTTGAAACTATAGTATCTCGTGTGTTAAATATTGTTGTGACATCTTTATTATTCGTTATGGAATATCTACCACAATATGGACCATCAACAAATAAGAAATCCTCTACATAACAAATTTTTTTACCTTGTCCCATGACAGTTTAGAATTTTTACTGCTTATTTAACTCTATGTAACGAATTTCGGACCTCTCAACAACGAAGTTTTCTCTTTACTTCAACTTATAAAATGTAGTGTGTATAGGAAGCCCACAAAGTCATTTCCAAGGTATTGTTTATTTTCAGCAAGAAAGTCAATAAAACCAAAAATAATGAGAGAGTTCAGGCAGGTAGACAGTAAGTAGAGGTTTGAAACACATGTCGGAAATTAAATGCAGGTTACTAAAAATAGAATTTTAAGAACTCGTCATTATGTAGGTCTACTGGACTTTTCCCATCCTTCCACCATTTGCTTTTGTCACACATTTCAATTCTTAAAACTGATTGTGATGAACCTGAAGAGAAGAATCCTACAGATCATGATCAGGCGAGGATTTCAACTAAAAGATGGTGTACCAGACAACATTTTTGACTGGCTAATAAATGTGAATCGTTCATTGAATGTGATGTTTTATTCAAATGCAAATGCAACCAAAAATTATTAACTTTTTCAAGTAAAACATTAAAAACTAGAAAGAATTTGAAAAGTTCCTATACGAAGTTAATTACAGAATTATGTTGTGTTTAATCTGATAGTTTCATTGTGTAAAAAGTATTGAAATAAATTTAGTAAAGGCAGCTGAAAAAATTTGCTACTGGGTAGCCTATACTTCGATTAAGTTCCACTACATTCAATTCATGCTTCCTGGACATGAATTGGTGAGTGTACTTACTTATTACATTCTATACATATTCAAATACATGTATTTTATTATTTTCAACAGCATGGATTTTCAAATTTCTATATTAACGTTGGCCAATAGGGTAATAACCTACTCGCGATATTATACTGTATTGTGTATTCATTTAATTACCGCCCGCAATATATTACAATATCTGTAAGATGGGGTGGCAGTATTCTTTACACAACAACCTCTCAATAACGAATACCTCTACAGCGAATTTTTCCTCAGGATAATCGACTTCGTTATACAGAGGTTCAACTGTTCTTCAAAATAAAGTATTAAGGTACATGGTTAATGCACCTTAGTACATCAGTAACAGTGACCTGCACAGAGTTCTACACATTCCATATGCATCTAGCGAGATAAGTCGATTCGCTGCCCGTCATGAATTCAGACTTCACCACCATGTCAACCCTGAAGCAACTCAGCTGCTTGATAATCAAGGAATTACCAGAAGGCTGAAGATGACAAAGCCTTTTGAATTAGTGATTAGGGATTGGAAAATTTAATTTCGATAGGATAGACTGTAATGTATAGTGCTCTCTAGAACTACTTTAGTCATCAATGTGATGAATTGAAAATGTAATGATGAAATTAAATCAATAATTTAAATTTAAGAAGTGAATGAAAAGTTAATGGTTAGTCTTTAAGACTAGTTTTAATGACATTTATCAGGAAAAAATCAACAATACTAATTTTCGTTTGTGCCAGTGTCATCAGTTTTGAATTTCATAAGAAAAACTATACAAAATTTAACAATTATTATTCAACTCTCAAAAATAAACTTGAAACCAGATTCTTGTATGTCTGAACGGTCTTCAGTTTATTTTCCATTTATTACATGCTGCATGTGTAATATTCAAGTAGGTACTTGGAATGACTTCTCCAACATTGAGGCTACAGAAGAGGTCGTGGGTCAACTTTATTAACAGCCGGTACTGTTAAAAACTTCACACCGGTCTGTGATTTTATTATACAGGAGGCAGGGCAGACATTACTATTATCTAATCGTAAATGGGATAAGATTTTTATTATCATCGAGTGAAAGTAAATGAAAGTAAGATTGTTACATAAATGAGTCAACAAGTCATGCTGGCAAGTCAAGGGCATACCTAGTAGGAGTGTGTCACACATAAAAAAGTGCCCTATATTAGTGGCCGAGCAAAAGATTAGTTATGATATAGGGTGGTGATTGGTAACGCGGTGAGCTTGGTGTTATGCGATCGTGATGTTCAGTCAGTTTGTAAGACTGCGCTTGGATGGGTGAACATGCTTCAAAGATTTGATGTTACAAGTTTTATTATCACTTACCTGGTGTTTCGGACTCCTCCTCCTCCTCCTCTTCTTCCTTCTCATCCTGCTTTTGCCCCTCTTCATCATCCTTCTCCTCTTCCTCCTCCACTACCACCACCACTTCCTCCTCTTCCACCTCTTCTTCTTACTCCTTCTACTGCTTCACCTCCTTTTCTCCTTCTTTTTCCTGCAAAAGTCGTCTTTTTGGCTTACTTCTCCACTTCTTTTCATCTTCTTCGTTTGTTTTTAGTCATTTTCCTCTTACTTTCCTTCTCCTACTCTTCCCCTTCTCCAACGCTTCTCCTTCTCCTTACTCTCTTTGCTTTCAATTTTTTTCTTTCAACGACTGCATTCCTAATAGAAGCATTGTCTGCTATCGAAAAAAATTCTCCACATTTCCAGTCGTCGAACAAAAGCACCAATCAAAATCACTAATCATCATCATTATCGTCATCATCATCATCATCATCATCATCATCATCATGAACTGATGAAGCGTGCAGATGTGGTTTCAATCATCCCCCCCCTCCCACACCCACCGCTGAAAAAAGCAACACCCAACTTCGACCTGTAAAAGCGGCACAAAGCAGAATGAAAAATCGAAAAACCACGAACAAAAAAATAAAAGAAACTCCAATATCACAATCACTGTACCACAATTCGAAATAATTAAAAAAACGCGCTCCCAAATTCAAACTTCATTCATTTATCGATGCATTGACATTCAAAAGTTCTTTCCATTCTCATGAAGAGAGAATTGAGTGGTTTTACGAAAAAAAAATTCAAATATTCATATAGTTTGAAGCTGGAAAACATCGAAATAATGGAAATATCTGTTGATACCAATGCTGAAATGAATTGGACCTATGAAGTGTGGTGTTTTTAACGTGGGGTTTTCTAAAAACCAATATTGACACTGCTTGTAAAATTTTCAATAAAAAGTCGTACTTTTGCTTTGAAATCAGTGAACAGAACAAAAATACAGAAGCTTCACAAAGTGAACTAGCAATAATGTTTTAAATAAAAAGTAAACATAGGAAACACGAGAGAAAGGACTGTAGAAAAGCTAGGAAAAGGAGAGTCCTGTAGGTGTAGAAGGAAGTGAAAAAAAGAGCACATAGATAGAGTAAGGAGAAATAACAAAAAAGTAAGAATGAAAAAATAACGGAAAAATGATGTAACGGTCGAAACTATAGTTTTGTCGTGTTTCAATAATTTTAAAATGGTTTGAACTACATCAGCTTTATTCATTATGGATAACTACCACTATATCGCCATTACCATAACCAAAAAGGAAAGTAAACCAAATAAAAATAAGAGTGTGGCTGTTATTGGTGATTAGAAAAGGTGTTCCACCTTGCCGTTCGAGCAATGTTATGATCAACATGGTGGACCTACTATTTTAGGTGTGTTCCAAACCACCGGGTAAATGATAATGAAGCTTGTACAATCGAATAATTGAAGCACGTTCACCCATCCAAGCGCAGTCTTGAGTGTCACGATCTCATATAAAACACCACGCCAAATAAAGATAATATTTTCTGAGAGGTTTAAAATCAAAGCAAGCTGTCAATAACTATTTAATCTACTCACTACAAAGTTTTCAAGCATTTAGTCTTGATGATTGATAAGTCGTGTACAGTAGAAACAATTAGTCTGGGCGCACGGCCGTTTGGTAGTCAGCCATGGTGAGGGGAGTGTTTATCGCTCATTTCTAAAAACATGTGGCCCGTGCGACGCTGCAGATGTCTTCAAGGTCAACTAGTCAACTTTTACAGGACGGCTAGTAGTGAGACCAGAGCCACGCGCCCAGACTAATTGTTTCTACTATACTTATTAGAGTGGATTCAGAAAGATATGGAAGTTTTCAATGGTTGTTTGTAATTTATTAAACAGGGCCAAGATTATAAAATTAATGTAAACATTGTTTGAATTGACACAAAAAAAAAACTTTTGTTGTCTAGTAATAATCATGTCTAAAAATTAATACAGTAGTACATAATTAAAATAATATAATGCAGTATTATCTAATATGATATAATATACTATAATAAAATATAATATAGTATGTTAATAAAATAATAGCAATATTGATAAAATACGACATTTAGATCCTGAGAATAGAGATCATCTTCAAGATGGCTCCCGAATTCAAGTTCAACCGGTGTCGAATGGCGTCTACCTTTCTCAAGGTGAGACAAAAGTGAGTGGAAACAATTTTAAGAAATCCTCGTTCAAGTTTCACACAAATTGAAAAGATAGAAAAAAAGGAGTTAATCATTTGCAAAGAAACTCGGCGACGACAGAATAAATTGATGCATCCAGCCGACACCAGAATAGAAGAAGATAAAGAAGGAGGAGGAGATGATCCTAAATTGATTCCAAGCCGAAGAGAAACTCGTTTAGCATCTTCTTGAAATTCTAAAATTAGGAATGTCAGACTATTATTAGGCAGAAGATACATTTCGGAAATTTCATTACCATAACCCCGTTCTTGAAAACAAAATCCTGCTAATGCTATTCTCATCACTTGGGAGATTTTTTCAATTTTTTTTATCCTCTTATCAGAAGAGACATTGAGCATTCAAACCAGCAGGCAACGCCAGATACAGCACTAACTGTATGGTATACAGTGATTCAACTGTGTACAGGTTTGTTAACTGGTCCTCTGGAGCTGAATTGGTTACTATAGACGTGATGACTCCTAGTTCTTCTTCTTCTTAATTTTCTTCTTCTTGTTCGTCTTTTTCTACATTACCAGCTGGTATTACGCTTTTACTTTCTCTGTATCTCTCATTATGACATTGACACTTTCATGGTTTTGTGTGAAGAGATAGAAATTTAATTATTTGAATTTGTAATGTTTATCTTACAACAACTAATATTGCTATATTTTATTCTTCTTATTATTATTATTCTTAGTTATTTATTACACTTATTATAATTCTAATAAATAATTTATCATTTCATTTCATTATTATTATTTTTTTTTTTGAGGATGAAGCCCACATAGGTCTGAGACCTGTGCGTGGGTAATGAGTTGGATGATGGTGATTGATGAGTTGGACCTATAGTTTTAGGTGGGTTCCGAACCACCGGGAAGTGATTTTCAGCAGAGAACAGTGTCTTTTTTGCTGGCCAATCTAATCGGTCACCGTTACAAACAGGACCTACGAGAACGCAGCTTATCTATCTGATTGAACATATACCTGCTACGGCTCGCGGCTATCACTTCCCCATATTATGTATGTTTGGTAGCCTACCACAACCTATTTCGACTGTAGGTGACTCTTCAGACCTCAACATTATGTTTTAGGCCAAAGAGCGTACTAAACAAACGAGGAGTGAGGTAGTTTGCGATCGCTTTCCTCACTGAGCTAATAACAGAGTGTCTTATTAACAGAGTGTTGTATCACCGAAACAAATTGTCAAGCTCTATGCTTAACAGTTCACTCCCACCTTTTCACAGAGTCTGGCTGCATAGGTGAGTGTGTGTACTATCCAGCGCACTTAGGAGCTACTTCCTGCGTCCAAGCTATCATTTGACCGAGACGTTTGGATAGCAACGCAGTTTTTTTTTGTATCTTGAGATACAAACGTAATTCACCTCACGCCACATTAAGACAAAATTTATAATGTATTAAAATAAATAATTCGACTGAGACGACTAAGCAGCAGGGAAGTGTGCCGTAACAGGTATTCGATCAGTCAGACAAAAATAAAGAACGAACTCCTGGGCCCTCTTTGTAAGGGTGGCCGATTGCATTTAATTGGCCAGCAAAACAGAATCAGTTCTCTGCTGTAATATCACTTCCCGGTGGTTCGGAACCCACCTAAAACTGTAGGTCCAACTCATCAATCACCATCATCCAACTCATTACCCACGCACAGGTCTCAGACCTATGTGGGCTTCATCCTCCATAAAAAAAACACATATCGGAGATAAACAAAAAACAGTTTAGAGGAAAAATCAAGAATAAAGATGTAAAAAATAAACAATAATGCTATTAACGAAAGAAAAGAAAAAAGAACATTTCCTTCAAATTGAAACAGATTAACGCATGCAATGAGGCGCTCAAGACTTCCTATTGCGCATGTGCACTACCGTTATTTTTCTGCAATTTTCAGCCTAATGTAGAGTATTTTAAAGGCCTATTACACACACACACACATAAATATATACATATATATATATAATATATATAATCTGGACTACTGGACTATAAACTATATACAGGATATTTTATAAGCTTGCATAATGAATGAACTCTGGAATTAAAGTCGGCGTAAATCCGGTCCTAGATTCCAGTCGCAGCGTTTTACACAAAACGGAATAAGCCCCGTAGTACATAGTCTAGAAACATGTATAGTACATAAATATATAGTAAATAGCCTAAACGGAATAGCTTACTGTTGAAGAGAGGTCGCGCTCTGTTAGTCAAATCGGTGCACTTGGTTTTTATTTCAGGCTTTATTAGGCTTCAGGCTAAATAGCCTAATGTCGTTTTTATATAGCTGTATAACTCTTTCTGCCACAAATATATTATGAAATAAAATATATCGCATTTTTGCGAGTGACGGAGCTACTTTTATGGAGGATGAAGCCCACATAGCCCCGAGACCTGTGTGTTGATAAGCTGATTGATAAGTTGGACGTACTCTGTTAGGTGGGTTCCGAACCACCAGGTAGTGATTTTACAGCAGAGAACAGTCTTTTTTGCTGGCCAATCCAATCAAGTCTCCACCACCTCTTTCTTATCTTTCCTCCTCCTCCTCCTCCTCCTCCTCCTCTCCTCCTTCTTCTTCTTCATCTCCTTCCTTATCATCTTCTAATTTTTATTCTTCCACTACAAGTATTGCCAAGGCTCAGCCTTTTAGACTTTAGGCTAAATAGCCCACTGTGGGCTTTATATATAGACGGCTATTTCCGTCTCATTGTCTCAACTATATATATATATATATATATATATATATATATATATATATATATATATATATATATATATATATATATATATATAAATCCCACTATACTTACAGCCTCCGTACATGTTCATGTTTTCTATACTTACGGACTCCACCCAACTTACAGCCTCCGTATACGGAGGCCGTAAGTACATCCTTAATAAATCTTTCAGCTGTTTTTAAATAAAAATTTTTAAGGCTTGTAATTTTCAGTAAATGATCAGTAGAATGTTTACAATTGAACCTGCTTTGTTAAATCTCTCAAATTGCAATCCAATTTGAATAATTGATTTTTAAAAAAAAAGTGTCAGAGGTCACAAGTCATCAATACGTCTGAAAATATACATTGCTAGTTCACGGTTTTGCCACCAGTGGAATTGGCCAGTAGCGCCACTGGTATATACGTGTATATCTGAATTTTCAAACTCATATATTTACAGCATCCATTAAACTGGCAACATCGCGTAGCCTAACACACTCCTACAGTCCTCCAAGCACGCACGCACGCTCACTCACTCCACACAGTATCTTCATCTGCTTTGTCCACAAACGCTTCCTGTTGAAAAGCCAACTTTTGACCGTTTTATCCCATTACAATGGGACGAATCTTCTTTATATAAAATAGGCGAACATGTTTTTTTGTGATGGCAACTCCTCCGTGGTTTCTCGACCGATTTTGTTCGTTCACGTCTCATTTGAAAGATCTCATCGAGTAGATGTTTGATAAGGTCTTACATTTTGAATAAAGTCATCAGAGTGGACATCAGCAATGAACGATCAAAGTTTCAATTTTTTCCATTGCTTTGATCGGTGAGCTGAAAATTTGCACATTTCAACTTATGATTTGATGATCAGCTGTTTTGAAACAAAACGTTTATTTTTCATTGTTCATTCAGAGAGAGAGGGTGGGAGGATAGGATAAAGAGGAAGATAGAGAGAGGAAAGAGAGAGAAAAGAAGAATAAGGGAAAAAAAAGAGGAGAAGATGAAGAAGACGAAGGAGAAGAAGTAAGAGGAGAAAAAGAAGAAGAAGTCGGAGAAGAAGAAGAAGAAAAAGAAAAAGAAGTAGAGGAAGAAGAAGTGAAAGAAGAAGAGGAAGAAGAAAAAGAAAAAGGAGAAAAAGAATAAAAAGGGGAAGAAGAAGAAAAAGATGAAGAAGAGGAAGAAGAAGTGGAAGAAGAAGAAAAAGAAGAAGAGGGAGAAAAAGAATAAGAATAAAAAGAAGAGTAAAAAGAAGGAGAAAAAGAAGAAGAAAAAGAAGGAGAAAAAGAAATAGAATAAAAAAAAAAGAAGAAAAAGAAGAGGAAGAAGAAGAAGAAAAAGAAGAAGAAAAAGAAGAGGAAGAAGAAGAAAAAGGAGAAAAAGAAGAAGGAGAAGAAGAAAAAGAGGGAGAAGAAGAAGAAAAAGATGAAGAAGAGGAAAAAGAAGAAGAGGGAGAAAAAGAATAAGAAGAAAATGAAGAGGAAGAAGATGAAAAAGAATAAGAAAAATAAGAAGAAGAAGAAGAAGAAGAAAAAGAAGAAGAGGGAGAAAAAGAAGAGGAAGAAAAAGAATAAAAAGTAGAGTGAAAAGACGAAGAAAAAGAAGAAGGAGAAAAAGAAGAAAAAGAGGAAGAAGAAGAAAAAGATGAAGAAGATGAAGAAGAAGTGGAAGAAGAAGAAAAGAAGAAGAAAAAGGAGAAAAAGAAGAAGGAGAAGAAGAAAAAGAGGGAGAAGAAGAAGAAGAAGAAGAAGAAGAGGAAAAAGAATAAGAAGAAGATGAAAAAGAATAAGAAAAATAAGAAGAAGAAGAAAAAGAAGAAGAGGAGAAAAAGAAGAGGAAGAAAAAGAATAAGAATAAAAAGAAAAGTGAAAAGAAGAAGAAAAAGAAGAAGAAGAAGAAGAAAAAGAAAAAGAAGGAGAAGAAAAAGAAGAAGAGGAAGAAGAAGAAGAAGGAGAAGAAGAAAAAGAAGAAGTGGAAGAAGCAGAAGAAAAAGAAGAAGAAGAAGAAATAGAAGATGAAGAAAAAGAAGATTAAGAAGTAGAAAAAGAAGATGAAGAAGAAAAAGGAGAAAAAGAAGAAGAAAAAGAAGAGGGAAAAAAGAATAAGTAGAACTAAGTCCAAACTTATCATCATAGGCAATGCTGTCGTTCAGTATGTAGAAAATTTACATTTGGAATGTATTTTACAAAGTTTAATGAAGTCGCACATTCGTGCGACCCGGGATAACCTAGTTCTATTCAATTTTAAAAACAAAAACCAAGATGTTCTGACTAGAGATGCTATCTGTTTATGATGATACTTGATACTGGTGTCATATGATGCAGAATAATATTATTGAGATCATAAAATATGAACTAGAAAAAGATGAATCTTTCTCAAAGTGGGGCAAAATAATAAATAATAAATCATGCAAAGGGGGCAAAATAATAAATAAATAATAAATCATGCAATTATTCTTGTATAATAGAGCAATTGAATATCAGAAGAAATTTTTATACTTGAATATTATAACTCGCCTCACGAATAATTAGGGTGGGGGGGGGGGGGGGAAATAAACTTTTAACTGCTGATCTGATTGAATGGGACAACACAAAAATTATGATGTACTGACTTTAAAGTGACTAAATTTTGCAAAGGGGGGGTTTGGGGTACCGGAAATGAGAAAAATCTTTGACACAAAAACATTGTCCGATTTTGATGAGACTGGTGTCATAGGATGCAGAGAATTGAGGTCTGAAAATATGAACTAGATAATGATGAATCCTTCGATTGGGGGGAGGGGGAGAGGTAGGCAAAAAACTGTTTTTTTTTAAGAGAATTGATTGTCAATACTATGGTGTCAAAAAATCATGCAATTAATTTTGTATAATAGAGCACTTGAATTGAAGAAGAAAATTTTATACTTGTATTTATCACTCGCCTTCCTATGTGAAGGGGAAGGGGTTAGAAAAACAAATTTTGAAATGCTGATCGGATCACAATGAAACAAGTTTTATTTTTTATTTTTTTTAATCAATCCAGAACACAAAAATTAAGAAGTACTGACTTGAAAGTTACTAAATTTTGTAAAGGGGGGTTTGGGGTACCAAAAACGAGAAAAATATTTTACACAAAAACATTGTCCAATTTCGATGAAACTTGTGTCAATGATGAACCTTTTACATAGGGGGTGAGGGGTAGATATTTTTCACTCGCCTTTCTAGCTAAGGAGGGGGGTTGAATAAAATCAACTTTTGAACTGCTGGTCCGATTGCAATGAGGCAAGTTCTATTCAATCAAAAACACAAAAATTAAGAAGTATTGACTTGAAAGTTACTAAATTTTGAAAAAGGGGTTGGGTACCAGAAACGAAAAAGAATTCTCAAAAAAATGACTGATTTTGATTAGTGTTGAAACATATCGTTTTAGGAAACAATACTATATTGAGCTTAGATAAATAATTTTAAAAATGTCTTAGAATATCCAAACTCCCTCTCACATGGACGCCCTCAACTCCCTTTAAATATCTAGCAGAAAGTTCTTGAAATCAGTATTTACTTTCATAAATAAGTATTTCCACTTCCCCTCACCGGCAAGTAATAAAAGTAAGACGGAGTCCACAAGTATAGGAATCATGATCATGTACAGAGACTCCCCGTGTATATAGTATTTGAGCTCTGGAGAGGGAAATAATCATAGGAAAAATCTACAAAAATTCGTGAACATTTATGTCTATACCATTGACCTTCCCATAAAAATTCAGATCGATTGGTTCAAAACAAGAGTGATTGTGAGCATTTTTCATATTCTCTTTCAGTTCACAGCGAAAATCAGTCTATACCTTACTTTTATACCTCGATTATGATTATTTTTTTAGGATTTTGGTTCAAATCTATCAAATTAATTTTAAACATGGTAATTTGATTATATTTCATTGTTTTATTGTGTATAACCATGTTTAATAGCCATCTTTTCATACTTATTGTGATTTGAAAGCTGTAATATCGTTGTATCTTGCTGTAATCAACTTTATATTTATACTTCATGTATATAATATACACTTACTCTGTATATCACATAGAAGAACTAGTGAATGAAGGTACCAATTTCAATTATTATTGACGTATTTCAAGCTAGGTATTAATCTTAATCCTTGAAAATCACAATTCATTTATAAGACAATGTTTTAATACAAAGTACAAGATGGCAGTTAAAAGAAATTAAGGGATTAACAAGTTCAAATGACATGCATGCTACAAGCTAGCATAAAGACTATGAAATGTGTTATCAATGGAATACGCAGAATAATAATTTACTTTTTGAACAGAAGCTGTGCAAAATAATAATAATAATAGTAATCTCCGATCTCATAATTGAATGTTTTTGAATTTTCGCGCCACAGGTCACATGGCCTGGCTTCTTCTACAATTGAATTCGCCACCACGTTGAACTCATGTTTTAACCTCATAGACTATAAAGAATCTGAAGGCCCTTTTAAACTTACTAAGGCTAGAGAGAAAATTAATTATTGTTAGAGAGCTTGCTTAGAGCAGCGTATACCGTTGCAGATTCCAACTGGACGAGCGATGGGAGAGGTAGAGCAACACTTTCGCTATTACTAGATTGTTTTTACTATCGTCGTGTATCAACTCAACTGACAACTTAAACTGATCTAACCATCAGATTTTCTCTAGCTCAAGCAAATCTTAACGAACCTTGAAAATAAGCAAATATGAAAAGGAAGCTCCTCTTTTGAGTATAAATAGGTGTAAGTACTTTCCTGAATTAACAAAAAGAGATTTATAGTTTTGAGGGAGAGTTGACTTGAGGAAAATACGCATAATGGATTGAAGCCCTAATAATTTATTGATAAAGTAAACGAATAGTTTTTATCGAATTTTCTGAAATTTTTGAATATACAATTTTTTAAATGTTTCAAGTCAATGAAAGAATAATTGTCTTCTACTATTATGATTTTAATAACGGAAATTGGGTATTTTTTTTTATGAAAGCATCACGTATCATAAACAATTTAAAAAAAAGACTTATAGTATTCGTTTACTGAACTATATAAGTCTATAGTGAAAAAGTTAAAAGTTCATATCAAGTCATTGGTGAGATTTGTTGCCCCAAAAATTTTAACTTTGAGTACATAAACTACATGAATTTGTTATGAAAAAACGTTTTCCCACAGCAATAGATAACATTTTTAAAACCTTATTAGTTTTCCAATCCAAGAAACTTTGAAAAAATATGACCTAACCTAATCAACCCTAGACCTAATCAACCTAATCAACCAACCATATGACCTAATCAACCCTAGCTTCTTGTGGGGGGAGGACGTAAGATTTAGATAGATATAACTAGAATGCCACGCTAAAAACCATACTAAGATTTCCGTACAATCCAAGAGCCAACATGTTGGAAATACTAGTAAAATTTTCGACGTTGTTTTTGTTTTTCCAAAATTGTAACCAATCTAAGCGTATCTTGTTCCATACTAACCATTGATGTAAGTGGGCTACTAAATTATTGTGAATTTTTCCTCAATGAAAAACGTTGAGATTCTGTCGTCTAACGATTCTGTCATTTATATTGTCGGACCCTCTAGTTCAGACATGAAGAATTGTCGGCATATCTCAAGGGAAGGGGGATTCTTGAGACCCAATTAGCGTCCCCTTGATCCACCAATGCAATAGAGTGCTCTCGTAGAGTAATCAAGAGGATGCTTCCAGTCTAAAATCATAGATTGGGATCTACTATCTAGAATCTAGATTCCAGATAATTTTACAATATTATTGACCGTGCAAAGATTTATTACATATTGGACTTCTTTCACCCATATACATTACGTTTTTTGTTCCAGTCATTGAGGTATAAGTGAGTGAATGGAGTATGTGCAGTGGGTGCATGTACAATTTATAATTGGCTTCATTTTCTAAATTTATGCTTCCGCCACTCACTCTTACTTCGATAGGTGCAGCCGAAAACGAACCAAATGGAACCATATATTAGTATGAAGCAAGCCTTATCCAATCGCTTTTCCAATAATAAGAGCCATGGTTAAACACACACTATAGGTCACGAAGCATCAACCTTTCAATCAGCCAAAAAAGTGAATGAGGGGTTTTTCTTACGCGATATCTACAAATCTCACAATACAGTAAACACTGGCAAAGAAACATAAAAAATGTTCTTCAAATGAGTTTATTCAATAAAAGCTCCTCCGGTCGCGTCTTAAATTCTATAAGTATCAAATAATACTGCTATTATTGAGTTGCTGTTCATAGGTGTTTATTGTAGACTGTAAAGTATACGAGCACTATTACGTAGATTTAAATTTATTTATAATCATTTTAAATAGGATACAGTATTTGTAAAGCTCATGAAACGTGATGCAATTACACAAAAAAACTTGAAAACTGGTATTGAAATCACACAACTAAAGACAATTTTATTTGACTTGAAACAGAAATTAAAAAAAGCTTATATATGTAAACCATTACTTCATAAATTCTAGGGCCTGTAATGCATTTCGTGTATTTTTCTCAAGTCAACTCTCACTCACATCCAACCTTGAAATATCATAAAAAGAAACAGAAATTCAGGAATATTATTTTCAACCCTCTATACTCAAAAAGGAATTTTCTTTCTATTTTTCCTCATTATTTAGGCTTGTTTCGACTTGCTAAAGCTAGACAGAAACTAATTGCTTAGATGAGTTTCAGTTGAGTATACAAGATCGTGAACACAATCTAGTAATAGCGAAAGTATTGGTCTATCTCTCTCGTTGCTTGTCCAGTTGGAATCTGCACTGGTATATGCTGCTCTAAGCAAGCATCTCCATCAATAATAATTAATTTTAATACAAATAATTATTAATTAATTTTTTTTTGTTACTCCAAAGTAGCTTGTGAGGTACGAGCCGATATGGCCAAGTTTAAAATGAATGCTGCTGTGCAGAAAGGTCACTATAGTCAAGTGATTAAGGCGCCCGACCGGCAATTAGGAGGTCCGTGATTCGATTCCCGGTGGTTACTGATATTCTCATACAGTATAGCATTCATCGATTTACAAAGCTATTGATGTTGTCAATATTCGCCATTGTGGAAGTTTTCAGTTGACTACGAATTAATAGCACTTGGGGATTCGAAATCAATAAATTAATTTTCTCTTTAGGCGAGTGATAATTTTCAAGTATAAAATTTTCTTCTGAAATTCAATTGCTCTATCGTACAAGAATATTTTTGACGCCATAATCTATAAATCTATTCTCTAAAAAAACAAAATTTTCAGGCCACCTTATGATAGAGATTCATCATTTTCTAGTTCATATTTTCGGATCTCAATACTCTGTATCCTATGACCCCAGTCTCATAAAAATCGTTTTTGTGTAAAAAAATTCTCGTTTTCGGTATTCCAAACCTCCCTTTGCAAAATTTAGTAGCTTTCAAGTCAGTACTTCTAAATTCTCGTGTTCTGGATTGAATAGAACTTGTCCCATTGCAATTGGTTCAGCAGTTCAAAATTTGACTTTTCAACTCTCCTCCCCCCTTCAGAAAGCTTGGGAGGTGAATGATAATATTCAAATTATTAATAAATTAATTTTCTCTCTAGCTTTAGTAAGTTTAAATAGTCATTTAAATGCTCTATGGACGATGAGGTTGAAACGAGAATTTAACGTGATGTCAATTATTTCAATGGGGGCAGCCATTGGTAACGCGATCTGTGCCGCGAAAATTCAAAAACATTCAATTATGAGATCGGAGATTACTATTATTATTATGCACAGCTTCTGTTCAAAAGGTAAATTATTATTCAGTGTATTCCATTGATAACCCATTTCATAGTCTTTATGCTAGCTTGTAGCATGCATGTCATTTGAACTTGTTAATCCCTTAATTTCTTTTAACTGCCATCTTGTACTTTGCATTAAAACATTGTCTTATAAATGAATTGTGATTTTCAAGGATTAAGATTAATACCTAGCTTGAAATACGTCAATAATAATTGAAATTGGTACCTTCATTCACTAGTTCTTCTATGTGATATACAGAGTAAGTGTATATTATATACATGAAGTATAAATATAAAGTTGATTACAGCAAGATACAACGATATTACAGCTTTCAATTCACAATAAGTATGAAAAGATGGCTATTAAACATGGTTATACACAATAAAACAATGAAATATAATCAAATTACCATGTTTAAAATTAATTTGATAGATTTGAACCAAAATCCTAAAAAAAAAATCATAATCGAGGTATAAAAGTAAGGTATAGATTGATTTTCGCTGTGAACTGAAAGAGAATATGAAAAATGCTCACAAACACTCTTGTTTTGCACCAATCAATCTGAATTTTCATGGGAAGGTCAATGGTATAGACATAAATGTTCACGAATTTTTGTAGATTTTTCCTATGATTATTTCCCTCTCCAGAGCTCAAATACTATATACACGGGGAGTCTCTGTACATGATCATGATTCCTATACTTGTGGACTCCGCCTTACTTGCGTTACTTACTGGTGAGAGTAAGTAAAGTGAAAAAGTATTTGAAGATGACCATGCCGTTATGAGAGAGATTAATGGTGGTAGTAGAGGGCACCCATAGGAGAGGGAATTCGGGTATTCTGAAAGACCTTTTCAAAAATAGTTTTTTTGGTACAATAACTTACTCTTTCCAATGACCAATGTTGATTGATCAATTTTGGAAAACCACATTCCTTATCTCAATGGTCTGTTGATTGGGTTATGTGTAAAAATCAACTTTTATTTGATCTTAATAGTGGTCCAATTTATTTGAATGGGATTTAATTCATTCGTCACAAGTCGATTGTGATTTCCTCTATTTTATTTTCAATATTTCTATTCCCATTCCAATCGGACTACCTATTAAAAAGTTGATATTACCACCTCTCTTGCCAAAAAGGTTGAAAAATACAAAAAATTTAGAACAGTATATAAGAAACTATTATTTGTTCTACAATTAAAAAAATGGCAGACTTTAAACCCCATCTTTCCTTTACAAAAATCAGTCCCCCGCCCTCATATCAAAAATGTATAATTTCCTGGTTGATATCTAAATGTATTAAATTCTGTACTGTATAAAAACATATTTTATAAGAATTGAACAATGGTTTTGAGTCAATAATTTTTTTGTATATGATACCTGAAACCACCCCTTTGCAAAAATTGAACTTTTTGTCAACAAAATATCTTCATTGGCAGGTACTGAATGTAATAGAATTTGTCCCAACTCGATAGGATCATTTGTTCAGAATTTGCCTTTTCAACCCCTTTAAATAATTCCCAATACCCTATAATGTACTGAATAAAAAAAAGATTATCTATAATGAAATTAAATAGTTGAGCACTCTAAGTCGAATGAATCCAGAATTAATCTTTCAGACCACCCATTCAAAATTGATATTTCCACCCCTTATGCCAGAGAGGTGGAAAAACACAAATAATATAAAACACCCTTCTAAAATATAATTATTTTATAGCTCAAGGAAATAACATGATTTTGACATCAAACCCAATTTTTCCCCTTTCGTTTAAAGAAACCATTTCTCCAACCCCACAACCCCTATGACAAAAATTTATCATTTTATTGTTTATTATGTCCAATATCGATATTCTGCATCAAATAACACATGTCTTATCAAAATTGGACAATTGTTTTGAGTCAATAAATTTTTCGTCTTTGATACCCAAAACCACCCCTTTGCAAAAATTGAACTTTTTGTCAACAATTGTTATTTATGTATCAAGAGCAACTTTATTGCTTGAGAGAAAACAGTTACTGCACGATGCGTAGCAGAGCACAGTAATTTCACAATAGCGATAAAGGAGCTTTATGCGCGAATTACGTACAACATTTTTCCCACAACTGCAGCTCTGGATTCCAATAAATCTTGTAGTTTGTAACATCACAGATTTTAGCGTGCGCGGATTTGGTTAGTGTGTGCCATTTTAATGAGAATGAGGTTTTGAGAATTTAACGGATTTCGTGATCCACCAAAGACATCAAAAACAGCTGGCGAGCAGTAAAGTACATTTTACGCTCGCCAGCTGACTTTACCGCTTGCTGAGCAGTAAACAGATATTTTATAATCAGTTTTCATTATGTAAAGATCTACTTTACAAGCAGTTGTAGGGAAAATATCTTAATTGGCAGGTATTGAATGGAATAGAATCTGTCCCAACTCAATAGGATCAGTCATTCAGAATTTGTCATTTCAACCCCTTTAAATAATTCCCAATATCCTATATGTATAACATATAAAAATTATCTATAATGAAATTACATAGATTAGCACTCTCAGTCGAATTAATCCAGTCTTATTTAAATCAGACCACCCATTCAAAGTTTATAATTCCACCCCTCAGGCCAGAGAGGTGGAAAAACACAATTAATGTTAAACACCCTTATAAAATATAATTATCCTGCAACTCAAGAAATAACATGATTTTGACACCAAACCCCATTTCCCCCCTCTCGTTTACAGAAATTATTTCTCCAACCCTACAACCCCTATGCCAAAAATGTAACATTTTATTGTTTATAATGTCCGATATCGATATTCTGCATAAAATAACACATGTCTTATCAAAATTGGACAATTGTTTCAAGTCGATAATTTTTTTCGCCTTTGGTACCCAAAACCACCCCTTTGCAAAAATTGAACTTTTTCTCAACAAAATATCTTAATTGGCAGGTATGGAATGGAATAGAATCTGTCCCAACTCAATAGGATCAGTCGCTCAGAATTTGTCATTTCAACCCCTTTAAATAATTCCCAATATCCTATATGTATCACATATAAAAATTATCTATAATGAAATTACATAGATCAGCACTCTCAGTCAAATTAATCCAGTTTTATTTAAATTAGATCACTCATTCAAAGTTGATATTTCCACCCCTCTCGCCAGAGAGGTGGAAAAACACAAACGCCATTTTCCCCCTTTCATTCACAGAAATCATTTAAACCTACCCATCAACCCCTAAATCAAAAATGTACATTTTCTGGTCATAATATCCTATATGGATATTCTGCATCAAATAACACATGTTTCATCAAAATTGGATGAGAAAATTGGAAAAATATAATTTTTTCGTCTTTGATACTAAAAAACGCCCCTTTGCTGAAATTGAATTTTTTGTCATCAAAATATCTCAATTTTCAGGTATTGAATGAAATAGAGTTTGTCCCAACTCAATAGGATAAGTAGTGCAGAAGTTGATTTTTCAACCCCTTCAAATAATTCTTAACATTCTATAAGATGTATCACAGAAGAAAAAAAGAGATTATCTTAAATGAAATAAAATATTTGAGCACCTTGCGTCAAATGAATCCAATCTTTTTCAAATCAGACCACCAATTCAAAGGTTGATATTTTCACCCCTCATGATAGTGATAGAGGGTGTGATCTTTTGTAATAGAGTAATGGTTGCTTTCCATAAAAAAGAATTCTTTCAGTTACATTAATTTTTTTAGAAAAGTTGGAAATATGAAATCTGTAAAAATTGCTGTTTCATTGAAACAACCCTTCAAGAAATTTTGGGGGTTGCAATGCATTTTCGACTTTCCCTTCAAGTTAGCTATTACTCTCTCACAAATCATAGAATCGATAAAATCTTTTTCATGAAAAGAATCAAGAAACACTTAAAAATTGACTAGGAGAATAAAAGGGGTGATGAGGAGGAGGAGGAGGAGGTGGAGGAGGACGAGGAGGAGCAGGAAGAGTAGGAAGAAGAGGAGGCGGTGGAGGAATATAAGAAGTGGAAAAGAAGAAAAAGAAGGAGTGAGAATGAAGAAGACGCTCACTGAAGAATATTCAGAGCTGAGCTCTGAAAGGCTAGGCTGTGGCAAACTGTGATCCTCTAGACTCTAGACTGAAGGTAAATTTGGCAACACTGCCGGAGGCCGAAGATATGACAAAATGTATTAATAAGTATATCTGGAGGCTGCAAGTATATCGGTAAACCATATAATGTGTATGAAGCTCACAAGTATAGTCAAATGAAAAGAGGCCAAAAGTATAGCATTATGGCTGAAGAAAAATCCGGTTTTTAAAATTTACCTAATCAGAAAACCAAGACCAAAAGTGAGGGTGCAAATACACTATAATATAGGTATACTCTCATAAAAAATTAATATACTTCATGGTTTAATGGGGATGCCGTAAGTTTCGATTATGAAAAGAGGCCGTAAGTATAGCGGGATTTATATATATATATATATATATATATATATAGCATTTTCGCGAGTTATTACTGAGCTACATGCGATTGAGTTATAGTAATATATATGCTATATACAGTTATATATATACATACAGTAGTAGCTCCATTATGACTGCGATAGTGATGATTGTGATGTAATTTGGGTCGGATGCCCTATTTGGCAATAGATGCTGCTGCTTCATCATGCCCGGATTTGAACTGGAGCAAGACATAGGCTAGGATACACAATCTGAAAGTTTTTCTGATAATTTGCAAACGTTGTTAGATTTCTCAATAATGTCGGGGGGTTTCCAGGCGTGTCATAGTAGCATAGTAGTTTATTCAAACAAAAACCTAGTTATATCGGTAGCAAACTCTGCAACAAGCTACCGCAGTTTTTAAAGAGTCTTCAAAACATAGAAATATTAAAAAACAATTGAAAACATATTTAGTTGAAGCATTTTTATAGTGTGCAATTGCTCCTTTCATATCAAAATTAAGCCTCACCTCAACTAATTGATATAGTAATTATAGTAACTAGTGTATAAGATTATATAATTTATGTAGTATGTCAAAATTTCAAATTATATCATCTTTTTTCGGACTTTAATAATGTTTTGTTTGAAATGAAAAAAATAATATTCTTTATCTGCAAAAGACTTGTGCTTGTGAATAATTATTGTGCTTCAAGGTGAAATTTAAACTTTTCAAGTGAATTCAACGACTTGCAGTCAAATTTTATTAAAAATAAGTAGTATTTCACTTACTTTGTATGCCAAACATTTTCGAGTTGTTGAAACCCATCTTCAAGGCCATTTTCGAAAACGTTTGGCCTACAAAGTAAGTGAAATATTACTTATTTTTAATAAAATTTGACTGCAAGTCGTTGAATTCACTTGAAAAGTTAATATTAACAACGCAGTTCGTCATGGAACAAGAAATCCAGGAGTGAAATTTCAAGTGAAACAGCGACCTAACCTAAGATTTTGATCCTACTTTAAAATTTTGTGAAAAGCAGTTTTGGACAATAGCCTGTTGTATTCACATTGACTGTAGCCTATGTTAGTTAAATGAATGAATAAATAAATAATTGTTAATCTGACTTTTCTTATACTGTACTCCAGCGAGTCTCCAAGACGTAATTTTTCAAAAAAGGCATATGAACTCTGCTGAAAATCACTTCCCGGTGGTTCGGAACCCACCTAAAACTGTAGGTCCAACTCATCAATCACCATCATCCAACTCATTACCCACGCACAGGTCTCAGACCCATGTGGGCTTCATCCTAAAAAAAAAAAAAAAAAAAAAAAACTAATAAACAAGAGGTTTAAGAGCTGTGTGCATTTTTTTTTTTTAATTTTAGAGTGAAGTCAAATCATTCTATCCATATTGTTCTATTGACTTAATTTGTAGTGCATATCCATCACATCATATATTCATAACACCATAAACTATTGGAATTTCTAGTACAGTACTTTATTCATCTCATCAGTGGCGTAACGTACACCCCCGCAGACCCCGCGGCGCGGGGGACCCGGGCTATAAGGGGGCCCGGAATGAAAATATATTTTTTCAAGAAATGGCCCGTGCTCAGAATGATATATATATATTTTTTTTCAAAAGAAATAAAACTGAATTATTGAAGGAAGAAGAATGAATTGGCTAATTATTGTCAGGTCAATGTTTATTGTTTACTTTATCAATTCGCAAATAGCTTTAGTGAAGGAATTCAGAAGCAGGATGTTGTGACTTCAGGAAATGGAAATGGAGAGATACCGAGGACAAAACACTCTTCAAGCAAACTTATCTAGACTGTTACAAATCATGTCTCCAAAGTACAAATATTAGAGGAAATTAATATTATTTTCCCATCGAATTCCTCAATGTATATTAGCATATATTGTGATGTAATGGAAAGTGGGGGGTTGTGTAGAAATAAAGTCAATATTTTTCTTCATACAGTATTATGAATTCAGTCACTTTTGAATCGTCCAGTTAGATGCATGTAGCCCTACACGTGTCCGATAAATTGGCCTAGAGTAAACCGTATGTATATTAATTGAGTTCGTGATCGTGAGTTTATTATTTGGAGTGCCATTTTTTTTCATTGCTATTCTATTTTTCAACATGCTGCGTTTATGGTATTGTGATGTTGTACAGTCATGTTTTAGTTATTTCTATTTTTTATCGACTAGTATATTTTTAAACAATGTTCAGAAGGAATATTTATGCCCTTGATATATCGGATAAATTACGTGATTATTGTACAGAATAAGTATATAAATAATAGTTTTGGTTCAATTGTTTCAGTTTTCCTAACACACTTGAATTTTTTTCTTATAATAGGATCAAGTACTGTATAAGTAGTTTACGTTTTCTCTCTTCTGCCTCTTAAGAATAAATTTCTTAAATTTTGTCTCTTTTCCTGACTTAGTAATTTCGCGGTAATTTAGATGAAATGCCCTTTTTTCAAATCTTAACCTGTATCCGTGTCTGCAAACGAGGCGAATTCTGAGAGAACACATTTTCTGGGAAAAGGAGCGAAGGTGCTAACAAGGAGGATGTGAATGTGGATCCTATGGAAGACATCAATTTCAAGGTTTCTAGGTTTCAAGATGAATTATTTATCTGTGATGTTTTCCATGACGAAATACTTAATGAACAATCTAATATTAAAACTGACACTGTATTTCACTTTTATATACTGTATTGTTTTACTCACTTATATTGGAGATGCTTGTGGGATGCATTTCACTTCTGAAAAGTGACAAAGGCTGACGAAGCTTTTTTCAGAAGTGAAATGCATCCCTCAAGCATCTTCAATATAAGTAAATAAAACAATATATAAAAGTGAAATACAGTGTCAGTTTTAATATTAGATTATTATTTATAACATAATCAACACTCAACTATTTTCATCTTTCAGGAGCCCGTAGGCTACAGCCAAAATCATTAGACTAGCCCCCCTTGAAACATGATTGAATTTTTATTTTTAATAGATAAAAAGGTGTTTTGCTCTTACATAATTATAACTGCCCAAAAAAAATCATGCAAGTTTTTATGGGAGGGGAGACAAGTGAGAGGGGGATATTTATATGATTTTGAGGAGAGGGGCCCGGAAAATCGGTTGCGGGGGGGCCCAATTGGAAAACGTTACGCCACTGCATCTCATCATACTAGTAGTTCTGTGAACAGTAGACCTCACGCCTAAGAATAAGAGTAGATGCATAGAGGAACAAACTCAATGATAATCAACATCGCAAAATTAAACACATTCATCAGACCTAACCCTTGATTACTACTTTATGTTTGTCTGCCACAAAAAGTAACTATGTTTTTAATCACTAAGAACGCTGTGTCCTTTTTTTCATACAGGTGATTGTTCAAATGTGATGTGATTTCACATGTCTATGATTGAATTTATAAAAAAAATATTAATAAAATTTGTATAATCATCATTTAACAGTTAATAAACATCAATTTAACAGTAATCACTTGTTATCATACTTAATTGACATATTAGAAAAAATTATTTGTGTGTTGTTCAAATATGTTGTTCTTATGAATGATAACTTAATTCATATGAAGGCTACCAGATGACGAGGGCTATCTTTAAATCTGATTCCAATTGCATTTGCTGGAGAATCTCATTTTAAAAATCATATGTTCCCTATGGAAGAAGGTCTCAAGAGGTACAATTATTATTGAATCTTTCCATAGCAAGAATATTAATTTATATGCTCACTTTGAAAACGAAGCACAATAGTCCAAAGGAAGTGGATATAGTTTTGATTTTCTCTGTATATTAACTTTTTGTTGTAAATTTAACGACTTTCAGTCAGTTTTAGATTGTGAATATATAATTAATGTAAATTTAGTATGAATTGACAATTTAAAACTGACTGCAAGTCATTAAATTTACAACAAACAGTTAATATTAACAACGCAGATATTTATGGAACAAGAAATCCAAGAATTTCTTTTTACAGTGTTGAAAATTTGCAAAGAAAATCAGTTTTGGGCGAAAACCTGATGCATCTTTGCTACATAATATTTTTGTCACGAATAAATAAATAAATAGATTTTAGAGGCGAAAATTTAGAAGTCAAGTAATTTCAATTACATGTTGGTAATCATTTTAGCAGTAATAATAAATTTCTTGCATCCAACAAGAGCAGCAAATTCCAACTTTGTCTATGCTAGCAGGCAGATCGAGGATATTGTTTATTTCAAACCGGCAGGAAAACCACCGACGATAAAGTCTACAAACCGCAACAACTTTGAGATGTTGTGGCTTTGGTAAAGTCTGAACTTATCTAAGTAAACTTAATGGGTAGAATATTAATTGCAGGTAGCTTTCCTCTTGTCCCAAGCAAACTTATGCGGGATAACACCCACACATGTTGCAGAACAAGGGTGTCTCATGGCGGTTCTAAATATAGACTAATCACTTTGCATTTAGTTGTTGGTTCCGACCCATTTAGGGCGTGTATTAATGGTTGAGTTCATGGGAGACTTACCGGCAATCGGTAAGGTGGCGTTACCGGTGTTCTGTTTTGTCTGTTGAAATTTTTTAGCGTCTATGAACTTGAATAGACTAACCATTTAGCATTTAGATGTAGATTCCGACCCGTGAGCCGTAGCAGGTATCTGTTCAATCAGATAGATAAGCTGCGTTCTGCTGGGCCATCTTTGTAAGGGAGACTGATTAGATTGGCCAGCAAAAAAGACACTGTTCTCTGCTGTAAAATCACTTCCCGGTGTTTCGGAACCCACCTTAAACTGTAGGTCCAACTCATCAATCACCATCATCTCACTCATTACCCAAGCACAGGTCTCAGACCTATGTGGGCTTCATCCTCTAAAAAAATTTAGGGCGTGTACATGAAAGCCTTACCGGTAACTGGTAAATGTTACCCATGGCATCTGATTTATCTGTTGAAATTTTTTAGCGTCTATGAAATTGAATAGACCATTCAGACGCCAGCACCGGTAAGATTTACCGGTTACGGGTAAAGTTCCCAAGAACTGAACCATTGGTTGAACTCAACAACTGGTAAATATTACCGGTGGCGTCTGATTGGTCTATTCAAATTTCTCAACGTCTATAAATTTAAATTTAACATTTACAGTAACATTTACCAGTTACCGGTAACATTCAACAGTTACCGGTAAAGCTCCCATGAACACAACCATTATTAGCGGTTTTGTTAGAGACTTTTCACATGACCACTTGAGAAGATTGTAAGAGAATTAAAAAATTTTCCCAGCTAAACTAAAAGTGAATGAAATTTTTCAAATATCGAAAGCTGAAAAAGGAATTAATGATTGAGTTAATGGAAACCATTAATTTACTTTAAATATTAAGACTGTGCGTAGGGTATTCGGTCATAATGTTTTTTCTAAGTTTATTGTATTGAAATGTTGACTATTGCCATGAGAAATTATTTTTCATCAAATATTTTATAGAATATGGAAGTTGAAAGTTAAAATTTTTCGGTTTTTGGGAGCAATTGTTCTCCCCTACAAGTTATTTTAATCTTTTGATAATTTTTTTCAAATAAAAAACAAATGGAGGAATAAAATGAGATATTTTTCATTTTGATCACACAATTAGTTTTCTCAAATAATTTTTTTAAAGCATGCCAAAATTTTCAGTTTTTAAAACAATAATTATTTTGAAAAAAAAAGCAATTGTTAAATTGAAATAAAAAATGTGTCATTCTTTTCCCCAAGCTGTCTTTCAGTTATAGAAAAATTATCAAAAATGTTTAAAATAACTCGTAGGCGAGTTCAATTGCCCCCAAAAACAGAAAAATTTCAACTTTGAACTCCCATATTCCATAAAATATTTGATGAAAAAAATTATTTCTCATGTCAATAGTCAACATTTCAACACCTTATTAATATACAATACAGTGAACTTTGAAAAAAAATTATGACCAAAAACCATGCGCACAGCCTTAAATAAACCATTATTTACCATTTAATTTACCGGTAGGCCTAAATGTTAACAAAGGCGTCTGGTTGATCAAAAGTATTCAACTTTTTCAACGTCTATGATTTTGAATAGATCATTCAGACGCCGTTGGTAACATTTACTGGTAAATGAGAAGGTTCCCATGAACTCAACCATTATGTTACTTGTTGAACCAGAGCCAAGTTGACACTTGAACCAGAAGTTGGAAAGATTCTTCAAAGATTAACTTATGTAATTTGTTATCCTGAATCCAAGAAAAAAAGGATATTCTTCTTCAAGAAAAGATGAATTTAGAAGTGTAATGTGTAAATTGGAAAAATAGCTACCGGTACGTAACGTACTATAAATGAGATATTAGAATTTGAGCAAAACTAAGTCTAATGCTAACCTGGTCATTCAATGTAAAAGCTTGCTCTATGTCATCTTGAATTTGAAGCAAGGTGTGCCAAAACTAGAGCGTATAGTGGGAATCTGTGCCAAAACTAGATCCTATAGAGGTAACTGTTCTACATCATACTTTTTTTTATAGTTATTTTTATATTCGAAACTCCAAAATCAATATCGATCTCATTTGGACTATGAGGAAGCTATATACCAAGTTTCAAGAGTGTACAATCTTTTTTTCAAGCGCTAGGGCACAGACGGACGGACAGACGGACAATGGCACGATTCCAATAAGGCCCTGTCGGGTCCTTAATTAATAATACTTCACAAGAAAGTTCGAAGTTACTGACAATTGAACAAATAGACAAATTTACTTAAACAGAATTTATTAATTTATTAATTTACTAATAGCATCTAAAGGAATTCGAAATTAATAGATTCTGTTTAATAATACTTCTCAGTATCTCACGATGCTTGAATTACTAATGAACAGTTGATTGGTTTTCAAAAGCAATGATTAATTTCCAATATAATCTCCAACTTTTGGCAAACTTTGAAGAGTTGATTTACTGTTTTAATATCGCTATGCTATCGTTATTGCTTGGTGGTCCAAGTGGCCATACATTCATGGAATCAATTTCCAGTGCAACATCTGTTGCAACAAGTTCCGGCTTTTTGTTCAGTGCCTTTCTCTCATTCACTCTCGCTACCTCCTCCTCACTCACTCAATCACACGTTCACTCTCCCTCTCTCATTATCCAGTTATTCATTTTTCTTTTTTACTCATCTTTTTTGCTACATAAATTTCATGAGTTTTGATTTATCATTAGCAAATCTTTTTTTCTCTTTAATTAATGTTCAAAATTTATTTAAATTATAATTACTTTTAATGTAATGTAATTTATCTTTTTGTTTATATTTATTAGTGTTTGCCATAGGTCTTACTAGACCTGGCAACATAAGATCTAATAAATAAATATCAAATATCTCAAACACACTCTTTCGCTTGTATCTCACTCACGGATTTGACCACTTCAAACCAGCTGCCCTCAATAAATCTATATAAATATAAAATTGAATGTCTGTATGTATGTATGTATGTATGTATGTATGTTCCCTATAGACTCCAAAACTACTTGACAGATCGGCATGAAACTTTGGGAATATGTTGTGTGAATATTGGGGATGGTTTCTGACCATAAATTTCAATAGGGGAGCTAATAATTATTATTAATTAAACCATTTTATAGACCTAACCTACTGAACTTGCCAGCCAAACAGCTTAAAGGAACAGCTGATATAAGTCAACAGTTTTTAATCATATGGCAGGACCCTTAGTGGCGTTATTTACGCTGTCTTTGAACAGCAAAAGACTTTGCACTTTGTATGTAGGCTACCGTGCAGTCGGAGCCTTGCAATATGTAGGAAAATAATATAATGACTGGGTATGATGAAATGTAATTATGCCAGGTTGATGACATCTGTTAACCAATGCAGCCTCAGCGGGAGGTGGCGAATAATAAAATAAAAAATCTAGCTTCTACCCTTATAGTCGAAAGAGGTTTAAATTTGAAATGTTTCTTCATTCAGAGGTGGTGATTAAGAAAACAACGAAGCCTCTATGATCAGCTGGAAGAGCCCTAGGACTAACTTCTTTCCTAATTTGAAATGTAACCTCAGCGGGAGGTGGCGAATAATAAAATCAAGGAGAATTTTTATGAGAACGCAGCAACGCGCGTCGAGCCAGCTAGTTTATAAATAAATTTGCACATATTTTTTAATAACTCCATCATTGTAATGCATCTGAGGTGAAAATTAATGCTGGGTAATTTAAAATACACATTACATTGATCGCTTAATTTGAACAACAAAATCTATATACAAAATCTTGATAAAGATTATGGGCACAATGTGGGTATCTAACCTAGTTATATTGGTGGGAAATTCTATAACAAGCTACCGCAGTTTCTAAAGATTATTTCAAGTATTTAAAAAACAATTGAGAAAATATTCAGTTGATAAAGCTTTTTATCGTGTACAAGAGATTGTTAAAAATCAAAATTGAACCTCACCTCAACTAATTTTTTTTTTTTTTTTTTTAGGATGAAGTCCACATAGGTTTGAGACCTGTGCGTGGGTAATGAGTTGGATGATGGTGATTGATGAGTTGGACCTACAGTTTTAGGTGGGTTCCGAACCACCAGGAAGTGATTTTACAGCAGAGAACAGTGTCTTTTTTGCTGGCCAATCTAATCGGTCACCGTTATGAACAGGACCTACGAGAACGCAGCTTATCTCTCTGATTGAACAGATACCTGCTACGGCTCGCGGCTATCACTCCCCTATAAATTGTATAAATTGTATGATATTAAATTGTCAATTTAAATTGTAATTGTGGTAACTGGTGTATAAGAATGGTAATATTGTGTATAATTGTTGTTTTAAATTGACTTCTTATAACCCATAACCAAAGTCTTCAATAAGTAATCTTCAAAAAAAAAAAAATTGGGTTCTCACATTCAACTTGAGATTTTACTAGATCTCACTACAGATCAACTTGATCCTTTTTTTGAGATGCTGCCATACAATTTGTACTGTTTTATGCTCCTCTATGTAATTTTGAAATTGTTCATTATTGTTGTCATTTTATTTATTTATTGTGACAAAATTACAAATGAATGTGAAGGCACAACAGACTCAAATCCAAAACTGCTCTCTTCACAAATTTTGAATATGTTATATTGTCCAAAACATTGAGGTTAATTTTAATGCTAGAAATTTAGATTTACCAAAATACTCCACTCAAAAAATAATAAAATGATTCCTTTGTTTCAGATCAAAAATGAGTCTCACCTTAACTAATTGGAACAATACTGTAAAAAATTGTTGGTAAATTAAGGCACTTGATGGAATACATTCTGTGAGATTTTGTATTTAAATAAGTATAATGTTGACCAAGATTAGCAACATCATGATCTTCAAAAAGTGTTTCAAAGTAGACATTTTCCAGATTTAAAATTGTAATTCTGGAAATAAGTACTAAAACCCCCCATAATGTGATAGTTGGTGATGATATTGAGGTTATGTTTAGATTAATACTGTGTAATGTACTCAACATTTTAATAGTATCGTAGTAAATCATGTAAGGATGATATTATGTGATGAATATCTACTAAAAATCAAGTTAACAGTACAATATTAGCCTCCATGCTAAATAACTGAATTTATGCCAGCTACAAATAGAAAAAAGTATAATCTGTTTTTGATTGTACAACATACAGACTCTATTTAGCAAATCTAGGTTTGATTAGATATTTAATAATTTCTCTTTTCAAGACATTTCTTCTGCAATTCTGAAACGAAACTATTCATATAGTTTAAATGACAAATATGATAGTTTCATTAATATTTTAAGGTTTCATATTACTATGAGTTGTCCAGTTAAAAAAGTCCCTGTAAAGAACAAATTAGACAAGATTGAAGAGTGGATAACTGATGATATCCTTGCAGAAAGAAATAGGGTTAAAGATGCATATGATGAATTCAAACTATCTAGAAATATGTTAAGTGAAGATAATTACAAAGCTCTAAAGAAGAATTATACAAGAGAAGTGAAAAGAGCGAAATGTAAGAAAACAGCTGAAATTTTGAATAATAGTGTGTACTTTAACACAGCAGTGTGGGATGTAATAAACAAAAATAGGCAAGTAGCTCATGTAGATGCTTATACTAGCGTCCCCAGAATAATTAACGAAAATAACAAATATATTGATGATAGTGTAGACATTTGTAATTTCTTTAACAGATATTATCAACTGGTTGCTAAGGATCTTCAAAAATCTCTCAATACAGGTATTAGTGATGCAAACATGAGGAATACTGAGGGGATTCAGAACGAATTAAAATTCCACCCAGTATGCCAAGACGAGTTGTCAAATATCATTGATAGTTTAAATAATAAAAAAACTGTAGGAATGGATGGGGTATCCAGTAAAATTCTGAAAGAATGTAAAGATCAATTGTTAGACCCTTTGATTCATCTGATCAATCATTCATTAGAACAAGGTGTTTTTCCAGATAACTTAAAAGAGGGGAAGATCTTGCCAATCTTCAAAAGTGGTGATAGAGAAAAGGTAGAAAACTATAGGCCCATTAGTATTTTAAATGTAATAAGTAAAATTTTTGAAAGAGTAGTTCTAAATAGGTTACTTCTGCACCTTCAAGAAGCTAACTTTATCTGTGATGAACAACATGGCTTCCAGAAAGGGAGATCAACAAAAACAGCCATAGTTTCTCTAGTTGAAAAACTAATAGATATAATAGATTCAGGTGATAAAGCTACTGCAATCTTCTTAGATCTGTCAAAGGCATTTGACTGTGTTAATCATAAAACTTTATTGGAAATACTGCAAAATGTAGGTGTAAATGGGGTTGAACTGAAATGGTTTGAATCATATCTTATTGGGAGAAAACAATGTGTAGAACTAACTACAGTAGTTGGTAATAGTATAGTAAAGAATAAATCTAACAAATTAGAGGTGCAAGCTGGAGTGCCTCAGGGGTCAATACTAAGTCCATTGCTTTTTTTGTTATATGTCAACCGTTTACCTAAAGAATTAATTAGTGGTAGAGCCCTCTTATTTGCTGATGATACATCACTCATTTTCAGCAATTCCATTCTAGATAATTTAGAAATAAGTGCCCATATAGGTGTGCAGTCCATTGTCCAATTTTTAAATCAGTTGAAATTAACTATAAATAGTAAAAAATGCCAATACCTTCAATTCAAAAACAAACATAATTTAAATGAAGATAGGGCTATAAACGTGTTTGTAAACGATAATCAATTAGACCAGGAAGAAAAAATTGCATTTCTAGGAGTTACGTTGGATAGACGATTGACCTGGACTCCATACATTGAGAAAATATGTAGTAAAATTTCATCTGGGGTATTTGTCCTGCGACAGCTCGCTAGATTGAATGACAAAAAGTTACTTTTTACAGCTTACCATGGGCTCTTACTGTCACATATTAGGTATGCTATCTTAGTATGGGGTAATTCATCAAAACAAAATCTTGATAGGGTGTTTAAGATCCAAAAGAAAGCGGTTAGGTGTATAGAAAGAGTAAATAGATTAGATTCATGTAGGCCGTTGTTCAAGAGACTTGGTCTCCTAACTGTACCCTGCTTATATGTGTATGAAGCTACTTTATATGTAAAAACGAATGATATTAACCAAAATCTTGATGTACATGATTATAATACAAGAAGGCGAGGAGATTATCACTTGGTGAGTCACAATAGTAGCTTATTCAAACAAAAACCTAGTTATATTGGTAGGAAATTCTACAACAAGCTACCGCAGTTTTTGAAGAGTCTTGAAAATATAGAAATATTTAAAAAACAATTGAAGAAATATTTAGTTGATAAAGCTTTTTATAGTGTACAAGAGTTCCTTTCACATCAAAATTAAGCCTCACCTCAACTAATTGAAGTAATGATGTAATATAGTGTATAATATTGTTGATTTGACTTGTCTTATACTCCTTAACTGGAGTCTCCAAGACGTAATCTACAAAAAAAAAAAAAAAAAAAAAAAATATTAGTTGAGAAAAATAATCTGTGATGTTAAAGATCCATCTTGTTTCCACTAATATGTAATATAAACTTTAAAAAACCACTTTTAAATGAAAATTAACTCACGTTATGGCGTGACGGCCGTTTCGCTCTGTTGTCTAGAGCATCGTCAGACGATCCACAGTACACACTCGCAATGTACTGAGTGTACTGTGGGTCGTCTGACGATGCTCTAGACAACAGAGCGAAACGGCCGTCACGCCATAACGTGAGTTAATTTCCATTTAAAAGTGGTTTTTTAAAGTTTATATTAAAAATAATCTATTATAATGTGCCTTTGGCTATACATACTGTACTGTGCAAATCCAGGCTTGATCAGGTCTTCAATAATATTGCTCCATTTCAAGATAGTTCTATTGCAGTTGAAACACATCAATTGAGAAAAGGTTGATGCAGTACATACCTGTAAAGAAATGAGAAAAAGTTTAGAATAATTTTAATACTCAGGAGTTTTGAAGTAATATTTGATCACAGAAGCATACCCATTAGTTTCACTGCTAAATTTCATTCCTTTCACAGATATTCATATCAACTTAAAGCACATAAATATTAAAAATTGTGAAATAATATTAAATATTTGTAATGAGAATGGAAATAAATAATTAGTCAAATGAGAAAATGTACGAATTCACATTATTTTTTCGGAGGATGAAGTCCAAATAAGTCTGAGACCTGTGCGTGGGTAATGAGTTGAGTGATGGCGATGAAAAAGAAAAAGAAGATGGAGAAAAAAAGAGGGGTGAGAAAAAGAGAATTTATTTACATATGCAGCTAGGACATTCTAGTAATCTAAATTCAATTGAATCGGGCAGCCTTCTAGTAAATTAATAGTATATTCCAAAATTCTAAACTATTTACGTTATGGAAGCAAAATAAATAAATTCAACTGTTGCTTCCATTGTAATTGTGAAAAATAAATGAATAAACAATAATTTTATTCACCAAACAATATAACTTCATATTTAGTAACAATGTAAATCTCCTTTACAAGAACAATTTCAATTTCAACCTCGGGATGCAAAGTTTTATTAGTATAAGAATTTTACTAAATGTATAAACAGCTGAAATGCATATTTTTTTGTAAATTACGTCTTGGAGACTCCAGCTAAGACAAGTCAGATTAACAACAATCTTATGAACTAGTTACCATGATAATTGCTATAATCAATTACAGTATTAAGGTGAATGAATAAAACAGATGTTGTATATTCCACATTAATATGGAGATGTTCCACAACATTTCTCAATCAAGTGCTAATGCTATATCAATTAGTTGAGGTGAGGCTTAATTTTGATGTGAAAGGAACTCTTGTACACTATAGAAAGCTTTATCAACTAAATATTTGTATCAACTAACATATTTTATGACTTCTTCATTTTGGCTCTTAAATCTAAACTCAATTCAAAATTATGCCTACTTTCTCTTGACTATTGGACTGTGTTAGTGCTACGTTTTTTAATTGAGCTCCTAAATTAATATGTTTTGAAAAGAATCAGTAATTGTACTTAAAAATTGAAATTCCTAGCTCACTTTGAACATAACGTAAAATTTGGATTTTTCATTTTAAAAATTGTAAAGAAAGCAGTAGTGGGCTATACCTGTTGTATCTTGTGTTTTGTGTTATACATAAATGAATGCATCATGTTTTTATGACTTATAAAAATTTCATTCATTTTACTTTGCCGGTTAAGTGTCAAGAATGGAGGAATCTTTGGCCAAACTTCGCCATTCCATGTAATTGCATCACTTAGATAGCCATCAACATAGCTTATATCATTAATATCATACAAATAATTTCTAGCACTATAAAAATTATAATCTAAGTCTACTATAGTATCTATTTGATGTTGAAAATTTTGTTTCAAATTCTCATATGAAAAATTTGTAAACTTACATGAATGATAAAATCGAATCTAACATAAACCTCCCATCATCACTTTACCACATCTTTTTTTTAATAATTGATAATTATTTTATTTATCCTTTATACATACATACAGATGAAATCAAGATACAATAAAAAATTCAAAACAAAATAAATTAAAATAGCAGTTGACTATCAATAAACAAGGAAGGTCCCTGCAAAGGCCTGAGCGCAGGTGCCGAGTGTTACAAAATAACAAGAAAAAAAATAGAAAATAAGCAGCATTCACATAACTTATATAACAATAACAATAAAAATATTACAAATAAAAAAGAGAAAAGAAGAAATATCTTTGAAACATCAGAGAAAAACATACTCAAAACATACATCTTTTTCAATACAATACAGGATTCAATTTGAAAACTCATCACTGAGTTCTGAAAATTCCCATCTTTTCCCACAGTTCTCCAAAAATGTCTCAAAATGTCACTTGCCAAACGACAACAAAACTTTAATTAAAATCTCATAGCTTCCATTTTTCTTCCATTAATAATTCAAACAACCATTAAGACGTCCTCCCAATTTTTCCCACTCATCAGAAAAGCACGAACGAAGCACACAAATTAGTCAAACCTAATTAACAGTCTCTGCGACAAATTATACTAAACTTTGAATCATAATTTTCTATTACCCAATTTTTCATCATACTTTACCAACACAACTAAGACATATAGTGCAATTTAGAACATCTCCGTCACCGGTATTTTACGGTGACATTAGAGAGCAATTTTTAACATTGTCACCAACATTAAATAAATTGTTGAAAATTGAAAATTTGTGTGCTGATAATCGGTTGAAAAAATTGATTGGTTTAGTTAATACCGTGACCAATCATAAGCTCGAGCTGAACAATATAGCACGTATTGTAGTTATGTTCATACTTTCAATTTGCCGTTGCATTTCCTTTTCCATGCAATATCTTTTTCACTTGCATGTTCCTATTCCCTTTTTTGAGCAATATTGCTCGCCTTTTGGAAGGACATTTCTCAATTATTATATATGCGTATGTTTTATTGATCATTACAACATAAGTCTCTCATTCATTGGGTAATCCTAGGGTTGGAGCGTCACAACTTCAGCTTGCTGTCGTTTCAGCGGTCGTGGGTTCGAATCCCGCTCCTCCGTCTGGCATCTATATGTGTTATCATTCACCTCATTACTCACGCACAAGTCTCGGACTCATGAGGGCATCATTAGCAATAGAAAAAAATCGACCGGGAGACATAATGTGTCCGATCAGCAAAGGTGAGCTTTCAGATAGAGATTATCTTAAAATACACTCATATACCAAAATAATTAAATTTTTATTGGGAAAGGCTCTCAATAGAAGAAGAATAAAAGAATGTTGAAGCTTTTCATTTTGGTAAACATAAAACATACCTTCAAATTAAAAAAGCGCAGCAAAGCACTTTTCCGACATTGAAACGATATTCACTTTTCAAAAGATTAGTCAATTGGTGAATAAGTCAATTTATGCGAATTACCTATCGACCACCTCCAATTCAAAAAATAGGTATTCTGTAATTTTTGAAAATCCTAGGTGAATAAAATTATAGTCAACATCAATTCAAAACTAGTCTCAGCCAACTTGAGCAAGAGCAGTCTCAGAATGATAATAAAATTGGTAAATTGCTGGAAGAGGCTAAGAGGAGCCCTTGGGTACCAACCCTCCTCGGCAATGACTCAATCACTAAGTTAGATAGAATTCACTCTGATCCATAATGTGGATTGAAATAGAAGTGTTTATGTCTAAAAACGCTCGTAATGTGATTTTAGAGAGATTATTTTTCAAAATGAATAATAAGACATGAAATTGTTTACACACATTTATTGAAAATAGTGACATACTAGTTTCGGTTGCTACACCAGTATCAATCTCAAACAAAAAAAAAAAAAAAAAAAAAAGTACTGAGTAGCTTAATATATACTACACAGGGAACGATACTATAGGCTGAGGGAATAGGCTGTAATAGGCTGACCTTCATTGAAGGTCTGTGATTGGCTGAAGGCCAAAACAAGACCCGCCGACTGGTGGGAGGAGCAACAAGTAAAAATAAGAGTCAAAATCAAGAACCAAGAAACCGTGAACACATAGAAAGCAACAAACAAGAACAACACACAATTAGGTCAGCCTATTAGAGGCACTTCCTTCATTAGCCAATAGTACCATTCTGTATTTAGTATAATATTAAGGTACTTTGTACTTTAGTTTTCATTTGTTTGAGATAGATAATTGTGTAGCAACCGAAACTAGTATCTCACCAATAAATGTGGTTGTGACAATTTCGTCTTATTTTTCATTATGCATATCTCCCACAACATCACCTACTCCACTACAAAGAAAGATTATTTTTTATTGTTTTCCGGGGGAGCATTCCCTGACCCTCTTTAGGCTATGATCATAAGTCATAGATTTCGTCAATATTGTGAGAGGACAGCTTAATACTTGCGGTATGGGTAAGGTGACCAGACGTCCCGTTTTTGAGAGGCATGTCCCGGTGTCCCTCATCCTTGTCGGGACACCAATTTGTCCCGTTTTGGCAATATTATTTACTAAAATTCTACTTCATGAGAAAGTTTTCTTCATTTATTGATAATTATTATTGCTCTAAATGATCTGAAAGCTAAACTTAAGTTCTAATTATTACAATATTGAACCTTAGCTCCAAAATCCCTCGTTATTATGAGCGGGCTTTTTAGTACTCTTCGGTCGTCTTCGGATGTTGAACATCGATGGCATTAAAAAATTCGGTCTCGTTTTAATATATGTGTGAGAATGACTACAAAAATAATACCTTTAAATAGAGAAGAAATAAAGTTTTTTCCCCTATTTACTGATCAATTTTCAAACGACCCCCCCCCCCCCTCACACACACGGTATATATCCCAGTTTTCACGTTTTAGGGTTTCAAAAATCTGATCACCTTCGGTGTGAGCCTAAAGGTATGAATTTAATCTCAATTAAGGGTAGGACCTTTCTGGAATGGGTGAAGTGGGGAAAGGGTAGGGAGGAGCGGAAATATCGCAAAAAAACATTTATGGCAACCAAAATTTTGAGCTGAGGCCGTCCTTGGCTCCTTCGCCATGCCATTCCGATGACCGAATAATGAGCTAAATGAGACATTGAACAAAGTAGCTTCTAGAACGTGTGTCACTCCAAGATATTCAATAACGAGCTGAAGCAAGCATGACTCTACTTTTATTAACCTGTTACATGTCATGACATATTTCATGACATGAGCAAATTAGCCGACCATTATTCGAACTATAGCTGAAGATAAGTGGTGATCCTAAAGACGTAGTTTAGAGATAGTTAATGTTCTGCATATGTTGTTGAATCATCTAATTAGAAAAGTGATTCTCGAACTAGAACATGACTATTACATCCTCAGAATTTCGTCAATTTATCTGTAATGTTTTATTTTTTAAACTACTGATAATAATCTCGACTGAGTATGTACATGCAAAAAATATCAATTGAACAGTCTTTGGTACGTGTTCAAGATTTTCGTATCCAATCACGTTTGTACATAATCATAAATTACTATTTTAATAGAAAACACATCACACACATACTAAAATATTAGAAAATACGTAATTTCATCTAGAAGCACATTTGCTCAATCGTCTGAAGTAATCAATTCAAGCAGGCATTCAATTTAAATAATATTTTTTTGATTTCTAAATGCATTAATCGTAAATTACTATTTTTAAAGAAAACATATCACACACACTAAAATATTAGAAAAGATGTAATTTCATCTAGAAGCACATTTGCTCAATCATCTGAAGTAACCAATTCAAGCAGTCATTCAATTTAAATAATAATTTTTATATTTCTAAATGCATGGATCAATGCTATTTATGAACCGTACCAATGGCTAGAGACAGATATCAGTAGTATAATGAGGATAACTTGTATGATTCTTTGTTCGAGAATATGAAAAAAGTACAACATATTTTTCGAAATAGAAACATTGGAAAAACATGAAAAATCTGGTAAATAAGCAGATGGACAGTAATAATGAGTACATCTCGAACCGGCCGGGACATGGGAAATTAGTGAAATTCTTTGGGAATCCGATGGTTCATCAAAACAAAACAATCAATGTGGTCCATCAAAACAAAACCTTGATAGGGTGTTTAAGATCCAAAAGAAAGCAGTTAGGTGTATAGAAAGAGTAAATAGATTGGATTCATTTAGGCCGTTGTTCAAGAGACTTGGTCTCCTAACTGTACCCTGCTTGTATGTGTATGAAGCTACTTTATATGTAAAAAGAGTGATATTAACCAAAATCTTGACGTATACAATTATAAAACAAGAAGCCGAGGAGATTATCACTTGGTGAGTCACAATAGTAGCTTATTCAAACAAAAACCTAGTTATATTGGTAGGACACTGTACAACAAGCTACCGCCGTTTAGAACAATTGAAAAAATATTAAGTTGAACAAGAGTTCCTTTCAAATCAAAATTAAGCCTCACCTCAACTAACTGATATAGTAATTATGGTAACTAGTGTATAAGATTGTATAATAATTGTTGATTTGACTAGTCTTATACACCTTCACTAAAGTCTCCAAGAAGTAATCTACAAAAAAGTACGTACACCATGCTCCCTATAACATGGCTCAAACGGGGAGGTGGAACTACTTGTGTAAGGGTTTCCTTACCAGTAAATTATTACGCTTATTATTATTTTTTTTTAGGAATGTATGAAAAAACAGGTTATTAGACAAATAAATAACCAATATTCGGTTCGATTTCACCATGCTCGGCAAATATAAGCTACTTATTAATGAATGAAAGAGTGGATACTATTACGAAATAGCAGAAAAACAGGTAATGGCTGCTAATACCTATCGATAGAGAGTGCCCAGGGCAATACTGGAGCTCAGCTCATACTGAATATAGTAGAGTATAATAATAGTAGAGTATAATAATAGTAGATAAAGAAAGGCTTAAGTCCTGATAAAAGTGATAGGGAAGTAATAGGCGAGTGCCGTAGCAGGTATCTGTTCAATCAGATGGAGATAAGCTGCGTTCTCCTAGGCACTCTTTGTAAGGGTGACCGATTGGATTGGCCAGCAAAAAGACACAGTTCTCTGCTGTAAAATCACTTCCCGGTGGTTCGGAACCCACCTAAAACTGTAGGTCCAACTAATCAATCACCATCATCCAACTCATTACCCACGCACAGGTCTCACACCTATGTAGGTTTCATCCTCCGAAAAACAGTGTGATTACTATAAGTAGGAAAGAGAAACAAATGGAAAACGATGAACGGGAAAGAGAAACAAGAGATGAAGTGAGGAAAGAAGAAAGGAGAAGAAACCGAGAAGCAGTAAAAAGAAAAAGAAACAAGTCCTGATAATAAGTTTGGTACTCACAACTATGTAAAAGAAAGAGAAAAAATGGAAAACAGAGAATGAACAAAGCAGGGGGAAGAGAGAATGAAAAAACAGAAAGAGAAAAAATAAGGAAAGAGACGAGAAATAAACAGAGGAGCAAGCAACAAGAAGGGGGTAGTGGTGGAAAAGGAGGAGTACGCAGAAGAGGAGAAGGAGAAGGAGGGAAGGAGAAGAAAAAGAATGGGAGGAGACGAAGAAGAAAAATACGAATAGGAGGAGACAAAGAATAATAATAAGAAGAAGAAAAGGGAAGAAAAGAAGAAGAGATAGCAAAAGTCAGTGAGTTATGTGAGTGGCTGGTTTGTTGATTATTGAGGTGTGCAGTATTATGTGGATGACCGATCACGTGGTTAGTTAGTAGTTATTTAGTTAAATATATATGGTTATATATATACAGTATATAGTAGAGGGTATATAGAGACTAATACCGGTTTTTTGCAAGAAGTGGAAGTGTGCCATAGCATAGCATAGTGCCATAGATGCCTGTGGACCGGTATATTACATTATGATGCGGTCTGCCACTTCCGACCTACTGTAGTGGTCAGCTAGTGACGCTGTTGGTCCAGTTAAGGATGCGGTAGAGATAAGAAGGAAATAAGAAAAAGGAACAAAAAAGATCATAGAAAAAGCAAGAAATAATAATCATACCAGTAAGAAGCAAGAAATATTATTATTTACTATCTTATTTCTTATAATGGGTAACTCATCAAAACAAAACCTTGACAGGGTGTTTAAGATCCAAAAGAAATCTGTTAGGTGTATGGCAAGATCAAATAGGCCAGATTCTTGTGGGCCGTTGTTCAAGAGACTTGGTCTTCTAACTGTACCCTGTTTATATGTTTATGAAGTTACATTATATTATGTGATATAAACCAAAATTTTGATGTACACGAGAAGCCGAGGAGATTATCACATGAGTCACAATAGCAGCATATTTGAGCAAAAACCTAGCTATATTGATAGGAGATTCTGCAAAAAGCTACCGCAAGTTTTAGAGAGTTTTGAAGATAAAGGAATACCTATTTAAAACTCAATTTAAAAAAAAATAGTTGAAGTTTCTTATAGTTAGTTACTATAGTTACTATAGTTTCTATACAGATCAAAATTAAGCATCACCTCAACTAATTGATATAGTAATTGATATACTAGTGTATAAGATTGGTATTATTGTATGTATATAATTATTGATCTGAATTGTCTTATACTTAACCAGTCTTCAAGACGTAAAAAAAAATAATAATAAAAATAATGATAATAATTAGCATATTGGAAGAGTCAGTAATCAGAAAAATTTGAAAAGTACTAGGAAAAGCCAAGAATTTTAAAAGTGAGTAAATATAAAATAAAAAGCATGAGATAATAAGCGTACAAGAAGATTTGGGCTGGGGTTAGAGAAAATAAGAAAAAGGAGAAACAACAAGAATTTAAAAGAGAAATGAGAAAGACAACATAAGGATCAAGCGATAATAATGATAATGCTAAAAAACTATGATCACCTCTTGACCTGTCCTAACATGAGAATAAATTGTAATATACATGACCTTATCACAGCAAATGACAGCAGTTTCTGTGGCTACATTTTGGAAAAACATTTAATATGGTGACTCCAGACACGAAAGAAAGAAAGAAAGAAAAGAATAATGAAAAGCGTACAGGAAGATTCAGTAGAGATCAAGAAAAATAAGGGAAAAAGAGTAGGAAATAACCAGAATTTAAAAGAGAGAGGACAATAGGATAAAATGAAAAGGAAGAGATAATAATGATAATAATAAGCATACAGGAGATTCAGTAATCAGAAGAAATAAGAAAAATGACTAGGAAAACCCCAGAATTTAATAGGTAATGACAAAAATGAAATGAAAAGCAAAAGATAATAATAAGCGTAAGTTACAAGACGATTCAACAAGGATAGAGAAAGTAAGAAAAAAGGAGTAGGGAAGAACAAGAATTTAAAATAGAAATAAGAAGAAACAGCAATAAGAAGAAAGAGATAATAATGATAACGATAATACTAAGCATTCAGGAAAGACAAAAATGAGTAAAAAGACTGGGCAATAACAAGAAATTGAAAGTGAAATGAGAAATAATAAAAAGAGATAATAATGATAACAATAAGAGTAAAGGAAAATTCAGTGGAGATCAGAAAATATTAGAAAAAATAATAAATAAAGGATATAAAGAACAACTAAAAAAATAATGAGTGCACAAAAAAGTGAAAAGAACTAGGAAATTAGAATTAAAGAGAGAAATTTAAAAAAACAACACAAGCAAGAAATAATATTGATAATAATAATAAGCGTATAAGAAGATTCAGTAGAGATCAGAAAAATTGGCATTTCCAGTAGGTTCAAATATTTAATCTAATAGTAGTTTCTGCCTCTTCTTTCTCCTTCCTTTCTTCTTCATCTTCTCCTGTCTTTTTCTTCTTCTTCTGCCTTCTTCTTTTCTCCTCCTCCTTCATTCTCTTCTTCTCCTTCACCTGCCTGACTCTTTCTCTTCTTCTCCTGCCTTCTCATTCTTTGCCTTCTTCGTCATTTCTCCATCATCTCCAAATGCCTTCTTCTCCTTTTCTCCATCTCCTCCTTCATTTCTCTCCTCAATCTTCTCCTCTCCTCCTCTTCCTCCTCCTCCAATCCCATATTTTCCAGTCCTAGAGTTTCGTCGACAGAGAACACCATCAAGACGCTTATTACATCAGATGCCTACTTTGATAACATTGGAGACGGCTTCAAAGCGATCAAAAATGGCCAACAAAGTGATTGAAACGATTAAATTGTAATTTCCAACTGCTTTTATTCACAACACAATAGTCGACACTTGTAAAATCGAGGTTATCAAGTACATGCATTATTGAATCACAGATGACCAATCAGAAATCCATTAACTACTAACGACCTAAACGTTAAGCAGCCTTATTTATAGTAACAACCAATATTAAAGGAGAGAGTAGCCATCAAGGTTGAAATATTTTGAAAAGATACTCGTCTATTCAAGAGGTGCTAGCATTCTGCTTGCAAATAAAAACGCAGTTTCGATAGAAAGGTCCATTGAAACCCTGAGTAGGCCTAACATCAAAGAACAGTTAATTTCAAAATAAGGCTCATTGTAAGCTAAGTACCATCAAATAACAACCAATTGACAAGGCCTACTTACCCTAAGTACCATAGAAAATAGGAACTGATTGATAAGCTAATCTTAGAAGTAGTGATTGTACCATTATTTTGAGTAAATGCTCATTCAAATGCCACCAAATCTATACAGGGTGTTTTGGAACTCTCTACCAATACTCTAGGCAGTGTTTCTGAACCACTAACAAAAGTAAATATCGTAATAAAAATTTTCTAAAGTCCCCAGTTACTCACACAGCCGCCATTTTGTTTTTTCACGCATTATTTTTTATTCGAACACCATTGAACGCATAATTTTGAAATTTTGCAATTGTGTGAATCAGCAATGAATAGTCTCACTGCATCGCTTCACTGGCCAATCAGATGATCGCAAATTGTCCGCTTCCTTCTAGAACTTCCTTTACTTCCCCAAGAGCGATCGCACGGAAAGCCTAACTAAACTGATGCTCCAGGAAATGGGAAGATTATCTCTAATTGCGCATGCGCAACAAAACAAGATAGATAAAGTAAAATAATCCAAACCTCTTCTCGATCGAGACACTCCATTTTTATTTGTGAGCAATTTTGTTTTAGTCACCACATACGATCGCTTGCAGTTCTTGCTGTACATTTGCAGCTCTTGTAGTTATTTATTTGAATTCATTTTTTCAATTTATGTAGTTCTATCACAGTGGCACACATTGAGAAAACATACGGCCCAAACTTTTCAAAAAATATTGAATCAGATATTCATAATAAAACAGCAGCGATATTCAAATATTTTCCCGTAAACAAAATGCAAATCCTATTCTTACATCTCACTTTGTGGAAAAAGCTTTCATTATCATCATCATCATCATTATTTCACTTTTATTTTTCAATTTTTCACTCTGCAGTCTCATATATAACTGATCCCAAGGCTACAAAGCTGCATCACAGAGATAGTTCTATGAAGGTCTCTCTCACCCTTCTATATTATGAGAGAAATTATTATTATTATTATTATTATTATTAACATGGCCGTCATCTACTACATTCTGCCATTTTTTTCTCTGCTCTCGAGCGCGAAATTCAAAATTCTGTTTGAAGTATTTTGTTGAAAATTTTGTTATCATCGTGAGTAGTTGGGGCTGAAACAGGGTGAGAGGGGAGGGGAAAGTGAAGTTTTTTTTGTTGAGCGGCACGGGTAAACAAAGAGCGACCGGGATTGCAAACAATGAATTACTTCCCCTATTTACTTCACATGTAAACATCCATCATTCCAGAATATTATTTTATTTTTAAAATTTGAATTCCCCATTCTATTCTCACTAGGTTTTTATAAATATTCTCTGCATCATACCAATGAGGTATCACTGCATCCATTTTTTACATAACCTGCAAAATTTCAACATTACTTGTTACAGATTTATGTAGTTCTATCACAGAGTAAAGGGGACTTTACTGACTACTTGTTTCATTACCCACGCACAGGTCTCAGACTTATGTGGGCTTCATCCTCCGGGGAAAAAAATTCTAGTAAAAAATACCGACTCTAGCGTAAACAAATAAACAAACATGTCTGTTCTAAAGCTTCAGTGCAAATAATCATTAAATCCCAGTGATACGGAAAATAAAAATAAAAAACACATCAATATTTCCTTCTAAAATTCACCTTCTAAAATAACCCTTAAATCCCCGTTATACCTAAAATAAAAACAAATGAACATCAATGTCTGCCCTGAAGCTTCAGATCCAACTGCAAAAAATAATCCTTGAATCCCGGTGATGAGTAAAATAAAACCCTCCTACACATAAATTTATAAGTCGACATTTAATCCATACTATCGAAAAAATCACAGTGGTAAACTAAAGAGATCATGTAGCATGTTATTGTCTACAGGGGACATAAAATATCGGCTAAAAAACATCAAAATATCAACTTGATATATAGATGTATTACTCCAATCGTCTTCACTAGAGAAAACGCTTACAGAAAATGTTGATATATAGATATTCTATTCCAATCGTGATCCAAATGATACAGAAACCCATACCAGCTCAACTACAGAAGATATTGTCGCATGCAGAAAATTAAGAGAACATAAAATGAAAGAAAACTGAAAAGAAACAAGGAAGAGTGAGAGAATAAAGTAGAGAAAGACCGCGTAATAAACATGTCGAAACCAGGAATCAAGGGATAAACCTCTGAGAGCAGGCTGTAAATATGGCCGGTGTTTGGCGTCCAGCTTTGGGCAGGAATATAAATCTGCGTTCAAAGTAATGACCATGTACGTAGGCTATATGAAATGCATTGCCGTGAATGTAACCATTCATACAGGAAGTTATGTTGCTTTTGCAGATGTGGCATTTGGAAATTACTGTATATTGAACGTGGAATGTAGTAGAAGAAACTATTTTTCAAGACTAAGCTTTCAATCGTACTCTATACAAGGAGTTAAAGACAAGTCATAAGGTTAACATTGTATCAGGTTAGATAGTCTTAACATATCTACATAATAAGAGAGAGAGAAGAATTCAGATTCAGATGACTTTATTTGTGTAAATTTACAATGTACATGAATGATAACAGTATTATTGAGATTAGCAACACTCAGATCCCCTAGTTGAAGTGATGTACAATGTTTTTGGAAAAGTTAACATATTGGTTGAATAGAAAAGATTATAAATACAACAAATAGAGAGAGAGAAAGAGAGAATGAGTAGGTGTTCGTGTGTGTTTCAGTCTTACGGATTTCAAAAAAACGGCAGATTTGTTCTAAATTTGGCACAAAGCTTTCTCTAAACTCGATTCAGTGCACCCCGAAGCCCGGTTTTCTATTTTCCTTTCAGACTTTTCAAAATTAATCTTCAAATTTCACTTATTACTGTTTAAAAAAGTGTTTAGATGCAGGAAGCTCATAGAACAGCTGGTGCATGACATGTCACTGTGATGCAAAAAAGCTTCAAGTCACAAGCCAAAGCATCACATTTGTGCCATCTTAATAATAAATGTTAAATGTTGTGTTTAGTTTTTAATATAAATGCCAGCTCCTAAATCCCTTTTGGAATTGTATTGGCATTGGCGGTTAAAATCCGTGTATCACATGTTTAATTTAAGCATGCCGTTGCAAAGCGCGGGTAAAGCACTAGATAAAAATAAACTTTACAAGTGAATTCAACACTTATCCGTGTGTAAGAAGTCTCCCTTGAGTTGAGAAAGCCTTAAGGTAAGATTATAAATACGGGCTGAATATTAGTAATGCTATGATAGCCTTTTAACTGTTACAAACTGCGCAGAAAGAAGTCTTGTTATAGGAGGCCTATCAACTTACACTACTAAACATTATTTTGAAACGCACGATTTCTCAAATCAGCTTGTCATGCTTGAACAACCGTAACATAATGATGTCTGCGAGTTATCATTTTTTATTTCCATTGACTGCTTTTTGACAACTGGATGTCTCTATTCCTTCCCATTCACAGATTTACACTTTATTTCTTACTGGACATGCGCAAACAGCCATGTCACATGTCCACATGTCATGGACCTACAGTTTCAGGTGGAATTGAGAAAAAGCAATTACTAATTCAACTTAAATTACGAGATTTGGCAGCAGAAAATTTGACCGGGAACTGAAAATTGATTTTGTTTTGTAGCACAAATATCTAAAAACTAACCTACTTGATTGGAAATTGACTAATTCTTCATCGAGAATTGAGAAAATACAATCATTTTAAGTAAAATGAAGAAAGAATAGAAAACATACAAATTCCAACAAGTGAGATGCAAAAGCTAAATAAAAGTCTAACATCAAAACTGTAATTTTATTTAAATTCTGATTTACTCACTTGAACTGGAGGATTGCATTTCACTTCTAAGTGATCAGACTGATGAAGCTTCTCCTCAGAAGTGAAATGCTTTCCTTCGGTTTCGGTATAAGTGAAAATCATAATTTAATTAGAAATACAATGTCAGTTTTGATATTAGGTTGTTCATCAATTACTTACAAAACATCAAACACATTCAGAAAAAAGTGTAATGATTGAAATCTATCAACAAAGATGACAAACCAAAATCAGGGTTGACAGTCAAAAAAATTTATTTGTGGTTTTGATCGAACTATCCTAATAAATTACTGATTGGAAATCGACTAATCTCTCATCCAGAATTCATTCAGAAGAGCAGTAATACAAACATACACGAAGAAAAATTCAGATGCTCAATTTTGAATAATTTAATCTATTAATACAGATTGTTTTTTCTACATTTCTTGTACGAATTACTGTTACTCTTTTCTATCAGAATTTACCAGTATATTAATATTTATACAGTAGATATAAGACATTCAATCACTTGTAACGTCCACAGGGTTCATCTTCGCCTTAAACTCTAGCTTGCGCACAGGCAACTTATGCCCATGATGATGATGAGGATGAGGATGATGCCCACATAGGTCTGAGACCTGTGCGTGGGTAATGAATTGGATGATGATGATGATGATTTGGACCTACAGTTTTAGGTGGGTTCCGAACCACCGGGAAGTGATTTTACAGCAGAGAACAGGGACTTTTTTGCTGGCCAATCAAATCGGTCACCATTACAAACAGGACCTACGAGAACGCAGCTTATCTATCTGATTGATCAGATACCTGCTACGGCTCGCGGCTATGCAAGTTAATAAAATTTTTATGCATTATTTAGATTATGTCTAATGATTTTTGTTACATTTAAATTGTTTTTACTTTCTAATATGGTGGAAAAATAAGATTCATTCATTCACCGATTTCAAACAATTACCAACAACGCTCACATTTTCAAACAACTGCATGTGAGTGACAAAATGTCAACGAAAAATGACAACAGCGCGCTCATAATGCCATATGAGATAGCATTGCCATGAGACTTTGAACTGCATACTAGATTTGCACAGACTATAGTCAGCTTACAATTATCATAGTTTACAATTGTCGAGGGGAAATGCACCTCAATGTCATAAAAAAGCTGTAAGATTGGAAAGCAACCCCCAAAAAACTCAGTTGTGCCCACAAATTCGTCAATCATCAACAAGTCGATTTTTTTTTAAACAATGAAAGTGTGATTGAAGCATTGAACAGTCAGTGAGAACGAATGACAATTTCTTCTACTAAGAGAGGGAGAAAGATAGAAGGTGAACAAGAGAGAGAGAGTGAGAGAGAATGGAAACAGCGCCAGCGGAAACTTTTAGGCTGGAAAGCAATTTTGAAAAACGTTTGACAAATGGTTTTTTCCCATCACCGATCGGAATATGCAGACGTAATGGAATGACAAGGAATTAGGCAGGAGAGAGAGAGAGAGAGAGAGAGAGAGAGAGAGAGACAAAGACGAAAGAAAGAGAGAGCCGGTGGGAGAGAAACAGCGTGTGGGAGTGAGAGAGAGTGAGGGAGTGAAAGGGTTGAGAAAGAGTGGGGATGAGAGAGTGAGTGAGCGGGGAAGAAAGATAAAAAAAGATAAAACAAAAAGAGAGTGAGTGAGAAAGACAACAGTAATTGGTTGTCTCTGTCTTTATTATGGGAAAGTGGAAGAAGCAAGCCTAAATGCTAGATAATTTGACGGTGAGGCAGTCCAATTATAAAAGGGAATCATGGTTCAGTGATAGACAGTTCTGTTGCTTGTTTCATGGAATTTTAGTTAGGAAATTGAATAAAAATATGAATAAGTGAATGAAAAATGATGAAGAAACAAAAAATCCATGGATTTTCAGTTAGAAAATTGAATAAAAAATGAGTGACTAAAAACGCGATAGAAACAGTAAATAAATGAATAAATAATAATAAGGGACTTAATAAGTGATCATTTACTAGAAAAATGCTTGTTTCATGTATTTTAAGCTATGAAATTAAATAAAAAACGACTAAGTGAATAAAAAATGATAGTGTATTAAAAATGATAAAGAAACCTATCCATTATAATGTGGTGGTAATAAGTGATAATTTATTTTTTTAAATTGAAATTTCGAGGAGAAGATGACTTGGAAATAAAATCTGGGAGATGTTGCATCACCAAACAACAATTAAAATTTACCAGATCCTTTAGTAACCTCTAGTGCTAGAAAAATTAGTTAAAAAATAAATAAAATTAGAGAATTAGCTAAAAACACAAACAAAGTTTTTGTGAACTGGAGCAGTCCCCTCAAGGACAACATTTGATATATTTGGGTATTGAGAAGTGAGGAAAATATGTTCAGAATGTAAAGGCCAACTTTAAAAAGTGTATAAATTTAAAAAAAAGACAAACTATAGCCCAAACAACATTTAAATTTTATTTTACCTTTCATTCTTTGATTAATTATTATATTCCATTTAATTTTTTACACAAAAAAGGTTTATCTAATCCTTGACAAATACATTTTTAAAACTTTAATTCTTTTAAACATAAATCTATGATTTAAAGGATCCTTAATATAGGATTAAAAAATAAGATACCTTGGGTTTCAAGTGAAAATTTTCATATGGGAGGTTGGTTTAAAGAATTACTAGGGTATTTTCTATAATAGACAAACAAACTAGAAGTGAGTAATCTCAATGAAAAGGCTGACTTTGCAGTTTGTATCATGTGAACAAATATAAAAACTTACTTCGTTTGTAAATGAAAAATTGGAAACTAAGTTAAACTCTTGTGCTTTATAGAGGATTGTATTGAATAAGATTTAATATTGAAAACAAAGAAAAGATCAAGTTGTGAATATTTATATGCCTAAATGAAAAATTACATTAAAATTACAGCATTTCAACCAAAAGCAATATTACAACAAGTTTTTTTAAATAGTTTCTGTTGATATGTTTGTTAAGCCTATATTAATTTATTGGCAGCCCTGAATACTGTATTATGAATTTGTAATTATAATACCGTAGCATATGTTTGTTTATTGAGTTATTTATTCAAAAGTTCCTAATTATTTTCTTGGTTATTCCAGAAAGGTGCACAAACACAGTTCCTAGAACTTTTTCACAATATTGTATCAACAAAAAATTACAACACACACTAGCTAGAACTAAGTGGAATTAAGTGGTTTGGAACCCACCTAAAACTGTGGGTCCAACTCATCAATCACCATCATCCAACTCATTACCCACGCACAGGTCTAAGACCTATGTGGGCTTCATCCTCAAAAAAAATTCATAAAATACATTATTTAAAAAATTTAAAAATAATAGGACCTATTTTATAAATATGGTCAACTATTAGGCCTGTTTGTTTTTTATTTTAACGCTAGTTTCTATATTTTTTGACTGCATTTCAACATAAAATCGATTTTTATAAATATTGCCCTAAATATATCTATTTGCAAGAAAATATTGTTTGTTTTGATTGTATTGTCCCAATGTTTCTTTATTTTTGACTGTATTCTAACACAAAATCAAATTTGATAAATATTGTCCTAAATATATCTATTTGCAACAAAAAATTGTTTGTTTTGATTGTATTGTCCCAACGTTTCCATATTTTTTGACCAAATTTTACCATTTAATCGATAAATGACCTGCATATATGAGTAGATTATCAAGGTATTGTGCAATTACAATTACCTAATCACATGCAATAAATGTAATACAACCTAAAACATCAGCTAATCTCCTAAAATAAATTTCAATTCATTGCATCAAATATCAGTTTCAAATTATTGTTCCAAGTATCAATTTTAATTCATTGTCCCAAATAATAGTTTCAATTCATTGTTTGTAATATTAACCTTCATTAATATTGTTTCAAATATTATTTATGGCATAACCTATTGCGAAAAGGTTCCTTTTTCATATTCTCATCTCTGTAATATGACAGCCACCACATTGTTCTTTTAATCACTATAGCAGTTATGATATCAAATTATCTCCTTAATCAATCTTGAGTGATTGCAAGACTGAGCATTGTATTATTGTTACATGAAAATATTGTTGTTGCCTAATGTAATACAGTAAAAAAATCATGAGAATATTACCCAACATGCATCATGCTAAATTATAACACAGGATGTGTATGTATGTAATAACAATTTCATCCTAAATTAAAACTAAATATTGTTAGTCTTCGGTAATACATGTAATGATTACATTAATCTATTACATTTAAAGACTTTTTTCGGAGGATGAAGCCCATATAGGTATGAATTACATGAACTACATAAATTACATGAATGTGATTGATGAGTTGGACCTACAGTTTTAGGTGGGTTCCGAACCATCGGAAATGTGTATGAGTAATGGATTTTATTTTTGAATGCAGCAAATTGATGGAAGATCAAAGATGCATTTATTAGTGAGATTAATGATAATTTTCAGTAGATTTTAAAGCGATGATTTTTCATCAATGCAATGTCCTTTCATCAGTGCAGTGATTCCTAAAAAGGAACTGAACTCATTCTGATCTTGTTTCAAAGATTTCAGGTTGAACTCAAATCATGGAAGATTAAAAATGTATTTAGTGCAGTCTTATTACAAGAATTTGAGGTACAATGCATTATTTATTTTATTAGTTCATCTTGACTGAATACGTACCACAGTAGAAAGTAAAGAAACAACTGGCTTTGAGCCCAAAACTGCTCCTAATTCAAAATTTTAACTCATGTCCAAATTTTCATAGAAGTCCCACAAAAACTTTCATTTGAATAGATATAATTATAACCTGATGCTTTTTAATTTCAAGTAGATTAAATTGAAAATTGTAATGAAGTGAAGCACTAAGAAATGTGGATGTTTGTCAAAGTTTTATTGATCTTACAACCTTCCAAGTGGCCCTACACATATTTATTTATTTATTGTGACAAATTTACAACGAGTGTGAAGGTGCAACAGACTCAAGTCCAAAGCTGCTCCCTTCACAAATTTTGAATATATATGTTACATTGTCCAAAACATTGAGGTTAACACAGACTAAAAATTTAAGATATGCTGAAAACCATCACTCGAAAAATAACAAAATGAATCTTCTCACTTGACCACTATTGATTTAAAAGTTCACTCAAAACGAAACACTAAAAACAGTTAAAATATGACAGATTTTTCTGATTGTTAAGTGAAACATTTATTCAATCACGCAGGAGATAAGGCGCCTCCTGGGCGAAATGAAATGGAAAAAACTCTTTTTCAGGTGGAGTTAATACTGTAAAGTCTGCAACTGTGAGTGGAAAGACAAAGATTTTCCTCATTTTTTATTAAATTGATGTAAAACATCAAAGCAATTCCATTTTCCCCCCAGCTGAGAGGTACTCAAGGTTACTGGAGAACACAGAATGACTAAAAACGTCTGCTAGTCCTTGAAATTAGAATATAATGAAGCAAAATTGTTTTTTTCAAGCTTTGTGGTGGACTGAAAGGAAATTATACGCTCATCTGACCTTCAAAACTACAATAATTCATTTTTTCTTAGCCGATTACTAGTTCTGCAGAGTTTAATAACTCTACTAAAGAAGGCACAATTGAAATTCCGGAGAGCAATAAACTAGATTACTAAAAGAAACTTCGATCCAATCACTAAAATTTAGTTCCATGTGGAATTTTTCAAGTACAGTAATTTCAAGTTTTTTTACAATAATGTACAGTGTTTCTAAGTGTAGCTTTTTATAGTGTACAAGATTTTCTTTCACATCAAAATTAAGCCCCACCTTGACTAATTGTTTGTAATTAACTAGCTTTTTTAAGGTAAATTGGCCAAACGTTTTCAAGTGAGTAGTAAAATTTAAATAATATTACTACTATATTATAATATATTCAATCAATCAAATTTATTTTCAAAATTTACAAACATTGTAGGGTCCTACACCTAAACCCATAGGTTTTTCAGCAAGTACCAATCTTCAAAAATATTACAAAAAAGAAACAGATTCACTTATATTTTCATATTATAAAGAAAAAAAATAGAGATTAGTTAATGAAGACATACATTACAAAAGAATGTAGTGATAAAAGTACAGTCAAAAATAAACACTATAAATACAGAACTGAGACAGAAAGAAAAAAACTACAGTCCTATCAAAGAAAATAATTAGAAAAGAAAGAAATAGGATAAGATATGAAGAGGAAAAAGGAAAGTAATGTTTTACAACTTAAAAATAAATATTTGTAGTCGTTCGGGCTGGCGGCAGTGTTATAAGGAAGATTTAACCAGCTAAACTGTATAAAGAAGTTGAAGTAGGCTATGTTTATGTTTCAAATATTAAGATTCGACTTTTATATCGATCTAGAATTATTATGTAACATTGTTAGTACTGATTATGTTCATCATAATATCCATCTTTGAATAATCCCGTATGTTCATAGGAAGGGATAATTGTATATTATATTATAATATTACTACTCACTTTTGGCAAAACGTTTTCGAGTCATGGAGGCCTTGAAGATTAGTCTCCATGGCTCGAAAAAGTGAGTAGTAATATTATTTATTCACAACTAAAATTGACTGCAAGCCGTTAAATTTACATAAAAATTTTAATATTAACAACCCAGATCGTTATGGAAAAAGAAATCCAAGAATTAACTAGTGTATAAGATTGATAATATTGTATGCATGTTGATCTGACTTGTCTTATACTCCTTAACCGGAGTCTGCAAAATATACAACAAAACATTGTTCTTGTACTCTTCTTTCAATAAAGAATGTCTACTATTAATTGATAGGTATTAGAAGTTGATTTACACTCAATCTCGTGGTATATTTCTCCTTTTTTAATCATTCATTTTTCTTAAATCTGTAACAGGAATTATTATTCCAACAAAAATATAATTTTCAATTAAACTTTTGTATTGGAAAGAATTTTATACTACATTTTTTGTACCACTACAGTCCTCATCCGATTTTGAAGTAAATTAGCTCAGAATTTATTAATTTCTATTTAAAGTGCTATTAATTGATACTGAAGACTTCCGCAATGGTGGATATTGACAACAGTATTGAATAGCTGATGGAAATCGATGAATGCTACTGTACAAAAATGTCAGTCAAAGGAATTCGAAATTAATAAATTCTGTTTCTGTATATTTGTCAGTTTGTTCAACTGTCAGTTACTTCAAACTAACTTGTAAATTAGCTCCTTTAATTGTTTTTGAATTGTGAGATTGTAATAATAATAATAATAATAAATCATGTTTTTCAAGCTCTTAGCTTTAATTTTTATGTACTGTAGTAAAGTTAAAAAAACACAAAATTCACCCTTCGTGTCAATCATCTCCAAAATAATACATGTTAAATTGCCTGGTAGAATTTTCAGACATCTCCCATTTCCCTGGTATCTGATTTTCCTTTTCCCCTATCTCTTTATTTCCCGGAAAACTGTCAGAAGGAACAAATTGGTGCATGCCTTCAAAAAGGAAGAGATTGCTTCATTTAATTCCCAGTATTCTGGATAGCGAGCAGCCTTTGAGTAAATTGTTTTACTGATGTTTGAAAGGTAAAACTCGCTCAACCTTTCTGAATGCCTAAAACATTTTGTTGTGAACAACTTCAGCGTTCCTTTAGCTAATCAATGCTATTTTTCAAACTCACAAGTCAAAAGTTCAACGTTTCGTGACTTCATTTTCAATGCCATAATTCACAGAATAAGATACTTCAGAGATTTTAAAAGTAAGAGTAAATGCTGTAAAATCACTTCCCGGTGGTTCGGAACCCATCTAAAACTGTAGGTCCAACTCATCAATCATCATCATCATCATCATCCAATTCATTACCTACGCACAGGTCTCAGACCTATATGGACATCATCCTCAGAAAAAAATTACAATGGTTGCAGTCTCATAGTAACAATAAAAACTTTTAAAAAAATTTTTAAGTGGAAATTGACTCACGTTATGGCATGACGGTCGTTTCACTCTGTTGTCAAGAGCATCGTCAGACGACCCACAGTACACTCAATTTTAACTTAAAAGTGTTTTTAAAGTTCTTATTACATACTAGCTGGCCCAACGCGCGTTGCTGCATTCTCATAAAAATTCTCCTTGATTTTATTATTCGCCACCTCCCGCTGAGGCTGCATTTCAAATTAGGAAAGAAGTTAGTCCTAGGGCTCTTCCAGCTGATCATAGAGGCTTCGTTGTTTTCTTAATCACCACCTCTGAATGAAGAAGCATTTCAAATTTAAACCTCCTATGACTATAAGGGTAGAAGCTAGGTTTTTTATTTTATTATTCGCCACCTCCCGCTGAGGCTGCATTTCAAATTTCTAGCTGCATTGGTTAACAGATGTCATCAACCTGGCATAATTACATTTCATCATACCTAGTCGTATGTTTCCTACATATTGCAAGGCTCCGAATGCTACATGGCACATGCAATGTGCAAAGTCTTTTGCTGTTCAAAGACAGCGTAAATAACGCCACTAAGGAGCCTGCCATATGATCAAAACTGTTGACTTATATCAGCTGTTCCTTTAAGCTGTTTGGCCGGCAAGTTCAGTAGGTTAGGTTTATAAAATGGATTAGTTAGTAATAATTATTAGCTCCCCTATTGAAATTTATGGTCAGAAAACATCCCCAATATTAACACAACATATTCCCAAAGTTTCATGCCGATCTGTCAAGTAGTTTTGGAGTCTATAGGGAACAGACATACATACATACATACAGACAGACATTCATTTTTATATATAGAGATTCGTGGAAACAAGATGGACCTTCAACATCATCATAATAACAGTTTTCAATTACTCAAAAATATCATTATCATGTTATTAATTGTAACAGATGTCTAATTTTTTTCTGCAAATACGTTAGCTGATAGATGATAATACATGCAGACATTAATAAAAAGTGGTTTCTCTACACCCTCACCTGAGCTATTCTATACCACCACTCTACCTCCAAACTACTTCAGCCCTTTACCACTCATCTCATTAAAAACGTGTAAATTATATTTATTATAACGTATATTATTCATTAATATTTTTTTAGAAGATTACGTCTTGAAAACTCCTGTTATGGAGTATGAGGCAAGTTGAGCCAGATTTATAAAGTACAATTATGTAATAATGAGTAATTATTATGCACAAGCTTACCATTCCTATTTATTGGGTACCACAATTAAATTTAAATTAGTTGAGGTGAGACTCAATTTTGATCGGAAAGGAGTTCTTGTACACTATTATCAAACATCCTATTACTATCTATACTGCCTAGAAATAAGGCGGCTCAATGAAAATACGATGAGGCAAAAAAAAAAAAAAACAACTGACTGCGGTGACGACAAGTCATATCACTGCTAGACTTCTAGACTGGGGCAACAGGGTAAGAGTAGTGAATTTTTTGGAGCATTAAGGTAGGTGCTCTCTAATACCAGCTGCTGGCATGGTCCCATATCTGGTAAAAGATAAAAATTGAGTCTCATATCTACTAATTTAAATTGTGATTGTGGCAACTAGTGAATAAGAATGTAATATTGTCTGTTTTAGTGCAAGGTAGGCGATTCTCTAATATCAGCTGTGTACATGGTCCCATATCTGGCAACATAGAGCCTTACCTCAACGAATTTGATTTGTAATTGTGGTAACTGGTGAACAAGAATGGTGATATTGTATATAATTGTTGATCTGACTTGACTTTTTTAGATTACGTCTTTGAGACTCCAGTTAAGGAGTATAAGACAAGTTAGATCAACAATTATACACTAGATACCATGATTACTATATCAATTAGTTGAGGTGAGGCTTAATTTTGATGTGAAAGGAACTCTTGTACACTATAAAAAGCTTTATCAACTAAATATTTTTTCAGTTGTTTTTAAATAGTTCTGTATTTTCAAGACTCTAAAAACTGAGCTTGTTGTAGAGTTTCCTACTAATATAACTAGGTTTTTGTTTGAATAAGCTACAAATGTGACTCACCAAGTGAGTCTCGTCTTATACTCCATAACAGGAGACTTCAAAACGTTTTGAATCTTCAAAAAAAAAAAAAAAAACTGCTGGCATGATCCCATATCTGGCAGGACAACAATTTTTCAGAGCCGCCCAATTTGTTGGCTTGAACTATAATTTATGATGATACATCTATTAACAAATTTATTTAATCTAATCAATGAAATTCAATTCTATATCGACCCATTCCTCCCAATCTTTATTCATTCATCACCAAAAATCTCAAGGCTTCAGAAGTTTATTTTAATTTCAAAATGGATGGATTTCCACAATGCATGTATCTATTTACAAATTTACAGTTTGTAAATTTACAAATTTTGTACAAATTTACAGTATGTAAAATCTATTATGCAATCCATCGAAAATTCAAGGCTACATTTATCTATTTCTTCCAATCTTTATTAATTGATGACCAACAAAACTCAAGAACAATCAGAAATTTCATTTAATTTCAAATTCCACAACAGTTACCAACATTCGTTGCCAAGAAGTCGCCTATTGTTCTTAGAGACATATCACACACACACATGTTTCTGGCACGTTTTTAGGCCTAGTACACACTGTCTTCTGCAATTTCACTTGCAAGTTGTAAAACATTGTTTTTAGGTCATTGCTTTCTTCAGGTACTACGTTCATTGGCTATCGGCCTCAAGTACTGTATGTTTAAACGTATCCTGCTATAATGTACAAGACATGTATATACATAACCTTAATACACTAGACATTGTAATACCGTACTTTATCATTACACTCGCGTGCTAGCCTTATTGCATGTGTGTGAGAATTTCAAATTATTAGCAAATCTTTTTTCTTTCGTTATTTTGCAATATTGCTCGTTACCATTCTGTGGTGGTCCATCACCGAGTCACAGCATTCATTCTTACATAATAACCGCAGATCTGCTCTGGTGTTGACCTGCTTTAGAAAAATGAAAAACGCAAAAAATATAAATGACTCCATTTCTCACGCAATAAGCGAGACCTATTTATTAACTGTAGCATGCAGGCGAAAATTTGGAGCTTAACTGCTTATTGAATGGCATAATAGCGAAAATTTGGAGCCTAACGACATTAACTTTAATTGGATCATGTGTGGCTCTAATTAAACTTAAACTAAGAGCTTTGAAGCATGTTTTGAACTGAAATACGGTCATTGACACAGTAGAATAGAGATTGATCTGTTCAATACATTTCTTAGGAGTTTTATAAGACTTTCCTAACACAACAAAATTAAAAAAATCATTATAAAATAACCCCAAATTTGAACCACCTTCCTACATATCACCCCCAAACCTTTACAGTTTCCAAAGTCATAACATTCAAATTCAAACTTATTTTGGAGAATGTACCCCACATAGGTCTGAGACCTGTGCGTGGGTAATGAGTTGGGTGATGCTGATTGATGAGTTGCGCGTACAGTTTTAGGTGAGTTCCGAAGCACTGGGAAGTAATATTACAGCAGAGAACATTCTTTTTTGCTAGCCAATCTAATCGGATTAGCTTAAGGCTGTGCGCAGGGTTTTTTGGTCATAATTTTTTTTCGAAGTTTCTTGTATTGAATATTATTAGGGCTTTGAAATGCTGTCTATTGCCAGGAGAAAAAGGTTTTTCATCAATTATTTTTTGAAATATAGGGGTTTAAAGTTGAGATTTTTTCGGTTTTTGGGGGAAATCGATCTCACCAATGAGTGATTTTAAACTTTTGATAAATTTTCCATAACTAAAAGACACATTGAGGAATAAAATGACATATTGTTTATTTCAATCTAACAAATGGTTTTTTCAAAACAATTTTTTGAAAAATTGAATTTTTTTACAGATTTAAAAAAATTTATTTAAAAATAACTAATTGTTTCATTGGATTTAAAAATATGTCATTTTATTCCTTGTGGTATCTTTTAATTATAGGAAATTTATCAAAAGTTTAAAATTACTCCTAGGTGAGATCAATTGCCCCCAAAGACCGAAAAATTTCAACTTTGAAACCCCATATTTCATAAAATAATTGATGAAAAAAGTTTTCTTACAGCAATAGATAACATTTCAAAGTCCTTATAACATCGAATACAATAAACTTTGAAAAAAAAATTATGACAAAAAACCCTGCGCACAGCCTTAATGCAATCAGTACAACAGCTTATCTGACTGGAAAGATACCTGCTACGTCTCGCAGCTATCACTTCCCTTGACTGTTAGCCGTGTCTGAAGATGCTTGTACAATAGAGCGAAATGGTTGTTACACAAAAATGTTAGTTTACATCCACTAAATAAGACAAAATTTTTAAAGCACTATTTCTCATTGTTATTGATTTGTTCATGCTAAAATTGAGCAATTCAAAGAAAATAGTAAAATCTTCCTAAATAACTGAACATTAAAATTTTCTTAGAATTATTCCAGGTATATTCTCCGTGTGTCCTAATTAATTCCTCATTCATAACTTCCAAGTAGACAACAAATTTGACTTCAAACCTTACAACTTTCGTATTTTCATACAGTTATTCCTTACAGATGTCCTTCTTCAACCCTTTTCCTCATTGTATCATTTATAACCTTCCATCTAAACATAAACAAACACACACACACACACACACACACACATATATATATAGCAGAGGCTCCACCCCCTACACGGCTCAAATAAATCACCACAAACAAAGTCAGTCCTCAGAGATAAATGGGCCAAGGGCTGTAAAATACTTAGGCAGAGCAAAACAATCACAACTGTATCAAACAGAGAGAGAGAGAGAGAGAGAGAGAGAGAGAGAGAGAGAGAGAGAGAGAGAGAGAGAGAGAGAGAGAGAGAGAGAGAGAGAGAGAGAGAGAGAGAGAGAGAGCGAGAGAGAGAGAGAGAGAGTGAGTGTGTGAGTGATAGTGAGCGAATGCGAGTGAAGAACTCAGGAGTGACTTCTGTGAATAAATTCAGCAAAAGTCAGAGGGATTAGGGTGTTATTGGGGGATGAAAAGTGGCGGGGGGGGGGGAAAGAAGGGTTGCTTGAGAATGATGGGGAAATGGGAAAAGGTGGTTGGGGGAAGAACAGGTGTGCTTTAGGTCAGTGGTGAAAGGGTGGTCGGGGGGATGGAGTGTTTGGTGGTTGAAGGGTGAAGGTAAAGAGAGATGTTCGGAGTTAAGGGGTAAAGGGGTGTTTGGATTTCAAGGGTGAAGGGGAGTTAAAGAGAAGAAGATGTTTGGAGTTCAGGGGAAAAGGGTAGAGGGGTGTGACCGAACAGCTGATTTTGGCCGGTTGCCAAAACTCCTGTGCCATTCCCACTAACAGCAGGATACGCGGCGTAGTGGGATGCATAACGAAGTGATGAGATGAAGACCAGTGGCTCACTTTATTGGTCCTCCAGGGGTCAGTAGAGTCATGTGTACCACCACTGACCCACAGGGCATAGAATTCGAAGCTCAGTGTGTACCACACTTACACGCACGCACGCGCAAACATGGGTAAGTATAGCAAACTAGCTGGTAAGAACAGAAAGCTCTAACTTGGGAATTGGGTGGCTGAAACACAGCCAACAACGGCTGGAACCTTGTAAGGTTTGGTAGAACAAGGTGGTTTTGTGGTTTGAAACACCAGGCTACAAACTGAATTACAAAATACAAGTTGTATGTTGTATTTTGGGTGGGGATGAAAAGCACGAATCTCTTATCATTATTTATTTATATGTATGTATTTGTATAGTACTACAGCCGATTTCGACTGAGTGACGCTGGGGAAATCGATTCCAGAGTTAGAAATGCGCACAATGTGAAACGCGCACAGGTTTCATCAAAGGGTCAGGAAAGGGTCTCGAATACCTGGAACTGCCGCTCAGGTAGTAGACCGAACGGAAGTAAACTCATGATAAGCGAAAATTGCTTTCAGTATTACAAAAATATTAAAGCTGGGCATTCACGTTCCAACTTGCAGTACCACTTGCAGTACTGCTATAAATGGTCGATTACATTGGGATAGTTACTCGCTAAGCGTTGGGTTAGTAGGACGTTACTAACCGACCGTGCTACAGCAGCTCAGCATACCAAGCCAAATTATATTAAAAATTTAATTTCCAGAATCACCCTCATACTATGGAATTTCAAAGACAATAAACAATATTGCAACACAAAATTAAAATATGAAGTTTACCAACAATTATCCAATAAAATTTCATCAAAACAATCTACAATATATTTCATCTGAACTGTTATGCTGGCAGCCTGCATGATTAAATGGCGGCTTTGGCCACAATAATATTGTATTTTGGTTTTTGCTACTCTGCCAGCGAGTATCAAATGTGACCAAATTCAAAGTGGACAGGCTCTCAACTTTGAATTTGGCCACTTTGATACTCGCTGGCAGAGTAGCCAACACCAATATACAATATTGTTGTGGCCAAAGCCGACACTTAATCACGCAGGCTGCCAGCATAACACTTCAGATGAGATATATTGTATATTGTTTTGATGAAATTTCATTGAATAATTGTTGGTAAATTTCATATTTTAAATTTGTGTTGCAATATTGTTTATTGTCTTTGAAATTCCATAGTATGAGGGTGATTCTGGAAATTAAATTTTTAATCTAATTTGGCTTGGTATGCTGAGCTGCTGTAGCACGGTCGATTAGTAACGTCCTTCTCGCTACTCGCTTAGCGAGTAACTATCCCAATGTAATCGACCATTTATAGCAGTACTGCAAGTGGTACTGCAAGTTGGAACGTGAATGCCCAGCTTAATATTAATTATTAAAATTAATTAATATTTATTACTGTATAACCAATTTCATGAAATTAGGAAACACTTTTCAGATCATATTTCAATTTAACATTTTTGAACATTTATTGATGCATACAAAATAACCTAACCTCAAATATGCTAACAGCAAAGTTCATAACGAGCTCCAAGAAAGTACTTCATTTACTGATTACTGCCAATTAACAGACAACAATATCAATAATAGTAGTGTAGTAGTAATAAATATCAGTAATAGCGCAATTATTTATAGGTGCAACTTTGTTCTAAGTGAATGAAGTCAACAAAATAGTATCAAATGTATTATCATGATAAGTATTCTGAATTTGCTTCCGGTAGACAAGACCCTTCAATAAAACTAGGGCGCGATTCTCATAACATGGTTTAACGATTCCAGGTTTGCGCAATTCGCACTGTGCGTGTCTCTCACGACACTGGGGAAATCACTGGAGAAGTCTATGAATTAACTTTCTTTAACAAATAAATATTACGTTTTTGTGCATTTCATTTGATTTTTTATTAAAATTTTCATTTTATTCTCCATTCCACAAAACGGGTTGAGAGATCTTACACTTCATGTATGTAAATAAATAAACTCACATTTAAAACATAAACAATTTAATCGGTCTTACAAACTTACATCAAAAGTAGTTTTAAAACGTCTGCACTCAAAATCCATGATTTTGTAATAATTATTGTCAATGAATATACACAAAAGTATGTATAGTACCACAGCCGATTTTGACTGTAGATGACTCTTCAGGCCTCAACATTATGTTACGAGCCTACTACGCAAACGATAGGTGAGGTAGGTTGCAATTACTTTCCTCACTGAGCTAAAAGAGTTGTATCTATGTCAAGCACACCGAAAGAAATTCTGAAGCTCTAAGCTTAACAGTTCACTCCCAACTTTACATAGGGTCTGGTTGCACAAGTGAGTATGCATAAAGTCCAGTATACTTCTGAGCTACTTCCTGCATCCAAGCCATCAATCGACAAAGACGTTTGGGTAGCATCACAACTGATGTAGCCTTTTTTGAATCTGAGATGAAACTTAATTCACCTCAAGCCACAACAAAATTCGCCACAAGGGCAAAATTCGTTTATGTAAGTTATTATTAATTATGTATCAGAGATGAATAAAACTAATTCACCAAATGCCACAATAAGGCAAAATTCATTTAAAAAAGTAGCTGTTATTATTAATTATTATAACTCAATTATTATAGTTATTATAACTCAGAGGTGTACTGGATTGTATACACACTCACCTATTGCAATGCAGCCAGTCCATGATTGTGTAGTTATGGGAAAGGACTTTTTTTTGTAGATTAAGTCTTGGAGACTCCAGTTAAGGAGTATAAGTCAAGTCAGATCAACAATTATACACTAGATACCATAATTACTATCAGTGGTGTACCGAGGTTTCAAGCGCCCTGGAGCAGAAGGGTCTTTCGATGCCCCCCCCCCCCCCCCCCCCCCCAAAAAAAAAATCAGTCTACACTCAACACTGGGCTGATAATAATATTGATTGGGCTGATATTAATATAGTGGTCATTTAATGAATCAGCGGCTTTTTCCCACCTCTTACTACACCTTATTTGTCAGAGATGCGAATCTCCAATGAATGATTTTTTGCCAGGCCAGATTCTGCTTTTATCAATTTCCAAACAGCTTGTTTTGGATTTTTTCTCTTTTCTATAAATTCATTTGCAGTTATTTTTTTATCATTTTGTCGTTCTTACAAAAATTTTCTTATATTTTGGAAATAGGATTCAAAAGTGGTGTATTTCAGTCCTGTTCTTGTTAATATAAAAACCATTAAACTTCTTGTGGATTTATTTTTCCAGGATAAGTTCAAAGTCTTCATTCAATTACTTGAAATTGTTATACCTTTATTTGTCACCCAATTTAAATTGTTTTGGCTTGGTACTTTCGACTATTTGCTTCTTTTGACTCGACCGTTTTGCATTCTGTCTGTTTGTAACGCATTTACGGCTGAACGCGTGAACCGATTTCTTTTAAATTTGACATGAATGTTCCCTTTAGTGATGCACAGCAATGTATACATACGATTTTTTTTAAATTGTGTTGCATTTTACCCTTTTGGCCTTCATTATATTAATACATTTTTTGTAAGTAAAAAGCAATTTTCTCTAAAGAACGGGGCGCCCCTCACAGCCTTGCGCCCTGGAGCGACTGCTCCACTCGCTCCATTATCGGTACGCCACTGATTACTATATCAATTAGTTGAGGTGAGGCTTAATTTTGATGTGAAAGGAACTCTTGTACACTATGAAAAGCTTCATCAACTAAATATTTTTTCAATTGTTTTTAAAATATTTCTATATTTTGATACTCTTTAAAAACTGCGGTAGCTTGTTGTAGAGTTTCCTACCAATATAACTAGGTGTTTGTTTGAATAAGCTACTATTGTGACTCACCAAGTGATAATCTCGTTGGCTTCTTGTATTATAATCAAGACTGTCAAGCATAGAGTTTCAGACTTTGTTTCACTGGGTTTGGCATACTCCAGTGGCGGATTTACGAGATTTATTTATTTTTTATACAGTCATACAGTATAGGAAATGAACAACTACAATGCTTCCATTGGGCACAGAAACGAAACCTGCTCAAAAACTGCTTCCTTTCCTGGAAAGGTGATAATTTATACGTTAAACAGGTACCGTACTGTTACTGCAAAGACTTATCACTGTAACATAAACAACAGTCACCCATCAATCAGCTACAAAAATAATCGAAGATATTTTATTATCTTTTGAGCTCTTACGTCAGCGTTGTGCAACAACTCGGTGGGATCGGATCGGAAGGAAATGGAGCGCAATGGACTTTCACTAAAAGGTGACTATACCAAATATGAGCCGATCCCACAGACACCTTATTAAGTCAACAAGAAGCCTGGCTAGATGATGAATATCAATGCTGACAAGCAGGTTAATTGCATGGGAACAAGACAGGAACTAGCAGCACATAACCTACAAATTGAGAGCAGGTCTGAAAAAAGTAGTTATCAACTTCAGTAGGCTAAAAACGTAAATTTTAAACGTCTGATAGGCTATTAGGAGGAATAAATCAATATTTTTGTGGTTGAAAAAACTTGATAGGTTACAAATCAAATTCACAGTTTGTTATTGGTACGAGAATCAACTTAAATTGCATGTCCACAATGGTATAGCTTTCAACCGTTGATCAACTTTTAGTGCAACATTTGGAGGCATGCGTTAGTTGCATGCATTCTTATCAATATTCTACACTTTTTAAGGTGCAAAGAGGAATCTCAGAAGTTAAAAGAATACGAATCTAAGAAGTTTAAAAAGAATATGCAAGCTGCAAGTCAAAAAAGTAGGCCATCAGGTGTAATAAATCAATATTGTTTTTAGTTTGAAAAACTTGATTGGTTACAAATCAAATTCACAGTTTGAATAACTTGATCAACTTCTATTGTTGCATGCCCACGATGGTTCAACTTTCAACATTTGATCAACTTTAGCTCAATATTACCTACTGATTGTTTGTCCACATTGGTTCAACTTTGAACATTTGATCAACTTCTAGTTCAACATAAATTTGAAGACATGCGCAAAAAGCCCCCAAACCTCAACTTGAATCTTTTGATCATAGATTCAATTTAAATGGCAATTTCTAAATTGAAGTATTTTTAATATCAACGAAAGTTCTGACAATGTGTAAATTAAAGTAATTGCTACTGTATTTTTAATTTTATTTCATTTTTTTTCTAATTTGTTTCTTTTTGTTTAGTATTCACTTCCCAACCAAACAGGTTTTGTAAACTTAGGAGCTATTAAAATATTTTTTTTTATTGTATTGTTAAGTAGAAATAAAATTAAATTCAAATTATAATAATTTGGTTGCAAAAAATAAATATATTGAATTCTGCAGCTTGGAAATTCTTTTGAACCCTTCTCTTCTCGAATGAGAAGCCTTTTGAACCCTTCTCTTCTTCTTTATGTGCAGTATTACATGCCAGATGGAGGCATGCTGTGTTGTATTTACACCGTTCCTTCTTGTTTTCAATATCCTCCTATAGGTTGTAAGATGCAAAGAAGTTGCAAGTTGAAAAATAAGTTCCAGACAAGTGGAAATCGCTGAAGGGTTAGTTCATTATCAAGTTATTTAGTTATGAAACAGATTGGATCAATATTGTTTTCAATAAAAAAAAGATCAGCTTTAATCAGCCTGACTTTTCTCTAACAAAAAAATCTTGATAAACTACTTATATGCTTCATTATTCAAGCATACATTATACAAGAATGAATTCAGATTCAGATGACCTTATAGATTAACATAAACACTGTTCAAGATATTATCAGTTTAAAGTAAAAAAATGGTAAAAATCTTAATTGGTTTTCTAATAACGAGCTTCATGGTTAATTGAGTAGAGCAAGCTTCAATTCAGATGAACTTGTAGATTAAAACTTAACTAGTAAAAATTTAACTTAAACAGAATTTATTAATTTCGAATTCCTTTAATTGCTATTAGTTTATACTGAAGACTTCCGCAATGGCGGATATTGACAACAGTATTTATTTAATAGCTGATGGAAATCGATGGATGCTACTGTACAAAAATATCAGTCACCACCGGGAATCGAACCACGGACCTCCCAATTGCCCTCCCAATTTCCATCAGCTATTAAATACTGTTGTCAATATCCGACATTGCGGAAGTCTTCAGTATAAACTAATAGCAATTAAAGGAATTCGAAATTAATAAATTCTGTTTAAGTAAAGTTGTCAGTTTGTTCAATTGTCAGTAACTTCGAACTAACTTGAAAAATTTAACTTAAAACTCAACTCAAAATTTAACTTGTAGATTGAGCCCCCTTTTTTTGGGTATTTCGATTTAGAGAACAAGGCTTATTTTTCTAATCAACTGTATTATGATTATGTGGATCATGTGAATCAATGTAATGTTTACAATATTTTTCATGAAAAATCGATATTGGTCAAGAAATTAATCGAGAAGCAATTAAATAGTTTCCTATAATATTATCTAAATATTGCGGCGATCACTATTAAACACATGCAGTAATCTACACCAAATGGGTTTTTGACTTGTAGGAATTTCGCTTTAATCGTGTTGCTTTATTAGGTACTGCCGGGTATGCGTGAAACAAGCCTTAGGGCCGCTATTGAATCAATAACTACTGAATGGTTTATTGAAAGACAGAGAAACCGGGCACGAAAGTGATAAATTAAACTTTGAAGTGATCAATGGTAAATTGTAAACAGCAATTTAAACTTTCAAGTGATCTATGGTAGAATTTTAAGTGAAAATGGAACATTGAATAGTGTAAAATAATGTGAAATTTGATAGAATTTGAAAGTGATCCACTCCTAGTGCTGGTGTTTGACTTGCAGGAATTTCGCATTAATCGAGTTGCTTTATTACAGTTTAAATATTCGCAATGGGCAACAAGCTTTTAATGAACAACAGGCTGTAGCCGGCCGGCTGAATGTGTTTACCCAAGTTAATTACTCTTCCAGTTTGGAAACTCGGTGGCTGTTGATTGATCACCGCCAACAGATAGATTAACGATATTAGGAAAGTTTGCTCTTTACATAGTAGACTCTTGTTCCCCTCTGAAGTGGTCTGTAGGGTCCGGCTACACTAACGATCCGTTGTCGTCCGTTGACACCGGGACATGGCCTGTTGTCAGCTGCAGGGTCCGGCTACACTAACGATCCGTTGTTGTCGGTTGAGTACTGTGTTTTCAATCTCTATATATAAAAATGAATGTCTGTCTGTATGTATGTATGTATGTATGTATGTATGCATGTGTGTTCCCTATAGACTCCAAAACTACTTGACAGATCGGCATGAAACTTTGGGAATATATTGTGTTAATATTGGGGATGGTTTCTGACCATAAATTTCAATAGGGGAGCTAATAATTATTATTAATTAAACCATTTTATAGACCTAACCTACTGAACTTGCCAGCCAAACAGCTTAAAGGAACAGCTGATAGAAGTCAACAGTTTTTAATCATATGGCAGGCCCCTTAGTGGCGTTATTTACGCTGTCTTTGAACAGCAAAAGACTTTGCACTTGGAGCCTTGCAATATGTAGGAAACATACGACTGGGTATGATGAAATGTAATTATGCCGGGTTGATGACATCTGTTAACCAATGCAGCTAGAAATTTGAAATGCAGCCTCAGCGGGAGGTGGCGAATAATAAAATAAAAAACCTAGCTTCTACCCTTATAGTCATAGGAGGTTTAAATTTGAAATGTTTCTTCATTCGGAGGTGGTGATTAAGAAAACAACGAAGCCTCTATGATCAGCTGGAAGAGCCCTAGGACTAACTTCTTTCCTAATTTGAAATGTAGCCTCAGCGGGAGGTGGCGAATAATAAAATCAAGGAGAATTTTTATGAGAATGCAGCAACGCGCGTTGGGCCAGCTAGTTGGTAATATTTTTCACAATAAAGTAGTTATTGGTTTCCATTAAAAACGGAACAGGTGTATTTCCCTAATCCGAGTAGATTATTGTGATTAATTTTTTGTTGTGTATAATTATTTAATGAATTCTTGTATTGTTAACATCAGTGAAGACTGTTTTGGGCGTAATGCCTGTACCTTGAAATTGTAATAAATAAATAAATTATCACTTGGTGAGTCACAATAGTAGCTCATTCGACCAAAAACCAAGTTAAAATGGTAGGAAACTCTACAATAAGCTACCGCAGTTTTTAAAGAGTATTGAAAATACAGAAATATTAAAAATTTAATTGAAAAAATATCTAGTTGATAAAGCTTTTTACAAGAGAAAGCTTTAACAAGAGTTCCTTTCAGATCAAAATAAGGCCTCACCTCAACTAATTGATATTGAAATTATGGAGACTAGTGTATAGGATTGGTAAAATTGTATGTATATAATTATTGTTGACCTCACGTGTCTTATACTCCAGTTATGTCTTATACTGCAGTTTTCAAGACGTAAACTTCAAATACTGCAGGTCTACTTCATGTCTTTAAGTCTATATAATACAGAGAAGATAAATTAAATATTCAAAATTAATATTCAATTTTCAATATTTAATTTAAATATTCAAATTTGAAATGAACTACAATCAGAAAAAATCAACAAAAAGGGAAAAATTGAGAATTTATTCACAAGAATAAATTAAATTATTATTATTAGCGAATGGCTTTTCATGGTGGGGAAACTCTTTACTTTAAAGTTACACCTCGCCGTTTAGCCATGTTATGGCTAATGGCGATCCATTTTAACAGATATTTTTTCAAATAAAATTGTCCAAATTTAAGTTATGTTATCATCCAAAACTGAGCATTTGTCTACTGATAAATTTTCAAACCACTAACTAAGTTACCTTCCACATTTTCACAATTTAATAACAAAAGAAAATCCAAATAAATAATACACTTTACACATTCAAATGTCATTAGCATTCAGAGCCAAAATGTTCAATCAATTTGATAACTCAAAGTGGATAATAATAATAAGCGTATGGCTTTTAATGGTGGTTTAGAACCCACCTAAAACTGTAGGTCCAACTCATCAATCACAATAAACCAACTCATTACCAACGCACAGGTTTCAGACCTATGTGGGCTTCATCCTATGTGAGGGAAGTGATAGCCGCGAGCCGTAGCAGGTATCTGTTCAATCAGAGAGATAAGCTGCGTTCTCGTAGGTCCTGTTCGTAACGGTGACCGATTAGATTGGCCAGCAAAAAAGACACTGTTCTCTGCTGTAAAGTCACTTCCCGGTGGTTCGGAACCCACCTAAAACTGTAGGTCCAACTCATCAATCACCATCATCCAACTCATTACCCACGCACAGGCTTCATCCTCAAAAAAAAAAAAAAATATCGAGGAGGAAGGAGGCTGAGAGAGCGTCCACGAAAAAGGTTGGTTAGAGGATGTTGAGGACGACCTGAGACTGAAGTCGAGTAGTTCCACCTCGCCGTTTAGCCATGTTATGGAGAACATGGCGGACCTACAATTTTAGGTGGGTTCCGAACCACCGGGTAATAAAAAGATACTAAAGCTTATAAGATAAAGTTTAGTAACTGAATGTAGATCTACAGAAAAAACATCTGCCATGATAGGCTATTGAAAACTTTTTAAGCTTAAGTGAGTACTGAACATGACATGGCAATGTTAAAGTTTCATCTATATGCAAATTGAAGTTGGTGAATGAACTTGATCGATAATAATAAATTAGACTTGATCGATAATACTAAACTTAGTGAAGTGAATATTGGTGCTACTGTATTGTTCTTCCTCCCCCCCCCCCCCCCACTCCTATTGAACCAATCAGAAGACTCATCCCCTGCCACACCCTTCATAAAAGAATATTGAAAGGTCAAACTTTTTTGATATATAAAGTATTAGGCTAAATAAAAACATAGGTATAGTATGCTCACAATATGTTTTTTTCCATTATAAAGAATCCATACAGATATGTTGATATAGTTTGTATATAGGTATATTTGTATCTATAAATATAGATATATTTATCAGTGATATAGCTGTCAGTGATGACAGCTAATAGGGCCTGCTAAAATTTATGATATTAAATTATATGTTACAGAAATTGGGGGAAATTTAAAAAGCTTTAATTCGAAATTTATTCTGCTTTGATTGCTTGAGAGCATAGACGTAAGTATTTACCATGAATACAGCCACAATAGAAATTAGAAATAATAATAATAATAACGACAACAATAATAACAATGATAAAGAAAGAGGCGAATTCACAAAGGAATTTTCAAGATAATATAAGATTACTGCCTTTATTTTAACCTAGAGGGCGGAGTTGGGGCGCAGCCGGCCCTCTCTAACACTCAACCCTCCTAGACCGTAGACCTATCCGTAGACCGTAGTTGGTTCAACATATCCCAAAAAAGGGTGTAACGAAAAAAATAAGCGTATGGCTTTTATTGGTGACATGGTGAGGAGACCCTTACGAGTAACTCTCACCATTTGAGCTGTATTACGAAGAACCTACAGTTTTAGGTGGGTTCCGAACCACCGGATGAGGCGATAATAAAGCTTATAAATTGATCATAAATAAATTAATACTGTAGTTATAAATTATAACGCTATTCAGCAAACATAGACTGAATGATGAAAGGCTCCTTTTGAAATAAAATTTAAGAGAAAGACCAAAACATAAGAGATTGTATGACAATCGTCATTGTATAACAATGGTAATGGTAATATTATGGTAGATATCCACAATGAATAAGACTTGTCAAAACCAAAATATGAAAAAAAGATAAATTTTAATTTGTTAGATGTTGAATTTGAGATAAATTATAGTTATTACTGTAAATGGAGTTTGATATTTAAAATGAAGTTAAAGTCAAAGTTATAGTACCTCATGTTTTCCATAATAAAAGTCAATGTTGTTGCATTGAATTAATTATTTTAATAATATGTAATTTATTTTAATAACCGACGTTAATCTCATTCGTTACTGTCAGAGAAGATAAAGTCAAGAACAACAAGAACAGAAAAAAGGTAAGAGTCAAATGTATGGATTGAAGTAAGTGTGAATGATCTAAGATCTAAAGCAAGAACATAAATGTGAATGATCCGCAGCAAAGATCAAGAACATAAATACTTGAATACGAGTTGCACTTTACAAGTTGTAATTTGTAATTAGGCTGCCGGTAGTAGAGGTGATGAGAAGTGAATGAGCCCAGCCAGTGCTAATGAGAGAGAAAGTAAACGATTGAAAATTATGTTGCTCATTGTTTACAAGTATGGCGGGCAACTTAAAACCAACTACTTGCTCATGTAACTTGGGTCGTGAATGCTGGTCGTCTGCAAGTTGTATGTCTTACTGGAGTAGTTGAAGTAATACTGAAGCTGTTCAATTTGAGAAAGTTTTAATGTATGCAAAGAAATTATTTGCTTCAATTTCGAACTTGGTTTGTTGTTTAATGTCCAAGTGATTAGTAGAATGTACAAGTAACAAGAGGTAGTGAATGTCAAAGTATTTGACAAAGTATAATGTCAAAGTATTTATTATTAGTAGTATTTATGTCCAATTGTGACTTGGGGTAAATTAAGTTTTATTCATCTTATAGCCTTACAGAGCAACAAATTTAGCCGCTGTCACCCGCGACTTTCATGGTAAAATTACACCAGTCGGTTAAATTTGATTAGAAAATCAGCTGTTTCTGAGCAGAGGCCTCTTACACGTGTATGACTTCGTATACGTTGACATTGCTGAGCTCGATCAAACGCTCAGCTAGTGTAATTTAGCCAAAAGTTGCGCGCGACAGCAACTAAAGTGGCTCTATAAGGCTCTCAGATACAAAAAACGCTAAATCAATTGTGTTGCTTCCCAAACGTCTCTATTGAATGATGGCTTGGACGCAGGAAATAGCACAGAGGTGTACTAGATAGATACACACTCACCTGTGCAGCCAGACCAACTGTAAAATGGGAGAGAACCACACGTATAGAGTTTCAGATTTTCTGTGAGGGTGACCGATCAGTTTGGTCGGCAAAAAAGACTTTTCTCTGCTGTAAAATCAGTTCCCGATGATTCAGAGACTACTAAAACTGTAGGTCCAACTCATCAATCACCATCACCCAACTCAGTACCCACGCACAGGTTTCAGACCTATGTGGGTTTCATCCTACGAAAAATTAAACGATACATATTTTTACGTACGTTCACAAGTATTTTAAATTTTGCCTTTTCAAATGCTTGAAATATCGCATGTGAAAAATATTTGTAATTTCTATTTCTAATGTAATTTCTACTGTACAGAAATATAATATACATTTTTCAAATGATCCTTTTTCACACAAACTATTTTTTGGAGGATGAAGCCCACATAGGTCTGAGACCTATACGTGGGTAATGAACTGAATGATGGTGATTCATGAGTTGGACCTACAGTTTTTGGTGGGCTTCAAACCACCGGGAAGTGATTTTACAGCGAGAACAGTCTCTTTTGCTGGCCAATCCTATTGGTCACCCTTACAAAGAGCGCTCAGGAGTTTCGTAGCTTATCTCTGATTGAACAGATACCTGCTACGGCACTCGGCTATCACTTCCCCAATTATCTACCACTACCACTATCCATCACTACCACTCATCTCATTCATTTCTAAATAGAGTACTAAAGTTACATTACAATGACCTATCCTTTTTCTATACGGTAAATTCCTGCCTTTTGCATGTTAAAGTAATAAAAAATCTAAATTCCACTCCAATTTAGAAACATTTTTCATTTCATACATTCATACAGTAAGAGTCCATTCTTTGTTGTGATCCTTAATAAATTCAACAGCTATCACGTGGTCCAACCTTTCAGAGTAAGAGTAATTAAAAAGCCCGAAATGCGAAGCTAGGTCCCTGGTTCTACTTCCTGTACGGTATAAACAATAACAGGCCGATAATAATCGTATCATAGGCGAAGCTTCCATGCTATCGTCTCTGATAATATGTAATAGAGGCATCGTTATCGTTTGCGGCGGCGACAGAGTTTAGACGAGCAACTAACGGATGGGAGAAAGTGAATCAACGTTGTTAATAATAATAATAGGTAATAATAACAGGTAACAGCCATGAGAAGCTGATTGTGTAATAGTTTTTGAAAGGTTACCTACTGGCCTACGTTAGTGCTTTGCAGGCGGTTCACTGAATCAGTTCACATCACTTTTTTGGGCGAAAATTATTTCGCTGATGTCAAATTTATGTCAGGCGTTTCGCTCCAATAATTTTTTTCGTTTTTTTTTTATGGAGATTACGTCTTGAAGACTCCGGTTAAGGAGTATAAGACAAGTCAGATCAACAATTATTTGTACAATATTATCATACTTATTCACTAGCTACCACAATTTCAATTTCATTTTTTTTATAGTCAGACATGAGTCTGGAGACTTGTGCGTGGGTAAAATCTAGTATTCTAGTAATTATTTGAACTGATCCAAAATTTAGAACTAAAAGGAACTCTTGTACACTATAAAAAGCTTCATCAAATACATATTTTCTCAATATTTCAACGACTATATAAATATTTCCACAATTTCAATCTCTTTATTGTGAGTGTGCTCTTAGAAACGCAATGTTTCCTTCCTGGTCTAATTGATTATCGTTTACCATCACGTTTATCTTTATTTGACCTATGTTAGTGTTTAAATTCAAGGTATTCTATTGTTTTACTATTTTTACTACTCTTTTACTATTTATTGCTAATTTCAACTGACTAAAAACTGGACAAAGGACTGCACACATATATGGGTGCATTCTAAATTATCATGATCGGAATTACTGAAAATGAGGGATGTATCGTCTACACATTAAGGCCGCCATTAATTAATTCCTTAGGTAATCGCTTGATATGTAACAGAAAAAGCATTGAACGAACCTATCAGGCATTTCGCTCCGATGATTTAGTTCGTATTTCATTCGCAAATGGATTAGAGATGGAATTAATTCACTCGGATTGATGTGAGGGGCATCTGGATATGACAGTTCGTTTTATTTCAGTCCGTTGATTTCAGATACTTTATTTCTGCTTCGGGTGATGTAAACGACATATATTTTAATCTTGCCGTGTTTAATTTCACATATTATTATATCAAGAAGAGGTAAAGCTTCTCTATATGATGTTGATTTCATCCCTATATTATTAATTTATCTTACATATGGCATTAGTAAGTTTCTTAGTAATGGCGAAGGTGATATTGTGGAAGGTATCCATAATGAAAAATAAGACGAAATTGTCACAACCACATTTATTAGAACTTCGAGAAACTAGTTTCGGTTGTTACACCATTATCAATCTCAATCAAACTGAAAAACTGAAGTACAGAGAAGCCTTATATATACTATACATGAAATGATACTATTGGCTAAGAGGGAAAGAGGCTGACCTAATCGGACGTTGAGATTGGTTGTCAAGTCACGCCCCCTGGTGGGAGGAGTAACAAGAAAAAATACGAGTCAAATCAATCACTAAACAATGTGAACATCAAGAAAGTAACAAAAAATTTGTAATAAGGCTAGAATTTAATCAAATTAAAATAAAAAATTCTTTTAAAAATTAGAAGCTCACTGAAATGCAATCAAGGTCAACTGAGAAATACACATAAGAATTGCATTAGTAAGTGTTCAAAAATTTGTAATTGATAAATTGTAGTTTACAAAAATGATTATAAATCTCTTCCACTTAGCATATGCTCTACTTCTCGCTGGAATATCTTTTCTGCCTTCTCCCTTTCTCCTGTCAACTCAATATTGTTTTTCTTTTTCTTCTCATTTTCTTGTCTTTTTCTCTTAATCCTTCATCTTGATTGAAAAAAGGTCATTCGCTGATAAAAAGGGGCCTCTAAATTTACTTCCTGCTTCCCCCCTTCCCCCACAAGGGTTCCAGAGAAAGACCGATCTGTTCATATCCAAAATCTTAAAACCTATAAAAACTATATAAACTATATATAATAGTAGTTTATGCAACGATTTTATTTTGACCCTTATTAAAACACGAGTTAGATGTAAGTTATAAATATCTCACGAGTGCCTTAATGGCCAAATAAAATCGTTGCATACACTATTTTATCTACGACCACTAGTATACATTTAATTAAAACAATTTCATTTTACCTGTGACTGTCAGAGATACCTAACCTCTCATCTCAAATATGAGAAGTTATAGTAGATTGTTAGGTTAAAGCAGCTGGTGTAGCAGTTTCATCAAATCAGCTGATAGTTTCACAATATTGAATTACGATATTGACTCAATCAAAAATGCTTCTGATTGGTCCAGAACCCGTGTTATAATGTAGAACCTGTACTATAATGAGCTCTTTATGCAACGGGTCTCAAAAAGCATTTCGAAAAGACAGCTGTTTTGGCATCAATTGTGAAACTGTAATGTATACATTATGACATGGTCGTAGATAAAACTATATTAAACTATATAAACCTATTAAAACCTATATACGTCTGACATTGATAAAAAGGGAGCCTCCACATTTACTTCCTGACCCCCGGAGCCACCAGAGACCTGGCTCCAGGACTGCTGATACCCAAAATCCTAAAACTAGGAGCTGATCAGGTCACACTACATATAGTCAAGTATTATCCTATTATCAAGTTATCCTTTTTTTCTGTTCTTATTTTCTGAATAGTTCCTGCTCTTTAAATTTTTCATGTTTTCTAATAGCTGCTGTTCTTTCTTTCATTCTATTTTTTCTTCTTGTTCTGCTGGTTAAACTTAGATTGCATTTAAAATAATGAATTATTATGAATAACCTTGGATAGTTTAGATTTTTTTGTTTATATAAGTGGCTTGAGTTTATATGAAAATTTATTTGAATTTATTTTTATTGTGTATGATTTGACTTCTATTGCACATGTTAAAAAAAGTTATCATGCCATGACAATACCGTCATGAACTATTATAAAAACGACCCTCCTCACACACAGACCTGTGTCTAGGTGAGGAGTGTATTCATAGTTTGTTGTTTTTTTGTTTTTTTCTCACTTGTATTTTGTTTTTGATTTTTTGAGAATAATAAATATATTTCATTTCATTTTTCATTTATAGTCTTGTATCTGACGATTGCCACATTGTCAAACATAGATTGTCTTTCCCTGACGCTGTCTACCGTTTTAGACCCACCATGCAAATAAAAGAGAAAGGCGTATATATTCACTCAATAACTGTCACCATACTTCAAATAGCACGAATGTTATTACTATATACTAGTGGCTATATACGTCTTCATACTCTATTCTATTACTATATGGTACAACTATATATATATACTCTCCACCTTAGCTATATACCACTTACTATATACTGTACCATTATATATATACCACCTACTACGTACTAGTAGATGGTTTCGTGCGTTCTCCGATTGCAATATTTATGCACTGATCGCGCACACCGGTATTGTTCATTGATTTTAAAAGTTTCACTTTCTGTTTTCAGCTTGTTTATTGCTTGAAAGTTCTCAGTTGACTACAGTGCGGAAACTACACAAAAACTACACTACTCTATCCACAGGCGGAAACTACACAAATCAAAGATGTGAGGTCGCACAGTACTAGTACTTCCTAATGTTAAAAATGGTTCATTAGGTCTTATAAATCGCATAAATTTTTTTCTATACTCAAAGGTTTTTTCTTTACGTTTTGCTATCAATTTTTTCTACCAATACAATACAATAAAAAATATTCAATAGAATTATATTAGGCTACAGAAAGATAGCCATTGCAATACATACTTATGGCAACTATACATAGGTTACATATGGTTCTCATTTTCATCAAAATATATCCTAGATTAACCACAAAAATGTCGATCATACTTACAACACAAGAGCTAGAAATAGGGAGCTGTATATTGAGAGAAGAAATACAACCTTTGATCATTACCCACGCACAGGACTCAGACCTATGTGGGCTTCATCCTCAAAAAAAAAATTTTATTCTATTAAGGCTGCTACCATAAGTGAAATGAACATATTGAATTTCAAAATAAGTATCAAATGTTTCCTAATTAGAATTGGCATAACCGAACGCGAGGAATTGGTATGAAATGAAATGAAAATATGCTTTATTAGGCGGAGTTGGGACTGAGTCCCCTCTACCACTCAACCTTGGTATCTTTTTTATCTTAATTATTATTATTTTTTGTACATATTGTTACAAAAGCAAGCAAAGCAGTTATTTACGCACATAGAACTACGCTATTCTACATAGATCATTCCATTCGTGATCGTACGTGACTTGAAACGCAATATGCATTCTCTTGCTCTCTTGCGTTCTCTTTTCACATGTCTTTGTCACTCTTATTATTCAAGTCTGCAACTCTCTCACTCAATTGATTTCTCAAGAGATCTACATTCCTCTTGAACAATCGAGGTCTATTCCAAGCTTTCTTGAAAATTCTCGAAGTGTCTGGTGAGCTCCAATTCTTGGAATTATACAACTACAACAGCTATATAAAGGAGTCCACGTGAACCAGTGAGTCAGTTTTCTACAAACCTGTGTGACAGATTGTATTACAGACCTCGTGCCAGTAGAGTAAACAGTGCTTTATTCAGTCATTAGACAGTGTCAAGTGCAGAGACAAGTGTTTACTGTTTATGCAGCTTACTATAATAGTTTAAGGACGTTGTGTTAAGTGATATTATTTGGGACTGTCAAATAACGAATCGGACTGTGTTTTGTAAGTGATTAGTGGCTCTTTTTATCATTTCTTTCTACATTATTGTATAGTTAATTGGACTCTTGTTTCTTTTATTATTATCAGCCTGTAATTACTTATTCATTAATTCTTGTAAATAATTACTGAAAATAAGTATTAGCTTGTCATTTGATGATCTGTTTTTATTTAATTAATTGAACTTACAATTAATTTGTGTAAATAGACTAATTTGTGAAAATAAAGTGCAAGTGTGAACTTTAGTGTTGCCAGCCTTATTTTAGCTAATAGAACCCGTAACAATATTTTTTCCTTCTTTTCATATTTATGTTTTTTATTATGTATATACGTTATATTCTATGCTTATGTTTGCAATTAGATTGGAGTAATTCATATTTTGATGGCTAGACTTATATTCGCATCCCGTCAAAGTTTCTATAATGGGATGCTACAATTGATTAGCAAAGCGTAGTATTGAATAGATTTTTCATTTATTGTAATTTATTTTTCCGTTTTATGAATGCCTTCAATTGATTAGAAAAATGTAGTTTTGAATATATTTTTCATTTATTGTAATTTATTTTGTGTTTAAATAAATGCCTCTGTTCTTGGGTTACAATACAGAGAAAATAATGAATAACAACAACAACAACAACAACAACAACAACAATAATAATAATAATAATAATAATAATGATGATAATAATAATAATAATAATGATAATAATAATGATAATAATAATAATAATAATAATATTAGGAGGCTGGCTGAGAGAAGAACCGAATGGAGAAGATGGACCGAGGTTGGAACCTCTACGCTGTAGCGGCAGAAGAGGAAAAGAAAAATAATAATAATAATGATAATAATAATAATAATAATAACAACAATAATAATAATAATGATAATAATATTCATAATAATAATAATAATTGCGCCCTTTATACCATCATTGAATTCAATAGAGCCTTAAATTCTGTGCTTGAAACTAAAATTACGATTTGAACAGGCTACAGTACTTGAGATGGAGGATTACAGTTATGACTCACCGTATTACAACTTTAGTTACGCTTTACTTGGCTCCGAGAACGGAACGAAAACTGAGACTTGAGGTCCGACTACACGAGAAGTCAGTCATTGGTAAAAACGGTCAATAGATTTCCGTGGAGTCGGACTTTGCGTTTAGGTTTTCCCTAAGTTTTCGGTGGAAGTTCATAACGGGCTATGGATTTTCGTGTGGGAACTGAATGTTAGTTATCGTTACGTTTTCCGGCGACTAGGAAAACGTAACTTTACTCGCCACTGAAGCCATTCAAGTGAAAGAACCGTCGTTCAAGTTGTGGATTAGTCACTGTGTTATACTTCATTGTTCGGGGAGTTTGTTGGAAATGACGATTATTAACTTCACTTGACTTAGGAGTTAGGAGGAGACTTCTGCTCTTAACTTACTCCAGGAGTTACTATGTAGGAGATACTGTTCATTGTTATGTACCTCCCGTAAGGAGTAATTTTATTTTAGTAATTTAACATTGTTCTACAAAAACAATGGTTGGAACAGACATAAACAATTATTGAGTACATGGGAGACTTACCAGTAACCGGTAAAAGCTACCGGTAGCGTCAAATTGGTCAATTCAGATTGGCATTAAAAAAACTGAATCGACCTAACAGACGCTACCGGTAAGGCACCAAGGAACTCAACTATTGATAGAAAAACATGAAGGAAAACCTTCAAGAAAAGAAAAAATGAATGGGAAATTTGAAAAAATTGAACATTTTGTAACTTTTTAAAACTTAATTAACGGCTTGTAGACACTGTCTATGCACATATAAACAATTCTGCCAGTAATTAATTTCAATAAAAATAGTTTATTTTAAACAGGATGAAGCCCACATAGGTTTGAGACCCGTGCGTGGGTGATAAATTGGATGATGGTGATTGATGAGTTGGACCTACAGTTTTAGGTGGGTTCTGTATCACGGGGAAGTGATTTTACATTAGAGATCAAGTTTTTTTTCTGGCCAATCTAATCTGTCACCCTTACAGAGAGGGCCAGAGCTCTCGCAGCTTATCTTTATCTGACTGAACAAATACTTGCTAAGGCTATCATTTCCCCCATACGTTGATAGAGCAATTCGTGATGGATCAACGAATCTATTAGAATCAAGAAGACGATATAAAGTACTGACGCAAAGAAGAACAAAATGAAAGCAACCACGAGTGGGAGCTCTGATAAAAACTTAGATACAATGTTCGTGATCGCATTCAAGGTAAAGGTGGAGGAGGAGGAGGAGGAGGAGGAGGTGGTGGTGGAGGTGGAAGACGAGAAGAAGAAGGTGTAGGAAGAAGAGGTGGAGGTGGAGGAGGCGGAAGCTAAGGAGGAGGGGGAAGAAGAGGGGAAGAAGAGGAGAAGGAAGAGGGAGAGGATGAGGAGAAAAAGGAGAAGGTCGAAGAGTAGGAGGAGGATGAGGTGGACGTAGAGAAGAAGGAAGAGGAAAAGGAGGAAGTATGAGAGGAGGAGGAGGAGGAAGAGGGAAAATAGGAGGAGGAATAATGAGAGAAGGAGGAAGAGGGAAAGGAGAAGGGGGAGGAGGTGGAGTAGAGGAGAAGGAGGAGGCGGAGTAGAGGAGGAGGAGGAGGCGGAGTAGAGGAGAAGGAGGAGGAAGCTAAGAAGAAGGAGGATGAGGAGAAGAAGGAAGAGAAGTGGAGTAGGAGTAAGAGGGAGAGGATGACGAGGAAAAGGAGACGGTCGAGGAGTAGGAGGAGGATGAGGTGGACGTGGAGAAGAAGGAATGAAGAAGGAGGAGGATAGATAGTAAAATAAATAAATAAATTTAAACAAAAGAACTTTTAAATGTCTTATAACTACTAGTAGTCAAAAGAAACAAATGCAATATCAGCTATATAGAAACTAAATAAAAATACAAAATTATATTATTTACTGAAATAATTTCTGAGAACACCCATTCTAGCACACTTGTGAACTGCTAGAGGGAGACGAATGCAAAATGCAAAAAAATGCAGATAAAAAACAAGGAAAATAGATTGAATTTTAAATTATAGATTGAAAAATTAAGGGGTAGATTGTAATTTTAAGGAACAAGCAATAAAGAGGAGAACGAAGATGAGAAGGAGGAGAGAGAGTAAGAGGAGAAGGAGAGGGAGTAAGAGGAGAAGAAGTAAGAGGAGGAGAAGAAGGAGGACAAGAAGAATAGAAGGAGGTGCAGGAGGAGGAGGGAGAGGTGATTGAGAAGGAAAAGGATGAGGAGGAAGTGGAGAAGGATGAGAAGGACTATGAGGAGGATTACGAGGAAGAGGAAGAAGATAGAAAAGAAGTAGAATAAGAAGAAAAAGCCTGATACAAATGAAGAAAAGCGAAAAGAGGAAACGAGAAGGAGAAGAAAAGGATGGAGGAGGAGGAGTAGAAAAAGGTGGAGGGTGAGGAGGAGGAAGAGGAGGAGTAGGAAGTGGTGGAGGGAGAGGAGGAGGAAGAGAAGGAGGAAGAGGAGGAGGAGGAGTAGGAAGAGGTGGAGGGAGAGAAGGGGGAAGAGAAGGATGAGAAGTGGGAAGAGGTGGGGGGTGACGAGGGGAAGAGAAGGAGGAGGAGGCGTAGAAAGACCTGGAGGGAGGGGAGGAGAAAAAGAAGAAGAAAAATAATAAAAATAAGAAGAAGGAAATGTCTATTTGCCTTGATTTACCTCAGCCTTCCTACTTACTTTCGTTTTCGGCCCTAAAAGGAAGGGTTGGATAGGATGACAATTGAGGCGCAAGCACAAGCACTCTCCACTAACTTGGTCTAAGCACGATTACTTTCACGATCACCAGTGGGGACTTCGACTTACGTGCAACTTAGCTTTCGTTACTCACTCCACTCGGTGCCAGTCGGCACCACGAGCTGTATTTTTTAACGTGTGCTTCGGAGTGGGTGAATGGAAAGTAAAAGTTTCAGAAACAATTAAAGATACTCAGGCACGTTCCCAAGGCTCCCTTAACTCGAGGTAACTTGAAAAACCTATCGAGTGAAATAGTTTCAAGTCTCCCTTAAGTTAGTAATTTAGATAATTATTAAGTGAGGAAAAAAATAAAAGTTCCAGAAACAATTGATGAGACTCAGGCCCGTACTTAAGGCTCCCTTAGCTCGAAGGACGACTTGATATCTTCTAATGAAGAGTGAAGAATATCATCATTAAAGAAAGGAATTGATAAATAATCATAAATAATATGAATAAACGAACATTATATTAATTATAGAGTGGAAAATATCATCTTCAAAGAGAGGAATTACAAAATAATATATAGATAATATAAACAATATAAATAGACTAATATTATATTATTTATATAGTGAAAAATATCAATTGTAAACGACGAAATGGACAAATAATATATGAATTATATTAAGAATATGAATAAACTAATATTATATTATTTTTAGAGTGAAAAATATCCTCTTTAAAGAAAGTAAGTGACAAATAATATAAGAATAGTATAAACGATAGATGAATAAGGGCATATTATATTAATTATAGAGTGAAGAGTATCAGCTTGAAGAAAGGAATTGACAAATAATAAAATTATGAACAATAAAAACAATATTAATAGACGAATATTATATTATTTTTTTGAAGAGAATATAGCATAATAACAAATAATAATAATAATAATAATAACTAACAAAGAAATTTACAATAGAAAAAAAAACTTTATAAATGGGAAGTTATACCAGAGACAAAACCTCCAAGAGTTGGAACAAAATGGAGTGAAGAGAGAAAAGCTGAATTCGCACAAAAAATGAGAAGCTGGTGGGCAAACAAGAAGAACAAGTTCAAAAAATGAACCATCTTCACTCAGTGTCTTCCATTTTGGGAGTTTCACGTCCAATAATAATAATAATAATAATATTGGCAATAAAATAGCAAAATTGATTCATATAATACAATGAATGTGAATAAGAAATAGTAAATGAGTTGAAACAGTATTTACAAAGGAAGACAATTGTAAGGAAAAGAGCAGGACATTCTAAAAAGTGAGCGACTGTAAGTGAGAGAGAGAGAGAGAGAGAGAGAGAGAGAGACAGAGTGAGAGAGAGCGAGCGAGTGAGTGAGTGAGTGAGTGAGTGAGAGAACGACCTCGTAGGTACCAAGGACAAGTGTACTTCCTGATACATTGCACTTCTAGTCAGTGATTAAACTCAACTGTGAAAGCTCAAGCGTCCTTATAATAACATTGACAGTACTTATTATTTATTACCACAGGTTAGAAGTTAGTTTTGACAAGAAATAGCTCTACAATTTTCTGAACAAATATTAATAATTAATACGAAAATGAAAAAAATTCGTTATTAGGTGGAGTTGAGAATATTAAACACATTTTGCAAAAAACGCAATATTTCATCCTCATATTTGTTCAAATAAAAAGTAGACGTTTGCTTCATATCAATTTACAAATTAGAACTAGTTTTATTAGTAGCCTACTTGTATTTGTAGTTATTGCAAAAGCTTATGGAAGTTCATATTTGTAAATTGTAATTGTAATTTTGTTATACAACAGGCCCCTCGACTAAGGAATGGATCATTATTAAAAGTATTTCAAACAAGTGATTCAATAATTGTAATATCATCAGATAATTTCCACCATGAAAGGAGTTTAAAAAAAACCTAAAATTCTTATCAATATGATAATAATAACTGTGAAAGGAATATTTATAGTATTTTATTTTATATTAATATTTATAATGGAATATTTATAAATGCGTATGGCTTTTATTGGTGGGGAAACCCTCTCGGAAACTTCCACCTCACCGATTGAGCTGTTATGGGGAACATAGTAGACCTACTATTTTAGGTGAGTTCCAAACCACCGGGTAAGTGATAATAAAGGTTTTAGCACCGATTGAAAACTAACTAAATTGAATTCATTTCTGATTTTATATTAAAAAATGAATAATGATATAATCATAAATAAAAAAGGAATAATTCCAAATCAAATATATATTTCACCACAATGATTAAAAACTAATTTCATAAATTGAATTGGTCTAGGAAAATTTGAGATTAGTTGTCTTAAAAATAAGTTTATATTCCAACAAAACCATTATAGGAAACAAATTAAATTGAATTCAAATTCATGAAAATTGTGAAGTAGTTTATATTCCAACAAAACCATTATAGGAAACAAATTAAATTGGATTCAAATTCATGAAAATTGTGAAGTAGTTGAAATCTTACCACACCAAATGTATCCAGACATAGATAATCTACAATTTCAAGTGATGAGAGCCAAATTTACCTGAAACAACAAAAAAAAAAGATTATTTTTCATGGAAAAATATACAATTATATCAAAATTATGCGAAATATTTTAAAAACTAATGAATAACATTATAAGGTAACTAGTTATTGTTTGCTGGATACTTAAAGGAACATGGAACTCTCATTTTTTACTAGATGTAAGAGAAAATATTTTTGAAGATTACTTCTTGAAGACTTCTGGCATACAATAGACAAGTCATAAGTCTATAAAGACAAGTTCATGTCAGCTTTATATGGTTACATACAATATGCAATATACGACATTATATATCATCAAATCAAATTTATTTTTTCAGCTTTCAGTATAGTTACATTCTAATTTCACGTGAAACAATACATGAGATAATATAATATAGCACTTAAAATTAAACAGAATTTGTTGTCAATGGAAAAAAAACAAAAAAATTAAAGTATATAGTATTACATCTATTTTTTAATACAGCTGATTGCTCAAATTTTACAAGTCTGATAAATTAATTTATAGAACAATATTAATCAAATTTTTTTGACCATCATTTACTTGTTATTATTTATACTTCATTAGAATATTAGAAAAGATTTCTATCTCACAAACGATTATGTTATTCTTAAGCCGCGTCTCCACCAACTGAACATGTCTGCCGAGCATTGTTGGCGAATATAAAAAACGGAAAACATATTAAGCATATGGGTCACCGAACAAGTTCGTGAGTTCAATTGAAATGTTCGGTCTGTGAGCGAACAGTGACAACCAGCAACAGGTTCCTGCCACTACTCCCAGCATAATGTTCGAGAAGGCGTCCACACTAAAACCAACACCAATCAGATAATTCCAGCGAACACTGTTCGCCGAGCATGTTCGGTTGGTGGAGACGCGGCTTTATGAATGATAACATAATTCTTATGATGGCTCAACCAGACGTATAAGGGAGCCCGAGGACTACCTTGTAATCTGATTCCAATTCTATATGATGGAGAAACTGAGTTTAAAAATCATATGTTCCCTATAGAAGAAGGCCAGTGTCATTCCTTTGTTCCTCTAAAATATCCTTCAAATGCAAGCTAATTTTGAAAATCCTTACACATACAGCGCTGCGCATGCCTTAAAGGAAGATACATGCAAAGTTTCACAGAGTTCGGTCCACGCGTTTGTTTGTAAATGCGTTATAAACAAACAACAAGCAGACAAATGCAAATCAGTCGACTTGAAACGAAGACCTTTATTCGATAGGTCAATTACTTCTTAAAATTGTGTTAGTCCATCAGTACTTTGAGAAACTATTCCAGAACTCCCAAATTACCGCAAAATAACGTTCATAAACGATGGTAATAGTCCAGTAATGACGTATTTGACAACAGTCGATAGTGAAAGGCTTCTCTATTCAATGAACTAACCTTCTCAAGGTTTTCTTCAACAGACAATCAGCATTACCTGGTGCCTGTATGTGTGTGAGTGTGTGTGTCCGTCTGTCTGTGATCATCGTTACAAAACCAATAATCATCGCAAAGAAAACTATTTCCTAAACGTAGTTTTCCCACGATAACGAGAATAAATAACCATCTTGACGACACTAAATGAAATTCACGATTCATGGAGAAATACGATCGGTCTGATATTTTTTTACTTCAGAAATTTTGCCATCATAATAACACGATAAACGAGGTAGGAAACAAACAAGAGTTACAGAAATTGAAAGTGAGATCATCTGATAATATAGAGAGCATGATTGTGATAACAATAATTATGAAACTGGATAAATCCAGCGAAGAAGTGATAGCTGTGAGCCGTAGCAGGCATCTGTTCAATCAGATAAGTAACGCTGTCCTGGACCCTCACTGTAAGGGTGACCGATTGGATTGGCCAGAAAAAAAAGACTGTTCTCTGCTGCAAAATCATTTCCAGGTGGTACGGAACCCACCTAAAATTGCAGGTCTACCATGTTTCCAATATAATTCGTTCCAGAGAGGTGGAAATGCCCGTAAGCGTCACCCCATCAATAAAAGCCTCATCATCCAATTCATTACCCACGCACAGGTCTCACACATATGTGGGTTTCATCCTCCGAAAAAAATACTTTTTTTAGTGATACCGACGCCATCTTTTTTGTCTAATCTTCAGTTTAAAAACACTTTTCGGACTTAATGCTCCCTCCACTTTTTTATATATAAAAAATATATTGAATCAAAAGGTAACCTAAAATCTAAAACTTGATTCATGGAAATCTGGAAACGTTCAACAAAAAGAAAATACTTCAAAATGGAGAAGTCTTTCAATCAGTGTCTTTTAGGTATACGGGAAAAGCAGATAGGTTAGATTCATATAGGCCACTGTTAAAGAGACTTGAGGCTAGTTGCACGAAAGAAAATTAAATTTAATCACCGTACGATGACGTCATCTTACGAAGCTCAATAGGGAAGTCGTTGCACTGGCTCCGTCAAATGACGTCATCTTACGTTGGTCAAATTAAATTTTCTTTTCGTGCAATTGGTCTTCTAACTGTACCTTACTTGTATGTGTATGAAGCTACATTTTATGTAGAAAAGAGTGATATAAACCAAACTCTTAACGTACCGGTACATGGTTATAATACAAGGAACTGAGGAAATTATCACTTGAGAGTCACAATAGTACCGAAAACCTAGTTAATATTGGTACAGAATTCTATAACGAGCTACTGCAGTTTCTAAGAGTCTTGTGAATATTGAAGTATTTGAAAAACAATTTTAAAAATGTTTAGTTAAAGCTTTTTATAGTGTACAAGTGTTCCTTTCAGATCCACCTAATTGAGTCCCTCCTAAACTAATGTGGATTGCAATTGTGGTAACTAGTGAATAAGAATAAGAATAAGAATTGTATGCAATTGTTGATCTGATTTAATTTGTCTTATACTTCATATCTGGAGTCTTCAGGAAGTAACATGCAAAACAGAAGAACATACATTTCAGAATGCGACATCCCTGCTCGTTATCCACCATTTGTAAGATCAGAAGGACGAATGAATTCTGGAAACAATTAGAGGAAAAAGAAGGAAAACTTATTGTTAAAAGGATGACAAAGATGGTGAAACGAAAAACACGAGAAAAAACAACAGTTTCTTGCTGACTGGAGAAGCCTTGTCAACGGCACATAAGACAAGAAGAATTTTAATATTGATCTCAAAAAGGAAAGAACACGAAAATTGCCTCTGACGGAGCAGCGAATTCTGTTTTTTATGCTTTCTACTACTTTTCCTCGAAACTTTGACAATTTCATGCATGTAACATCCTTAAAAGGAGCCAAATTCTACCAGCTTCATCAAAGCTCGACTAGATCTGAACAAATTATTTTTTTTTTTTCGGAGGATGAAGCTCACATAGGTCTGAGACCTTTGCGTGGGTAATGAATTGGATGATTGCGATTGATGAGTAAAATATTCAGTAAAACGTTAGTAAAATATTCATAAGATCTATTGGAAAATTACAACAATGATTCAATTCAATTTATTCACAGTATCATTACAAGAAAGGTCCTCCTAAACTAGTAGGTTTTTCAGGAGGTGCCATATATTGATTTAATACAATTAAATAATATGATGATACCTAAACATCAAACAAAGTCATTTTACTGAGGAGATTGCTGATAAAATTTTAAATAAAATAAGTAGGAGACTAGCAATAAGTGCTAGCATTGCTGTAACTGATACTGGAGAAAGGTCATGGATAACAACGGTACCTTATCTTGGCCCAGTATCTGATAAATTAGGAAAAGAATTGAAAAATAACTGTTTGATTTAGCTTTACAAACAAAACCTATTTTAAAGAGCTTGTTCAGGTGCAGTGAAGATAAAATATTGATAGCTGGGATAAAAGTGAAGTTTATAAATTGAATTGCGGTGATTGTAAAGCATGTTATGTGGGTCAGACTGGTAGAAGTCTGAAACGTAGAATAACTGAACATATTGGAGATATATAATGTTGACGGTCACATCTGATTGGTCTAATTAATTTTTTAAATGTATATATGAATCTGAATAGATCAACCAGCCGCCACCGGTATCATTTACCGGTTACCGAGCGGTAGAACTCCCAGGAACTCAACCAATATTAAGCTCATTAAACCTAACCGGTAAATGTTAGCGATGAAGTCTGATAAGTCTATTCAAATTTTTAAACGTATGTATGAATTTGAGTAGACCAATAAGACGCCACCGGTAACACATACCGGTCACCGGTAAAGCTCCCAAGAACTTAACGAATATTAAGCTCATTACAGCTGCAGTCGATACCGACAACCCTAAAAACAAGTTATGCACAAATATAATTCGCAATTACGTCATCTTTACGGATTACACGATCACGGAAATTCCCGCTAATTGGTTGCACAATATCATAAGGCTCTTAACGATGCTGTTTACGGAACGCTATTGCATAATATTATTTTATTCGGTCGAATACAGCTCACTGAAAATATACACGAGACTCGGTCAGACTAAATCTTGAGATCGATTTTGCATACACAAACTAGAGATAGCCGTGATCCGTAGCAGATACCTAATCAGGCTACTAAACTATACTTTAGCATTCCAATAATTCTTTATTTACTTTTACTATTTATAACCTCACTATTAGGTATCTAATCAGGCTTCTGAACTATACTTTAGCATTCCAATAATTCTTTATTTATTTTTACTTTATATAACCTGAAAGGAGTTCCACATATCTAATAGGAGTCTTACTTGGGTCACAGGTAGGGGAAGTGATAGCCGTGAGCTGTAGCAGGTAACTGTTCAGTTAAGATAAGGTACGAACTGCTGGGCCCTCTTTGTAAGGGTGACCGATTGGATTGGACAGCAAAAAAACTGTTTTCTGTAGTAAAATCACTTCCCGGTGGTTTGCAACCCACTTAAAACTGTGGGTCCAACTCATCAATCACCCTCATACAACATATTACCCACGAACAGGTTTCAGACCTACATCCTCCGAAAAACTGGTCAGATTAATGCTCGTATTTATGAGCGTGCCTTCAGTTTTTCATTCTAGTGACTCTTGGAATGCCCATATAAATTACATATTATATAATTACATATAAATTACGAATTATAATTGTAAATTACATGTCAAGAGTCCCTCGAGTCAAGAGAAACTGAAGGAATTTTCATAAATCCAGCCTAGAATCTCGAGATATATTTTGCATATACAAACACAACGAGCCTGTTTTTTTTTTCTTTAGGATGAAGCCCACATAGATCTGAGCCCTGTGTGGTGGGTAATGAATTGGATGATGGTGATTTATGAGTTGGACTCCAGTTTTAAGTGGTTCCGAACCACCGGAAAGAGATTTTACAGCAGAGTCGTTTTGCTGCCCAATCCAATTGGTCACCCTTACAGAGAGTGCCCAGGAGTTCGTAGCTTATAGAAGTTCGTAGCTTACAAGAGTTCGTAGTAGATATTTAAATAATGAAATATGTTCCACCGTGTGGAAGTTTGGCGAAATTATTTATGGATATATTTTTTCCAGTGGCAAAAAGGAGTTCAACACTCTAGTTTTGGAATTCGTAGACATTTGCTCAGAGCGCGGAACATTCCACGAGTGTTTTCTGTTATGAATGTTAAACTTGTAGTCGCTTTACAGTTTCCAGTTTTTAGTGATGAACAGCATAAAATTTACGAAACTTCCATCAATTCGGCAGACAAGTCTCCTCCATAAAATGATGAATAATTCGGGGTTACAGCCATTTAGGCACATCTCAAATCACCGTTTAAGTTCCAAAACAAAACGGTTCGGTGTATAGAAAGAGTAAATAGATTAGATTCATGTAGGCCGTTGTTCAAGAGACTTGGTCTCCTAACTGTACCCTGCTTATATGTGTATGAAGCTACTTTATATGTAAAAACGAATGATATTAACCAAAGATTAATACAATGATATTAATACAAGAGGCCGAGGAGATTATCACTTGGTGAGTCACAATAGTAGCTTATTCAATCAAAAACCTAGTTGTATTGGTAGAAATCTCTACAATAAGCTACCGCAGTTTTTAAAGTCTTGAAAATATAGAAATATTTAAAAACAATTGGAAAAATATTTAGTTGATAAAGCTTTTATAAGTGTACAAGAGTTAAAATATTAAGTTATTTTTTGTTCGGAATTTATTTTGTGTGTGTTTTCATTTATTTTGTTTTTGTCCATGTAATGACGATTATTGAATAAAGCACGATTATATCTATATATATCTATCTAGTGTACAAGAGTTCCTTTCATATCAAAATTAAGTCTCACCTCAACTAATTGATATAGTAATTATGGTAACTAGTGTATAATATTGTTGATCTGACTTGTCTTATACTCCTTAATTGCAGTCTCCAAGACGTAATCTACAAAATAAACATTCTCAGTTGTTCGTGGACATACAAATTAATGTTCGCGAAAACAGTCGGACATTTTTGTCATTGTGGTTTAGTTGAGTGAACTTGTTCGTCATGAGTGCATCTAGCACTCTTATACTCTTATGTTACAAAAGCAAACAAGCAGTTAATCACGCACTTGTTCTATTTATATCATTCCATTGTTTTCATGGACAGACGCAGCTGCGATTTGATTCTTTTCGTTCTCACTCGTTAGATGTCTTTCTCACTCCTATTCTTCAAGTCTGCAACTCTCTCACTCAATTGATCTTCTCGTCAATTCTACATTCTTCTAGAACAATCGAGGTCTATTCCAAGCTTTCTTGAAGATTCTCGAAGTGTCTGGTGAGCTCCAATTCTTGGAATTATACAACTACAACAGCTATATAAAGGAGTCCACGTGAACCAGTGAGTTATTTTACAAATCCGTGTGACAGATTGTATTACAGATCTCATGAGAAAGACAATCCAGTGCCAGTGGAGTAAACAGTGATTTATTCAGTCTTTAGAAAGTGTCAAGTGCAGAGACAAGTGCTTACTGTTTATGCAGCTTACTGATAGTTTAAAGACATAGTGATATTATTTGTGACTGTCAAATAACGAATTGGACTGTGTTTTTGTAAGTGATTAGTTGCTCTTTTTATAATTTCTTTCTGCATTATTGTACAGTTTATTGGACTCTTGTTCCTTTTATTTTTTATTATTGATCAGCCTGTAATTAATTATTCATTTGTACAGTTTATTGTACTCTTGTTTCTTTTATTATTGATCAGCCTGTAATTACTTATTCATTAATTTTTGAAAATAATTACTGAAAAAAAGCATTAGCTTGTCATTTGATGATCTGTTTTTATTTAATTAATTGAACTTACAATTAATTTGTGTAAATAGACTAATTTGTGTAAATAAAGAGCAAGTGTGAACTTTAGTGTTGCCAGCATTATTTTAGACATTAGAGCCCGTAACACTAAGTTATAAAACAGTTGAAATAAAGTACAAACCAAAACGCAAGGAGAGTCTATTAGCTACAAAAAAAAAAAAAATGTAAATCAGGAATTGTTGGAGGTAGAACAACACCCAAGCATACTGGATAAGTTTTTATAATACATCAAAAAACAACAGATTAAGACTTACTAGCATCTTACTCACATGCTAGTAGGAACACCCATTCATAAATCTCGATTTGGTATTCACTTTTGACGTGTCAAAAAATTTCTGGCGTAAATATCAATCACAACACCAAGAGACACCAAACTCGACTCGGCTTGAATGGTGATTTATGAATGGATTCCCTGGGAGGTCCGCTATACCAGTGCTAGAACCCGTCTGCCATGACAGTTTTCGAATTAAATATGGCGCCGTACATCACAAATAATAATTTATTCCAGGAGCATTCGAGAATTCACTTTCGGTTCAGAATACATTGACAGATGGTTGCACTTTGTATTACTACTGCTGGGATCTGAATGAAGTGAGAGTACTGTACACCAAATTTGGGAAGAAGGTTTGTCTAAAATATGTTTGTTTATGGATTTCAAATTAATTTTCATGCATAGTTTTGATAGGGAGTATGACAGAAATATTATTAAATCAGTGCCTTAACATCAATGTCTTTCATTTGAAGTTGAATGGTTTTTAGATAATTTGACAAGATATAATAGGAAGCATGACAGTAATATTAAAAAATCAGTGTCAACATCAATGTCTCTTATTAGAAGTTGAATGGAGTTTAACATAATTTGACCACATATACGTCTCAAAATATCTTATATTGAAGCCATTAAGTTCAAAATAAAGTTTAGTTTTAAAAACTGTATGGTTTATTCAAGTTTAGAAACGTTGTCCTAATAAATTAATTAATAAATTTTCAATGGTTCAAGATGATTGGAGACAACATTCCATTTCAAATATGATTTTAAATTAGGGAAGTGATGGCCGCGAGCCGTAGCAGGTATCTGTTCAATCAGATAGATAAGATGCGTTCTCGTAGGTCCTGTTTGTAACGGTGACCGATTAGATTGGCCAGCAAAAAAGACACTGTTCTCTGCTGAAAAGCACTTGCCGGTAGTTCGGAACCCACCTAAAAACGTAGGTCCAACTCATAAATCACTATCATCCAATTCATTACCCACGCACAGGTCTCAGACCTATGTGGGCTTCATCCTCAAAAAAAATAAATATATATATACTATAATAGAATTCCTTCCAGTTGTAATGAGATCGATTTATTCAAATCCAATTTCCATAGATAATAGCTAAAAGCCCAGGACAACAGTTTACTATTGCTGGTCAAAATAAATTAAAGTTTGAATGCAAATCAAGATGTGGTCATTCTTGGTAGTGGAAGGAGGAGGAGGAGAAGGAGGAGGAGGAGGAGAAGGAGGTGGAGGAGGAGAAGGAGAAGGAGAAGGATTACGAGGAAGAGAAGAAGAAAATGATGAATATGAAGGAGGATGAATAAGAAGAATATAAGAGGAGGATAAGGAGGAGGTGGTGGAAAAGGGGAGGAGAAGGAGAAGCAGGTGGATGGAGGGGTGTAGAAGAGAAGAAGAAGGGGACGATTACGAGACAGAGGAAGAGAAAAAGAAAGGAGAAGAAGAAAAAATAATATAAAATGAGGATGTGCAGGTTGTAAAGGGGAGGGGAGCAGGAGGACGTAAAGGAGAGGAGGTTCGGGAGGAGAAGAGAAGGTGGAAGAGGAGGAAGAGGAAAGTAGGTGGAAGAGGAGGAGGAGGAGGAGGAGGAGGAGGAGGAGGAGGAGGAGGAGGAGGATTACGAGGAAAATAAAATAAAGAAATAGAAAAAAAGGAGAAAAATAAGGATTATCCTTCGAAGAAATAGATATTTTACATCCAACTCGAGTGCATAGGTATGGTATTGTTTATTGTTTTAAAAAATCAATTATCAACTTGGCTAGAGGCAATATTGGGTAATAATTTCCAGACTATTCTATGAGCTTGACAGTGCATCTAGATAAGGCCTACAAACCAAAAGATAAATTACAGTGTGTTGTAATGTTTGCAACAGATAAATTTGAGTTCAGGGTTTAAAAAACTAATAACTCAGTTTGCAATTGAAGTGGCTCTAAACAACTTAGTAGCCTTATCAATTCTTTTTATTGCGGATGATTTGAAGCTTGTGCGTGGATAATGAGGTGAAACATCAATGGCTGAATGAGATTCGAACGCAAGACTGCAAGAATACAACGCTAGCCAGTCTTATCTAATCACAGACAAGCGCTCCAACCAACTGCGCCACCAGAGCCGCCGATTTTTGTTAAATATTATTTCTAGAACACTGCGGTTATGAAATATGAAACAAGTCAAGTGAGAACAACAATTAAATACAATATTACCATTCTGATTCACTAGTTACCACAATTACAATTCAAATTAGCTAAGTTGAATTTTGATCTGGAAAGAGCTTTTGTACACTAAAAAACGCTTCTGTTGATAAATAGATGAATATTTATCAACTAAATATTTTCTCAATTGTTTAATACTTCAATATATCCGCGTCTATTTGAAAACTGCAATAGCCTGTTATAAAATGGCACACCAGCAATTTTAGATGGGTTTTGAACCACCGGATAAATTATACAAAATAATTTAGATAATGCCATGTTATAGCTGAATTTCCTACCAATATAACTAGGTTTTAGTACAGTAATAATACTGATAAAAATTGTAATGAATCTACCTTAAGGTAAATTCAAAGGGGACCCTCTCACTGTCCCGACCGTATTTTTTAAAAACATTTGAAGGAGAATCAATTTTATTCTACAGGTGATCAATACCAATTTTCCAATTCACTAGAAGTGAGAGAAGGCATGCCTCAAAACCATGCCCCAAAAAGCTGTAAACTTCTATCAGCTGTTCCTTTAAGGATAGATTTTTCCTTTTTGTGTCCTTCAGCGAGGACCGACGAACTCAATTGTAATTTCTTTTCACTTTTTATGAGGTGCCTAATACCATTGATTAAGGGATAGTAAGATGGTTCGTCTATGCTAATACCTCCTGGAAATTTGGTACCTCTACCCCCTATAGTTTTTGAACTAAAGTTCTATGCGTACAGCCAGACGGACGGAGCCTCCGCATAATGCCCTTTGTACTTCGTACAGTGAGAGCTAATAAATGATAATCTCCTTGTCTTCGTGTAATATAATCATGTACCGTAAGTCAAAGAGTTTGGTTTATATCACTCTTTTTTAACTATAATGTGACTTCATGCACATAAAGCAAGGTACAGTTAGGAGACTTGAACAGCGGCCTACATGAATCTTACCCATTTGCTTTTCCCATATACCTAACAGCTTTCATTCAGTCCATCAATAATCAATTCAGTGTGGTCAATTATTAGGAATCAATTCAAACAATCTGAATAATTGACCATTATGAAGTAAATAAGCACTTATTATCGACTTGAGAGTAATAGTAAAGGATGATAATAGTAAAACATTACAGCAGAGGATTTTATAATGTCTAGAAATACATTCTTGGGATGCTATGTGGATACATAGAGTCATATAACGTAATAATTTGCACGGTAAGTTGCACTTGGATAAGAGAAGAGAGACATAAAGAATGTGAAATGCAGCAGCTGGTCTTCGACAAGAATTTAGAAAGGAAATAGCAATTAATCGATTAAAATTGCGAACAGAAGGATCAACAAACAGTAGCTGAAGAATTTCATGATAGAGCTCCATTGAAATGGTTGTACAAGAAAACATTCTTAAAGACAATTATTGCAAAATATAATAAATATAAAACCTGAAGTTGTCATAACCACATTATTTTATTGAAAACCGTGAGAAACTAAATTCGGTTGTTACACCATTACCAATCACAAACAAACTAAAGTACAGAGTAACTCAATATATAATAAACACAGAATGATACTGTTGGCTGAGTGAAAAAGTGAATTTCATTTAGCTTCATTGAAGGTCTGTGATTGGCTGAAGGCCAAAACAAGACACACCCACTGGTGGGAGGAGCAAATCAAGTGTCAAGATCAAGAACCAAAAACGATGAACACATAGAAAAGGCAGACAAACATTTCAGAAGCTTTGAAGAAAACAAGGTTAATAAAAAATGATAGACCTTTAATGAAGGTCAGCCTATCCCTTAGCCAATAGTATCATTCTGTGTTTAGTATATATTAAGCTACTCTGCACTTTAGTTTTAGTTTGAAATTGATAATGGTGTAACAATGAATAGTGTAACAATCGAAAATACTATCCACTGTTTTCAATAAATGTGGTTGTGACCACGGTAAGTAGAAGAAGAAAGGTCTTCTTCTATCTACCGCGGTTGTGACAACTTCGTCTTATTATCCATTATGGAAATCTTCCACAATATCACCTTCACCACTACAAAGAAAGCGAAATATTTATAGTTGAAGCTTGAAGTTGTAATCAAGCCGCGTCGCGTCTCCACCAACCGAACTTGTCTGCCGATAATTGTTGGCTAATACAAAAAACGGGCAAACATTAAACATATGGGTCACCGAACATGTTCGTGAGTTCAATTGAAATGTTCGGTCTGTGAGCGAACAGTGACGACCAACAACAGGTTCCCGCCACAAACCCCACCACACCGATCATAAAGTTCGAGAAGGCGTCCACACCAAACCAACTCCAAAAACTGTTCGGCGACATCAGCTGATTCCAGCGAACACTGTTCGCCGAGCATGTTCGATTGGTGGAGACGCGGCTTAGGATAACGTTAAATTTTTCTGAACAATTAATTATTGAAAAAAAAAAACATTTAGATTGAACAAAAATAAATAGATTGAGGTTAAAAATTGTAATAATAACGTTGAATGTTCACGAACAAGTCGAGGGAATGAATAGATCTGTTAAACTTTAATAGAAATAAAATTGGGAAGGATATCCAGGTTATAAATAACTTTCTCTTCATAATTACTTTATATTTAAAATTATTTCCAGTTAAATGTATTCAATGATTAGTACTGTATAAATATTGGAGTTCAATGAGCGTGGAAACGTCTCCAAAACCTAGTTCAATAAAAAACCGGTTCAATTGAAATCGTGCAGAGGTTGCTTGCAGAAGGAGAAATCAATGTCTTATTAAATACTATAAAGATTACTAGAGGAGCAATACAATAATCCAAGGTAATAAACAGAAACAATACAATAATTCCAGGTAGGCATTAAATAATTTAAAAATTATTAATACAATTTTGATGGTGGAAGAGAATTAAAAAAATTATTACTCACGTCACCTAATAGCTAAATTCGTGACTGTATTCCAATAAAGCTAATATTGATTGATTTTATTGGATCCACTTCTATCGAAATTAAAGTGGAAGAAGAAATAGAATGTAATTTGGCGCAATTACAAAAAATAATGTAATTGAATAGAAAGGTGGAGGAAGTCGAAGAAGACGTGAGAAAAAGAAAGAAGAAAGATTAAGGAGGGAAAATGAGAGGAGGACGAAGAGAAAGAGGGTAAGGAGGAAAAATGAGGATGAGGTCGAAGATGAGAAGTAGGTGAAGTGGAAGTAAGAGGAGGGGGAGGAGGAGAAGAAGGAGGAAGCTAAGAAGGAGGAGGAGGAGGATGAGGAGAAGGGAGAGGGAACGAAGTAAGAGTAAGAAGGAGGGGAGGAGGAAGAGGGAGACAATGAGAAGGAGGAGGATAGGGTGGACGTGGAGAAGAAGGAAGAAGAAGGAGGAGGAGGAAGATGAAGAGAAAAAGGAAGAGGAGGAGGAGAAGGGATAGGGAACGAAGCAGGAGTAAGAAGGAGGGGAGGAGGAAGAGGGAGACAATGAGGAGCAGGAGGATAAGGTGGACGTGGAGAAGAAGGAAGAAGAGAAGAAGAAGGAGGAGGATGAGGTGGACGTGGGGAAGAAGAAGAAGAAGGAGGAGGAAGATGAAGAGAAAAAGGAAGAGGAGGAGGAGAAGGGATAGGGAACGAAGCAGGAGTAAGAAGGAGGGGAGGAGGAAGAGGGAGACAATGAGGAGCAGGAGGATAAGGTGGACGTGGAGAAGAAGGAAGATGAGAAGAAGAAGGAGGAGGATGAGGTGGACGTGGGGAAGAAGAAGAAGAAGGAGGAGGAAGATGAAGAGAAAAAGGAAGAGGAGGAGGAGAAGGGAGAGGGAACGAAGTAGGAGTAAGAAGGAGGGGAGGAGGAAGAGGGAGACAATGAGGAGCAGGAGGAGGATAAGGTGGACGTGGAGAAGAAGGAAGAAGAGAAGAAGAAGGAGGAGGATGAGGTGGACGTGGGGAAGAAGAAGAAGAAGAAGGAGGAGGAGGAGGAGATAGATAGATAGATTATTCTCAAATAAATAAATGTTCAATAAAAGAGTGTTTCAATGTCTTACAACTATTAGTAGTAGTATTAGAAGTCGAAGAAGACGTGAGAAAAAGGATGAAGAAAGATTAAGGAGGGAAAATTAAATATATAAACGTCTAGATGCTGTTCTCTGTGGACGAAAACACTACAGCTGGAGGGCAGGGATTGAAGGAGGAGAGGAAGAGGAATGGGGAGGAAGATGGAGAAGGAGTAGTAGAAGACAGAGGAAAAGAAGAAGGAGTAGAAGAGGAAGAAAGAGAGGAGAAGAAAAAGAAGAAGAGAAGAAGAGGAAGAGAGGTAGAAGAGGAGGAAGAGAGGTAGAAGGAGGAGAAGCGAAGAGAAGGAAAGGAAGAAGACGAAGAACAAGAGAAAGAAGAAGAAAGAAAAGTAATAAAAAGAAAAGAAGGAGACGAAGAAGATGATAAGAGAGAAGGAAACGAAAATGAGAAGGATAAGAAATCTATGAGATCTTGGACATTAATAATTTCTAATATCTCAAGCTTCGAAATTCCTGTGATTTAATTCTGATTTTCCTGTCATGATAATGTTCAACCTGACAAATATAATTATTGAGAAAAAAACTTCAAGTGCTAATAAAAAGGAGAAAATAGGATGAAGAAGAGTAGAATTAAAGGAGAAAAAGATAATCTCATGGACCAAATGTTATGAAATTTTGCATGGATCTCCCTTTAAGGAATGCCCAGTAATGTATGGGTCAGGATTTTCAAATTTGCATGCATTTGAAGGATATTTAAAAATAAAAAAGGAAAGTTACTCAGGCCTTCTTCGATGGAAAACATATCATTTTAAATGAGCTTCTCCATCATAAATGCAATTGGAATCAGATTTCAAGATAGTACTCTTATTTAACTGGTTGAGCCTTCATTTTATGAATTAGGTTAAAATTAACAAAAATAAAATATTTATTTGAGTGAAACAAATCATTTCTAATATATTATTTTAATTAAATAACAAATGATTATCAAAAGTAAATGATTATTATACAAATTTTAATTATATCGTACTAAAAATTCATTCACATGACATGGCACGACAAAATCTGATCTGATTTGAGCAATCAGCTGTATTGAACAACACAGAAACACAGCCTTGGTGAAGTGATACAGAGTGACTTTTATGGAAAACAGACTCCGTGTTTCGGAGGACACGTTCAGCTGTCGGTCACGGCTGCCTAAAAACTGTCGTTAAGTCACGTCAGAGGCCCTGAACTTGTTCAGGTGCGACCTGATAACTCTGACACCAGACCTGAGGCTGCCAGGTCACACGATATTGTTATTATTATTACTATTACTATTATTATGATTATTATTATTATTATTATTATTATTAGTATTATTATTATTACATACTTTAAATAGATAAACTAAGCAAATTGAATCAAGGGCTAGGTGTGATGATCGTGTTTAATTTTACGATGGTGTTTACTATTGAGTACATGGAGTATGTTGCTCTGTGCAAGCACCCTTAAGGCCGATTCACACTTATCGGGCACGGCAAGACATTGATGACGTCATGAAGCCATGTTTTGATTAGTCTAGGCATTGCCGAGTCCTTGCCTTGCCGTGCCCGATAAGTGTGGATCGGCCTTCAATCTTGGGCGTGAGGTCTTCTGTTCACACAACTACTGGTAGATAGATACAGAAAAACAAGAATAGAATAAAATGGCTGCCTTTATTTATTACCTGGGAGGGCGAAGTTAGAGCGCAGCCGGCCCTCTCTTCCACTTAACCCTCCCCTACAATTCTGATTAAGGTAAGTAAAAATAATTATGAGAATAGAAGAACAAAACAAACAGAACTAAAAAAAAAAAATAGATTGAGAAACGATTATCAAGTGAAAAATTAAAAGAAATAATAATTAAAATAAAAGTATTGAAACACACAGATAGATGGATAACGAAGGATAAACAATGAAAGAAAAACATTAGAATAAAAATATAATCCACAAGAGCCAGACAAAACTAACTGGGAACTACAAAGAATGGAAGTTAACATCATCGATAATAATTTGCAGTAAAATCAAACGCTTGTACTAGTGAATGCTAAAACCGGAAATGTAGATCAAAACAATGAATAGAAGACAACATACAAACAGACAGACAGACAGTAACAGCTGCTCAATATTCTGAACAGGTTAGAGACACCAGAAAGTCTCACGCAATCTTAAACACTCACGCCTCAAATTAATTGCAATTAATCATTATCAACACTCTTTTATATAGTGTAGACACTTTCCCTTTCACTCACTCCCACTCACACTCACTCTTTCTCTCAAGAACTGTCTCTCTCACTCTTTTTCTTCCTTTTTACTTACTTTCTCTCAATTACTCTCGTTCTCTCTCTAGTTAAGTGTCAAGAATGGTCGAATATTTGTCCAAGCTTCACCATTTTATATTATTGCATCACTTAGATTGTCATAACCATAGTAATATCATTACAATCATACAAATTATGAGATCATTGTACATAATATCTTGCACTATAAAAATTAACATTATCTGCGTTTACTATTGCATCTATGTGATGTTGATAATTTTGTTTTCAAACATTCATATGCAAATTTGAAAATTTACATGAATAAAGAAAGATAATCTAATCTCTTTCTTCCGCTCTCTTACTCTCCCTTTTAATAACTGTCTCTTTCTTCCACTCTCTCTCTCTCTCTCTTTTACTCAACCTTTTTATCAACTCTCTCTCAATCAATATCTCTCCTACGCTCTAGCTCTTCTACTCTCTAACTTACACTCTTTCTTTCTCATACTCTCTCTTCCACTCTCTATATTAATCACTCACTCACTTACTCTATCTCTCACTCTCTCTCTCACTCTCTCTCTCTCCCACTCTCTCTTTCTCTTTCTCTCTCTCTCTCTCACTCACTCTCTCTCTCTCTCTCTCTCTCTCTCACTCTCTCTCTCTGGTCAAGTGTTGATGAGAAGGATATCCTTGAATATCCTCTTCCAAGAATGGACATTATTTTATATGTTCAATCTTTGCCGTTTCATGTAGATACATCACAATCATATTATCGTTATCAAATTGCGTCTCATATTCATTTCGATGAATAATTCTCCAGTTAAGCTTTGTAAAATTCATAGAACAATTACAGTACTTATATATTTTTAACAATCTGGGATCTAAGACTTTAAGACTGTGCATTTTGTAATCTACATGAATAAAGTAAATAATCTAATCTAATCTCTCTATAACTATCTCTCTCGCTCCCTCCCTCCACTCTCTCATATTCTCGCTCTCATTCACTCATACTCTCACACAATCTCACACTCTCACAGTCTAATCTCTTTCTCTGCTATCTTGTCTGTGTTAGCGGAAGTGACTTCACAATTAGGCCTCCCACATACAGCTCATATATATATATAATAGACAAGGTCCACTCCTGATCACAACTAGAGCATGTGAACGAACGCTGCATTGTTTATAGATAGAATAATACTGTAATTGAGTACCAGATCGTTACCGGCTTCACACCCAGCTAAAGCTGAAGGCAAGGCACTGTAACACTATAATTACACTACAGTCGGCGAGATTGTAATTGTAGTTTATTAGTTTGATAGACATGCAGACTGCTCACAACCGATGAGTAGGTGGATGATCATCAAAATCATCTTAGAATGCACAGATACAATCTACCTTGAGATTATTTCACGATAATAAGGCATTAACATTCCCAAGAATGAGGAACTATCACGTTAATTGTAACGTAACGTGATTTTTTGTGGATGTGATTTTTCCCATAGGAGCTCGTTACTTCCAAGAGAATTAAATAAACCGTCATTAAAGATTTCTGAGACATTTAGTAAATCATATAGGGCCATATTTATGAACGTTCCTTCATTGACTCCATTGACTCGATGGACTCTTCAAATGTAATCTATATAAATAAAATTAGAGTTTTGTCTGTACATTTATCAGAATTATATATTTGTTTTGTTATTTTTACGTTTTATACATTAAATAAGCCGAAAATAAACTTATCTCAATTTCTGTCTGTCTGTCACGGCCCCAAAGGCATTTTACGCGGCCTTCTCCTCAAAAACGAGAGCATCGATCGGGATTTTAGTTATTGAACAGTATTGAAAACTTTATTAACAATGTCTTTAGCTATAAAAAACTAAATTAACTTTTTTTTTAACAGAGTAATGAACGTTTAAAAACCAAGTATTGTGCGATTTTGGATACATTCGTAGCTTATCTCTGATTGATACCTGCTACGGCATGTATGAGTTTGAACAGAACTTGGAAACTGATGTCCAAGACAGAAAAAAACGAAGCGCATGTTGCCTTGTTCTGAGGAGCAGTAGAATAATTAAGATGGCGGTGAAGAAGAAGGAGAAAGAGGAGGGAGGATGTTGGAGGAGAAAAGGAAAAAAAAGAAGAAGAAAAAATTGGGAAGAATGATGAGAAGATGGCGCTAATACGTGAAGGACAAACCGCAGTCAGAATATCAGTCACGCCAACAGTAGAAGAAAATTGCAGACCTTCAGAAATTTCTAAACAAACCATCAGAAATTTCCTAATAATGCAGAACTAACCAGAGAGTAAACAGGTGAGATTCTCACGAGTAGTTGAAGAAGATAAAGGGGAAGGGGTAGGAGGAAAAGAAGGAAAAGAGGCTTAAAAAAGAACAAGCTGGAAAGAAGAGGAAAGAGCAAGAAAGAGAAAACACTGTAGGAGAATAATATGATGAAGAAGAAAAGAGGAATGAAGAGAAGGAGGAGGAGGAAGAGGAGAAGGAGCAGGAGGAGGAGTAGGAGAAGGAGATGAAGGAGGAGAAGGCGGAGGTAAAGGAGGAGAAAGAGGAGGTGGTAGAGAAGATGAAGGTAAAGGAGGAGGTGGTAGAGGAGGAGATGAAGGTAAAGGAGGAGGTGGTAGAGGAGGAGATGAAGGTAGAGGAGGAGGAAGAAGATGAAAAGAATAAAAAAAGAGGATAACAAGAAGAAAATGAATAAGAAGGAGGTGGAGAAGCAGGAGGAGGTGGAGGAAGAGGAGAAGGAGGAGGCGATGAAGGAGGGGGTAGAATATGAAATGTTGGTGGAGGAGGAAGAGGAGGAGGATCCGAGGTGGGTGGAGGAGGAAGAGGAGGAGGATCCGAGGTAGGAGCAGGAGGAGGAGGAGGAGGAGGAGGAGGAGGAGGAGGAGGAGAAGGTGATAAGGAGGATGAGGCGGAGGTAAAGGAGGAGAAAGAGGAGGTGGTAAAAGTGAAAAAGGAGGTGGAGATAGAGAAGGAGAAAGAGGAGGTGGTAGAGGAGGAGGAAGAAGATGAAAACAATAAAAAAAGGAGAAGAAGAAAAAGATGGATTAGAAGGATGAGAAGCAGGAGGAGGAGGAAGAGGGAAGGAGATGAAGGAGGGGGGAAGAGGAGGAAGAGAATGAAATGTTGGTGGGAAAGGAAATTGAGGAGGTGACGGAGGAGCAGTAGGAAGAGAAGGTGGAGGAGAAGGAGTAAGAAGAAGAAGATGATAAAGAATGAGAAAAAGGAGAAAATGAAAGGAAGAAGATGGAAGAGGAGGCGTAGGAGGAAGACGTTGAGGAGGAGGAGAAGAATAAAAATAAGAAGGAGGAGCAGAAGAAGAAGGAGGAGAAGAAGAAGAGGAAGGAAGAGAAAAAGAAGAGCCTTATAAGACGATAACAACCGTGATTCAAAGAGCCTTGATTCAAAATATTGACTCTGTACTTCAAGTTCTGTAAACCAATCATCTCCACTTACCTTTACTTTTGGTTGCTTTTCTCATAGAATTACAAAAATTATTGTTATTATTGCTATTATTGTGTAACGTAAAAGGCAAACAATCGATTCACTTCACTTTTTAAGTGAGACAACTAAAAAGGAATTCGGTCAAGTGTCATGTGCATACTCTTTGTCTACTACTATACAAATCTATGCTGATAACATGAATTTAGAGTTAATTTTTTCTGAATCTTTAAATCCACTTTTAAATCGAAAACCTTTAAATAAGACGCCAGTAGAATACTATTTTATGTATAGTTAGGAAGAGGTTAATGTTATCAACAAGAATAAGGCTAGATTTTCCTCAACCAACTTCATTTTTTATGAATTTGATGTTATGACAGTTAGACAGTGTTATAAGTAATGGATGTAATTAAATTTATCATTAACTTAAAACTATATTTCCTCTCACCAATAATACAGCCAAAGACCTTCCTCTAATAAATATCTGATATATAATACTAACATTAAAATGTTAACAATATAATGTCTAACATAAATGTTAATGTCTAACATTATATAATACTAACATTAACTAACATTATCAGGAGACAGCTAATATACAGAAGCTCTAAAATTATAAATAAAATTCCTAAACACCTTATAAATAGCGCCAGAATAACCAAGAAAATGAAGAAAACATAAGTCGGATTAAGAGAATTTTTTTTGGAGGATGAAGCCCACATAAGTCTGAGACCTGTGCTGGGTAATGATGAGTTGGTGCGTGAGTTGGATGATGGTGAATGATGAGCTGGACCTACAGTTTTAGGTGGGCTACGAACCGAATTATATTCTTTATCCATGAAATAGAAGAATAAAAAATTTAATACAGAATACAGAATTTAATTGAATACAATAGAATGAGAACCATGAAGACTTTTCTATATTCCTGTATTTCTTGTTCCATGACGAACTGCGTTGTTAATATTAACTTTTTATGTGATTTTATGTTAATGTAAACTTTTTAAATTCACATAAAAAGTTAACTTTTCTATAATTAGCGTTGAAACAACCAAGAAAGTGAACAGTAGCTAAAAATGCAATTAGAGTGCACTAAGTGCATGATGCATGGTCCAGTGATAATAGTTGCACTAAATACTTTTCAGAGCGAAAACTGTAAACAGAATGTGTTGATGGCAACAAAGAAAGCTCGGATACTAGTATAGTAGGCCTAATCGATTAAAATGAAAATGGGAGACTTCCAAGTAAAAGTTGCAACTTTTGTTCTATTTCAATTGGGAAAACCACAGTTTTCTCGCCTACTCAATGAGAAAAGTGTAAAGATCAAGTGATTGGGGTTTGATCAACAGGTTTTCGAATTAAAGGTGATCGATTAAAAAATTCATTTCATTAAAAAAGGAAATTACGGTTGTAAACAAATAGCTTGCATATGGCCGATCCCTCAAATTATTTTTCCGTTGTCTCACTAAACATTTAAAGTGAAGTGAATCGATTGTTTGCCTTTTACGTTACACAATAATAACAATCATTTCAGTAATTCTGTGAGAAAAGCAACCAAAGGTAGGCTAAGTGGAGATGATTGGAGTACAGGACTTAAGTAGTGCCAATATTTTGAATCAAGGTTCAATGATCACGGTGTTTGTTACCTTATAATAATTGATAGCCGCGATAGGAAGTGATAGCCGCGAGCCGTAGCAGGTATCTGTTCAATCAGATAGAGATAAGCTGCGTTCTCGTTGGTCCTGTTTGTAAGGGTGACCGATTAGATTGGCCAGTAAAAAAGACACGTTCTCTGCTGTAAAATCGCTTCCCGGTGGTTCGGAACCCACCTAAAACTGTAGGTCCATCTCATCAATCACCATCATCCAAATCATTACCCACGCACAGGTCTCAGACCTATGTGGGCTTCATCCTCAAAAAAAAAAAAAAAAAATTATTAGAGATTGAGCAAATGTACGCTAAAAATCTGCTAACACTAAAAAGTACGATAATCAGATCAAAGTCATACTTACTCTGTTACAAAAAAATATACATGGCCGATCTGCTTAACATAAATGAGCGAAATGCATAATGTTTTGACATGCATCAGTTATTAAAACATTCTCTCGGATTTCTTGTTCTATAACGATCTACGTTGTTAATATTAACATTTTATTGTAAATTTGACTGAAAGTCGTTAAACCTACAATAAAAAGTTTTTTCTTTTGAGGATGAAGCCCACTCAGGTCTGAGACCCGTGCATGGGTAATAAGTTGGATGATAGTGATTGATAAGCACTAACAATGTAGCTGGTAGGTCAAAATAGATGAGATATATGTAAATATTCATATATAATCAGTTAAATTAAATTGAATTAAATACATCACAAAACCATATTGTGAGTGCAGGTGAGGTTATGATTCCAGTATAACTGTTTATTTGCAATGACATATATATATTATGGACAATTCCGGCAAACAAAGAGATTGTAAACAGCAGCTGCCTTTCAAAGATGTTGCACAGAACTATAACTTTTCATAGTTACTTTTGAATACTTCATTTATTTATTGATATTTCATTCTTTTATTAAATTATCTGCAAAATTTCTGAACCTTTATACACTGTATTATATATAGATATATTCCAATGAATTTGTGAGAAATCAATCATTCTAACCTCTTTGATGTACGATTGCACCTAAATGCACGAGGGGCTTCAAACTAATTATCGTATTTTTTAGCGTTAGCGTTAGCGGATTCTAGCGCAGATTAGCGCAACCCCTCTATTGAAGCTCTTCTTTTTTATCTTCCTCCTCCTCGTCCTCCTACTTCTTCTTTTTCTTCTCCTCCTCCTCCTGTTTTTTCTTCTTCTCCTTCAACGTTTTCTCCTTATACCTCTTGTGGGTTAAGTGGAAGAGGGGGCTCTTATGCCTCAACTTCGCCCACAGCACTTTTATTACTTGTAAAGTGCACAAATAAAAGTCATTTATCTATCTATCTATCTATCTATCTTCCTTCCCCTTTATCTTCCAGAACCAACATACAATAATTGAGACATTAAATTTCAACCTCCCATTGCCTACATTCAAAATGAATGACTGAGTTCAATCACAATTACTGAACAATCTAATACAGTTATTGTAATAAATCAGAGGAAAGACCTAGTAGCATGATAGAGAAATAAAACTAATCAGAATTCAAATTAAAACCTAAATCCAATTACAACAATGGCTGAACCCGAATGTGTTACATGTCAAACTAATATAAAAATCTGTTACAGTTGTTATAATACCATAGCAACGACCAAGTAGTGTAATAGAGAAATAAAACTTATCAGAAGAGAATGTAATGGAGAATGACCTCCAAGCAACTACTCTCCATGTATCTAAGTGTCTAAGTACCAATAACAACAAACCAATACTCAAGGTTAACTATTTCTTGCACTACATACAAGAGCAGACTAGACGAGATTTAATACTGTAGGTAACCTGTCAGGTAACGCCAGTTCTATAAATAAAATTCGCTGTTGAAGGCGCTAGTGTGATGTAGCGATTCAGACTGGGGATTTCCTCCACATGACTATTTTATACTTCACTAAGCCACGCTTATCAATATAATTTTTTTTCAGAGGATGAAGCCCGCATAGGTCTGAGACTTGTGCGTGGGTAATGAATTGGATGATAGTGAATGATGCGTGGGACCTACAGTTTTATGCGGGTTCCGAACCACCGGGAAGTGATTTTACAGCAAAAAACAGTTTATTTTTGTCAGTTTGTCAAAGTTTGCTGGCCAATCCAATCGGTCACCCTTACAAAAAGCGGCCAGGAGTTTCGTAGCTTATCTCTGATTGAACAGATACCGGCACTAGGCTAAGAGAGAGTGACGGTATGTCTGTGTCAGTCGTGCGGATTTCACATAAACGGCAATAATTTGAAACACTAGATTTGGCACGAAGCTTCCTCTAAAATCAATTTAGTACATATCGAAACCCGATTTCTGATTTTCTGTTTAATTTTAATGTTTAAAACTCCCTTATAGACACTATTACTGCTTTAAAATTTGTTTAGATGCAGGAAGCTTATAGAACAGCAAATAAATTATAAGTTATGATGCAAATAAGCTTTGTCACAAATCTAAGCAACACATTTGTTCCGTGTCACACTTATGATGTATAGACTACCATTATCGTTTTAAAATGTGTTTAGATACAGGAAGCTCATAGAACAGCTGATACATGATACGTCACTTTGATGCAAGTAAGCTTTTAGGTCACAAGTCAAAACAAAACATTTGTTCCATATCAATCAATATTGCAGCTTCAAATTCCTTTTTTGGGATTGTATTGGCATTGGCGATTGAAATTCTTGTATTACATGTTTAATTTAAATAAAATCTACCTTAAATCAAGTTGCAACTACAACATATTACAACAAATGGAATAGTAAAATGGTTTCTCTTTAATGAATAATAAGACGAAATTGGCACAACCACATTTATTAAAAATATTGAGAAATTAGTTTCGGTTGATATACCATTATCAATCTCAAACAAAACTCTTTCTCTTTAAAGCCCATGAGAGCTCACAGCTGTCATACGCCTTTTAAAAAACAATATGATTGACATACTCCCTATCAAATGAAATCAGAAATTTCTTTATTTTACTTTCTTTGTAGTGGCGAAGGTGATATTGTGGAAGATATCCATAACGAATAATAAGACGAAATTGGCACACCCACATTTATTAAAACTTAGAGAAACTAGTTTCGGTTGTTACACCATTATCAATCTCAATCAAACTCAAGTCAAGTTTTAATAAATGTTGTTGTGACAATTTCGTCTTATTATTCATTCTATAGTTTTTCATGACTCAATGAATAATGAAAAGAACGCCTTTATATAATAAATCAATAGCCCTACCCATGAACATCAATGACATGTATTAAACTCAATTTCGTAAAAAAGTGACTTACGCCCTTTAAAAAAATTATTCATTTGCATAAGGTGCTTACTCAGTGGAGCACACAATACTCGAGGATAATCACCAACCCAGAAAGCAAACACATGCTGTGGCATGGTGGCGTTCACGGAAACGTGAAAACGTGAAGTAGGTATCCGGGGAAAACCATCAAGTTAATACGTTTCGGAGGACACGTTAAGCTTGTCGATCCCTGCTGCCTAAAACAGTCGTTATTTTTTTTCGGAGGATGAAGCCTACATAGGTCTGAGACCTGTGCGTGGGTAATGAAACGGATGATGGTGATAGATGAGTTGGACCGACAGTTTTAGGTGGGTTCCAAACCACCGGGAAGTGATTTTACAGCAGAGAACAGAGTCTTTTTTGCTGGCCAATCCAATCGGTCACCCTTACAAAGAGCGCCCAGGAGTTTCGTAGCTTTACTCTGATTGAACAGATACCTGCCACGGCACTCGGCTATCTCTTGTGAGAGGCCCTCAACTTATTCAGTTGCGACCTGATAACTCCAGACCTAGACCTAGCTAGCCAGGTCACACGATATTACTATTATTTTATTGGGGTGCTTGAACAGTGGAGCATCCAATACTCGATGATAATCACCATCGCACAATCGAACACAGCTGTTGAATGACAGTATTCATACGATGCCCCAATCTATCCTTTAACAATTATGAAAGTACGGAATGGGGTCTCATCGAACCATACATTTGCGGTGTTTTTTTGGACGATGAAGAGTCCTACATAAGTCTGAGACGTGTGAGAGGTTAATGAGAAGGATAATGGTCATCCATAAGTTGACCCTGCAGTTTGAGGTGGGTTCCGAACCACCGGAAAGTGATATTTCACTACTCATCTTTTACATTAAAAAACAAACATTATTAATATGTTAAATATCGAAATGTAGCCCCAAAAATAATTTCTTAATATAATTGATAATTTCTCTGGATGATACTGCGAAACATCCAGAGGAGTTTATTCAAAAAACAAACATACAGATATTAAAGAGAATCCCGACTCTTAAAATTGCTACTAAATAATATAATTTTATTCCTTATTATGATACCCCACTATAATGAAAATGCTTCCTTCTGATCTGGCATCATTGTTTAAATTATCTATTTCCCAAGTTGGTTTATCAAAATATCAACATTGTTCCACAGAAAAAAAGATGTTTGTGAATTGTTCATAGAAATATTAGCTGTACCGTATGTGCATTGTTCGATGAAAAAAACTGAAATATGAGAGAACTATTCAATGGGAACATGATTCCGAACTTAGCGCCCCTGGAAATGGACGAGTAGGCAATACGCTGAACGAAGTAATAATCTATTTTGATGGATTATCTGTCCAAGGTCATTCAGTTATGAGTTATTGCGGTTACTGAGCACTGTGGCAATCTTGCTCTTGTGTTTGGTTCGTTTTTGTTCGTATTTCTTATTTTCAATTGAATAGTTGGGACCGTATTCTTGAGTGTTCCTTCAGTTTCTCTTGACTCGAGGGACTTTAAAAATGTAATATAGGCATTTCAAGAGTCCCTCGAGACAAGAGACACTGAAGGAACGTCCATGAATACGGGGAAAAGTGTTCTTTACGTAACAAAATTTGAAAAAAAAAACACATGGAGTTTAAGATTATGAATAAGACTAACTTAACGTTAAATACTTATAGGCTTATGATGGTGGGGAGACCATTAACAAGTAGTTCCACCTCTTCGTTTAGCCTTGTTATGGTGATCCCTTTTTAAAGATTTTATTTTTTAAATAAAATTTACCAAATGTGTTAATGTGCAAAAGTTCAGCTCAAGGCTTTAATTTGTTGCCCTGTCAAGAAATTGTTGCATAACTAATATTATATTCATTTATATCATAATAAATATACTAATTATACGAGTATAATTACTAGTATTACTTGTAATTTGAATAAGACTTAACATCCACATCATGAAAACATTAGATATTGTAGTTTGAATGCAATTCTCGATCTCAATCGGATGCCATGTACTTAAAACAAAAGAATTTTTTTCACAAGTTAGTTTGAAGTGACTGACAATTGAATAAACTGACAAATATACATAAACAGAATTTATTAATTTCGAACTCCTTTATTTTTTTTGGAGGACGAAGCCCACATAGGTCTGAGACCTGTGCGTAGGTAATGAATTGGATGATGGTAATTGATGAGTTGGACCTACAGTTTTAGGTGGGTTCCGAACCACCGGGAAGTGATTTTACAGCAGAGCACGGTGTCTTTTTTGCTGGCCAATTTAATCGGTCACCGTTACAAAGAGTGCCCAGGAGAACGCAGCTTATCTCTCTGATTGAACAGATACCTGCTACGGCTCGCGGTTATCTTTTCCCGCTAAATACTTTCTTTTTATACTTTTCTATACTAATACTATACCATAATTATATTTTATATACTAAATTTTATACTTTAATACTATTTCTTTTAATACTTTTAATAACAGTTATTATTGATAAATTACTAGAGATCGGCTTGTAACTATTATTAGACATTTATTTTCAAAGTATTAATTATTCTTCAAAGTAATTGAACGTTTTCATTGACTAAATCTGTACATAATAATTTTGTTAATCCTTGTGTAATAAATCTGTGAAGTGTGTTATTGTGTAAATAAAGTTCGTCTTCTTCTTACACCATTACTTCTAGTAAAGTAAATTCGTATGGCTTTTCGTGGTGGGGAGACCCTTACGGGTAGTTCCACCTCGCCGTTTTTTTTTAACGACTGCTTTTTTTTACACAATTACTTCTAGTGATAGGACCCTTAACAATAGCTGTTATTGTGTATGCGATGTACGTTATAAATTGTTCAATAAAGAGGAGCAGCAATTCTGGGCTTGAAAAATGTCCTTCTTTACATTATATTTATTATACTCAACATAGATGTATAAATGATTGAATAAGATTTAGTAAATATCAGAAAAGTAGCTCAAAAATTAAACCTGAAAACCTCCTTGTCCTTAGTCCTTAGTAACTCACAAGCTGTAGATTAAATGCAATCACACTCACAAGTACGAATTCTTATCACGAATCCACAGAATAGTTATGAGCGTGAAGCGCGACTTTATCGCTCGAGCCAAAACATTTACTGCGCGACACATAGCGGAGCGCAGTAATTTTGTGAGAGCGATAAAGAAGCTTCACGCGCGAATTACATACAATATTTTTCCTATAACTGCAGTTCTGGATTCCAACACAATAAAAGCTTGTAGTTTGTAACATCACAGACCGTGCGCGGATTTGGTTAGCGTTCGCCATTGTTGACACGGAGAAAAATGACACTGAGGTTGTTGGCGAAACAGTTTCCCTAAAGCTTAATTACTCACTTTAGCAGAAATAATATTAAAACTCGCGGTTTTTATGTTCAATTCAGAGGAGCGATAATATTGAAACAGCAAAATTATTTTCGCTAACACCTTACGACTACAGCAGCAAATCGATTTTTAAAATTCTGCAAAACAATATCTAGAACTATTAAAATGTATTTTGCCCATATTAGTAGAATACTATTCTGCCAAAGTTATAATTTCGATTTTTAAATCCATCGAAATCAAACCTTTAATCTTTAAGTTTAATAAGTAAAGAATTAGTATGTTGCCTGCCAAATCAATGAAACCTAACATAAGAAATTGTCAAACAAGACAACAAACTTGGTAATTGCATAACATTAAAATACAACACCGGATACACTAGGTTATTCAAACGGTCGACTAAGTTTGTTTATCATCTAGCAGCAGTAGCGAAACAAAACAGCTAAATCAGCTTACGTATAGCAAAGATAGGATAAGAATATGGCTAGTCTATGCTTATAGACAGATAAAGTAGTCCACCAGTTCTATGGAATGAACACTGGATAAAACATCGCCTGTCGTCTGGCTATTGTAGTGCAATATCCAACATGGATGAAGATTGTGCTGCACTCTTGAGTACCTGGGTGTTGGAGGAGTTTATTCAAAATTTTAAAGGTGAGTAGACAAAATTGAATAATTTAATAACTAAATAGGCCTAACATTGTAATTTAAGAAACGTATTGCTCAAACTTTCATGATTAAAAGGATTACAACTATAGCTACTATACTGGCAGTTTAACTAGCTACAGTTCGCTTCTTTCTGGAATAGGCTTGTTAACTAGACTCAAGTTTAGAAACAAGGGTGAGAATTCAACTGAACAATTTTAATTGTTATCTCAAATAAGTTTTCGCTATAATATACTTGCAAAGCATATACTTTTTAGTCCATATACAAGTCACGGAAAAATTCCGTGAAACGATGTATGTGTATTTAAACGGTATTTGGGACAGGAAAAACAAATGATTCACATTTTAGCCAATAACAGGCCTAGAAGAATAGTTCTTCAGGCCTATATATTTTTGAAAATTAGTTTTCACAACCACATTTATTATAACATACGAGATACTATAGTTTCTCTGAGATTAAGAGAGATTGAGAATGGCGTTACTGCCGAAACTATATTATCTCGTATATTACAGAATAATAAATGTGGTTATGACAATATCTACTCTTATTCATTTTGGATGCCTACGACCAATATCACAATCACCAATACGAAGAAAGTTAAATAACAAATAATTTAAAATTTCAATTTTTTGTATGTGATTTGAATTTGTTAAACCTCATCAATTTATTATTTTGTGATCAGCTGAAATGAAATTGAAAACATAAATTTGAAACAGCCTAAAGTAGCCTGTGATGAAAAAAACAATCAACAGTTCACGTTGAATGCTGAACATTGAAACATTTTAAGATTTCTATATTGGATATTTACCGATATGAATGAACTCAACTTCATTTGTCCAACTGAATTTAAATGTTCCTTGAACAAGATAGTAAATAACAAGAATAGTTATTTATGCATTAAGAGCGTGAAGCGCGACTTTATCGCTCGAGCCAAAACATTTACTGCGCGACGCGTAGCGGAGCGCAGTAATTTTGCGAGAGCGATAAAGAAGGTTCACGCGCGAATTGCATACAATATTTTTCCTAAAACTGCAGTTCTGGATTCCAACACAATAAAAGCTTTTAGTTTGTAACATCACAGACCATGCGCGGATTTGGTTAGCATTCGCCATTCTTGAGGTTATGTGAATTTCACGGATTCTATGATCCACCAATGAGAAGGCAACAAAATCAAAACAGAAGCGTAAAGAAAACAGCTGGCGAGCGTAAAGTACTTTACCGCTTGCTGAGCAGTAAAGAGGTATTTTACAGTTAGTTTAAAGTACGTAAAAAAGAGTGGCCGTAGCCGAGTGGGTTAAGTGCTGGTTTGCTAGCCCAAAGGTCCCGGGTTCGATCCCAGTTCTGACCGAAAGTTTTTACCTCGGGCCACTCCCGTGTTTCGGAGGACACGTTAAGCTGTCGGTCCCGGCTGCCTAAAAAACAGTCGTTAAGTCACGTCAGAGGCCCTGAACTTATTCAGGTGCGACCTGATAACTCTGACACCAGACCTGAGCCAGCCAGGTCACACGATATTAATTAAAAAGTACGTAAAGAACTACTTTATGAGCAGTTGTAGGAAAATATTTTTATAATTATAGCCCAAATAATACAGTACGTATTTATATACAGTAAGCTATTTTCATATTTTTACAAAAAGTCTATTATTCTATAGTATACTATACTATATTATTATATAGTTATTTTATAGTTCAGGCTGAAGACTTTACATTTAATTTAATTTATTTAAACACAGCATCAGATCAGCAGCCAGCACAAAGTGAAGAAATTTTTCTGGATATCCCACAGCAATCAGGATACAATCAGGATTTGGAGAGCAAACAATCGACCAAAAAAAATAAATTCAATTTTATTAATTTTCAGATTCCCGAATTGAAAGTGAAGAAACTAATAATAAATTGTTGTGGTTGAGAAACTCTACAGCACCATTTGAAACTGTAGTTTCTTATTGGAAGGAAACATCAGAAATTCGACTTCGTCAGCTAAAATGTGATCAACAAAATCAATCAATGATAATCCCTGCTGAATGATAATCTACTAAATAACCCTGCCTTACAAAACCAAATGGATACGTTTTGGTGAGTTTAACTTATATTATTTATACTGTATATTGAATTATTCTTCTTCTTAGAAATGCCATCGCACTCATCTTTTTATAGACAAACTAGATTCGAGAGTTTGTCTATAACTAGATTCTTGTCTTATCTGTGTTTTGCTCTGAAATGTTCATATTGTAGCCTTTACAAATTTCAAACAACATGAACATTGGACATTGCTCTTCGTAAATTATCTTCGCTATCCTGATCATACCAGATCATCCGCAAACATCAGATTATTCAATGATTTTTTTTAGGATGAAGCCCACATAGGTATGGGATGATGGTGATTGGCCCACATAGGATGATGGTGATTGATGAGTTGGACCCACAGTTTTAGGTGGGTTCCGAACCACCCGAAAGTGATTTTACGGCATACAGACCAGTATCTTTTTTGCTGGCATATATTGAAATTTTAATTGTCTTAAATTTCCTGTTTATTGGATAGCGGCCTGTTATAAATTATTGATGAAATAGCTCAAATGATATTTACTTAGGAATTCATCACTTTTCATATATCATTTGAAGAAAGTACAGTACTTGATTTTCATCCAACTATTGTACTCTCATAAATATAAATTGCTTTCATGATGAAACAACATGACATGATAATTCATTTTTTCAGTTAAAGGAAGATTTTGGATTCATGTACCCAGAAAATGACAACAAACTTATCGAACAATTTCCATTGTTGAAGGGAAAAATTATTGATTTTGGAAAAAAATCTGTTCAGTTGAAAGATGTCAAAACGTTTATGCAAAAATACGAGCACAATACAAATCAAGGTAAGAAAAAAACTCTTCTTGTATGAGAAGTTTATTTTGTACTAGCATTAAATATGTGATCCATTCGTACCCAGTAGATTAAAATTTTGTATGACATGTTCAATCTGAATGCCTATCAATACTAAAGGTTAATTTTTTAACTTTTTAAGTGTATTCAACGATTTGCAGTCAAATTTTTATTAAGAATAAGTATTATTTTACTTTCTCTGTAGGCCGAACGTTTTTGAATCTTAGAGATCCATTTTCAGAGGCCATTAGAGTAAGTAAATAATACGTACTTATTCTTAATAAAAATTTGACTGCAAGCTTTTTGAACTTACTTAAAAACTTAATATTAACAACGCAGTTCGTCATGGAACAAGAAATCCAGGAAGTTATTTTTTTGCTGAGTATGATGCCCACGTAGGTTTTAGACCTGTGCGTGCGGTTGATGGTTATGAGAGATGAATGGACCAACAGTTTTAGGTGGGGTCCGAACCACCAGGTAAGTGATTATAAAACAAATAAAGATTTATTTTCTACCGGTCACCCATCCAAGCACGGTCCCGAGCGTCCGTGATTTAACATCACCACCAGACCACCACCCGAAGACCAAAGTGTTTATTTCACAAACAAGTGTTTATTTAATTATTTAAGAATATCTTGCCTTATCCAAGATTAGATTTATAGGCCTTCACAGAACTATCTGAGATACTGCTCAAGCTTGTTGCTCTCATGAAAATGAACAAACAATTATGACGCTCAGAAACGCTTCGTTACAGAGATAAAGATGGCGGAAGATTCAGCTAGCCCTTCCAATTTAATTACAGAAACTTCCAGATCCCTCATTATTTAGGTGTTAAAGTGGATGGGTTTTAGTGAAATGAGCTGAAAAATCAAATAGAACCTGTTACTGCCATTTATTTGAGAAACTTATCAATCAATTTATTTCTACAAAAAAATACAGATTAACATTATATACAGTTGAAGTTAATAGAAATTAATTCTCACACAGAAAGTCCTGTGTGCGGGAAATATGGTGGTAGCTTCTTGTGCAAGATATGGGATATATAAAACAAGTTATGAAGTTAGATAGATTTCATTAAATGAGGGGTGTTGTAATTCAAATTTGGAGCATGTCTTGTGTTATAAAATATGTTAGCAGGAGTGAAGATAGAATTGTGGTTTTGATGCATATAACAAATACGATCTTTTATATAAAGTTGTCTTATGTTGAGTACTTGAAGGTCGAAGTATACTGCGTTAGAGGCGTACAGTCTATTTTTATGTAGAGCTGATTTGATTACAAGCTCTCACACTAAAAGGGATGGGTAATAAATTTTTGTCTTAAAAATATATTGGACTAATATTTTCCTTGTTGTGTTTCAGATCTTAATGAAGAATTGACTTCGTACACAGCCTTTTCAGCTCTACCATTTTTGTTGACACCCAACACTATAATCTGGTTATCTTAAAAATCTCAACTATTTATTCTAACTTTTTACAGTAAAAAGAAAAATCTGATCAGTTACGGTACCTATGTAAAAGGTCAATCTTTTAACTCAATATTTTTACAATAAAAAGTAAAATATGATTATGTTACAAATGTCAACTATCAATTCTTTATACAAATAAATGGGTATTCTATAACTTGAGAAAATTGTTCTTTTTTTAATAATATTCTACTTTCATATTTTCAGTAATGGAGAAACAGTTGAGCTAGATTTTCTCATAAGAGTCAATACCTTTGACCAACTTTGATCTGTCGAGGCAAATTATAGGGTCGCTTGAGGCGAAAACAATCATTCTTATTCCACTTTTTTGGGTGCTAATTTGTCATCTGATTAACATAAAAATGGTATCAAATTGTTCAGAAAGGTCTGAGGAATTTTCACTGTGCTTTAAAAGTTTGATTTTCTAAGTTGATAATTTCCGTGCTGCTTGTCAATAAATAAAGAGTAGATGAAGTTTATTGATCAATATGATTGTTTTAAAGCTAGAGCAACAAAATTTTAAAACACAGTGACCTTTTCTAAGACCTTTCTGAAAAATTCAGTTCCATTTTTTTGTTTATATCAGATGACAAATTAGCATCCAAAACAGTGGAATAATAATTATTGTTTTTGCCCAACGCGCTCCTAAATCGACTGAAACAATTGGCCAAAGGTATTTATTAGAAGGGAAATCTAACTAAACAGTTTGTCAGGAGCAGCAGATCACTTTAGCTGGATTACCAGCTACGATCACAGTAATAGGTATTCACAATCCTAAATTAGAAGTATAGTATGTGTAAAGTAAACGCTCCATTTCGCTAGTCCACAATATTGCGAACGTCTGCTATACCTAACCTTATTGCTACATTAGGTCAGACATTTAGCTAAATCAGCCACTGCCTAGCGCTGAAGTGGCAGTTCCATTTCGCTAGACTACGATGTTGTGAGCATCTGCTTTAGCAATCTCCGTTGCTGCACTAGGCCGACCATTTCGCTATATCACCACTTCTTTGTACTAACGTACCACCACACGTTTTGCTGGATCTTTCATACTTGCTTGCTGACACATCTCCTCAGTTTACCTACAGTAACACTGTTTCTTACCAATTTGTTGAAACAAATGTCGCCGAAGTACTCGAAACGTTTACATAACCTGCAAAGTCGCATTGCTCACTTCTCTAAAGTCGATAATGCTGTTTCACTGTATTTGTTAAGTTAGAATAGGGAAACGGCTGTAGCGAAAATTGTTTTGCTACAGAAGTCAAACTGAATAGCTGTCACGAAATTAGGGGTCAGGTTTGGCTAAAATGAGCGGAATTTCAGCTACATTGACTGAAAATTTCTTTCAGTGGAGGTTATGTGAATTTCATGGATTCTGTGATCCACCAATGGGAAGACATCAAAATCAAAACAGAAGCGTGAAGAAAACAGCTGGCGAGCGTAAAGTACTTTACCGCTTGCGGAGCAGTAAAGAGGTATTTTACAATTAGTTTTCAGTATGTAAAGAACTATACTTTACGAGCAGTTGTAGAAAAATATATCAACAGAATAAATTATATGGGTGATAAGGTTTTCGCGAAGTACAGAATGCAACATTCAACTTCAAAGGGTAGTCCCGAGAGAAAGGGTCATAGGTCATGACCCCCCAAAATCGGGAATTTACTGGAAATGAAGTAACAAGAAGGGGCAATCTTGCAAAAAACGAAAGGTCAGGAAAATCCCATTTGTGACTCCTCCCAATGACCCCAGCTGAGACCGCCTCGTGTTTCCGCTTCCCCTTCATTTCCAATCAGCCCATATACACACAGGAATCATAGATTAAAGAGAATAGATAAAACAGAACACAAAGGAAAGAACAACTGACAAGCTTAATGAGTCAGAATTAGAGTAAAGCCAGTCCAATTCAATGAAAGGTGGATCTCGTTACGGAGAAGTGCCTAGCTTTGATTAGACTGCAATAATCTGGTTCGTTACTCTACTGCGCTCTTTGTCGTCGCCATTCCATCCAATTTCACTCTAATTTCGACTCCAATTTCCACTATTAAGAGGAAAAAAGAGGGAAAATAAGAATAAGTGGGTGAGAGGGAGTAGTGGAAATGCAAGCATGGAGAATGGAATTTAAAGTGAGAGGATGAGAGAAAGGAGAACATTGATAGAAACTGAAACTGAGAAAAAGAAAAGGAAGGAAGAGGAGAAGAATATGTGAAGAGGAAAGGGAGGGGAAGAATAGGTACTTTAAGGAAAAAGAAGAAAGGTAAAAAAGTTGAAGGAGAAGAAGATGAGGAGGAGGAGGAGGAGGAGGAGGAGGAGAAGGGAGACGTGGAGGAGGAGAAGAAGAAAATAGAATGATGGAGGAGGAGGAGGTAGAAGAAGATGAAGAGGAGGAAGACGAGGAGAAGAAGAAGGAAATAGAATGAAGGAGGAGGATGGATTGATAGATTGCCTTTATTATGGGCGAAGTTAGGACTCCTGGTCCTCTCTTTCACTCAACCCTCCTAGAGGAGGTAGCAGGGAGCAGGAGGAGGAGATAGAATAATGGAGGGGGAGGAGGAGAAGATGGAATGGATGAGGTGGAGCGGGAGGAGTTGGAGGAGCAAGAGGATGATCAGGACGAGGAATAAGAGAAGGAGGAGGAAAAGTTGGAGGAAGAGTAGGAGAAGCAGGAGAAGGAGAAGAGGTTGGAGGAGGAGTAGGAGGAAAAGGAGAAGAAGTTGGAAATGTAGGAGGAGCAAGAGGAGGAGAAGAAGTTGGAGGAGCAGGAGAAGGAGAAGAAGAAATTGGAGGAGGAGAAGAAGTTGGAGGAGAAGTAGAAGGAAAAGAAGTTGGAGGAAAAGGAGAAGAAGTTGGAAAAGTAGGAGGAGCAAGAGGAGGAGAAGAAGTTGGAGGAGGAGAATGAGAAGAAAGGGGGAGAAAAATAGGACAAGAACAAGAAGAGGAAGCACAAAAGGACTAAGAAGACAGAGGAGCAAATAGTATATATAGAGAAGAAGAAATGTGAGAAAAATAACAGTGAAACAAAGAAAAATAGAAAAAACCTGAAGAAGAAAAAGAAGTAGAATTAATTGAAGAAGAAGACGACGAAGAGGGCATTAGTAGAGCTTTGACTAGAAGACAACCGTAATTGATATTGAATCTCCGATTAAAGGGGAAGTAGTGCCAGGAAAGGACAAGGTCACAAGGTCATTAGATGTAGTATGGTGGAAGCGGGAAAGTGGGGTTAAGGAGGACACACATGTGGAAGCAAAAATAAGCACTGAAGAGATCCAAGGATACAGTATTGTAGAACTCCAATGATCCGAACTCCGTTTATCCGAATCGCATTTAGACAAAAAAATTACACATTTACACAAATATTACTGTCCAGACAGCAAAAGAATTTACACTCAGATATTTTCAAAAGGCAAAAACACTCTACTCTTTTGTAAGTAAAGTATAATATGTACAGTATTTTAACTGTTGTAACTAAAAAGTCAATAATACTATATTGTGAATAGTTTTTTCCGCTAAATTTCCCGTTTTTTTTTTTGTGTGAAAACTCCAATTATCCGAATATTTGATTAACCGAATGGGTCTCCCCAAATTAGTACGGATAATTGGAGATAAACTGTACAAGAAAAAAAATACGTTTGAAATTCCCAAAGACACAGACAGCACATGGTTTTAAACAAAATGATTAAAAGTTCCCAATCTTATCCATGTTATTATTATGGGGATAGAATCAAAGAGTGTCAAACTTGTAAAATTACAAGAGTTGGAACTGGAGAAGATCATCAAGTTTCATTCATAAAATAACTTTTTTTTCATTGACAAAAGCATCGACCTACATAGACCTACATAGACCTACAAAAATAACTTTTTTTTCATTGACAAAAGCATCGACCAACACGAGCTAACGAAAGTTGTAATATTGAGAATACTATACCGCATATCAAAATAGCCGTTTTGTGGTTTTAAATTAATTTCACTGAATTCTTTGGGTGCTTCAACAGTGGAGCGCCAATACTCGATGATAATCACCGTCGTAAAATCAAACACATGATGAGGAGTGCTGGTATTTACACTGCTCTAATCTCGTATCTCAGAAGATATGTAATATTATGTCTATTTTCAGAATTAAATCTATTTACCGGTTGAATCAATTTTCTGATTAAAACTATTTTCTACTCCAATCTTTATCAAACACCATTTTACAGCCATCAATCATCTATTTACCCCGACACATAGTATTATAGTGGGGTATCATAATTGAAAAAAAAATTATAACAGTTTCTCGCAAAGCTATTTATATTTTTTACCAATTAAACAAAATTCTATCACTAAATGAGCTAAGAAATATTTATTTTGCTTATGTTCAGTCACTTATCGAAGTGGGAATTTTGGCTTATGGGGGAGCCTATAAAACATTACTACAACCCTTGGAAATTACACAGAAATCTATTATCAAAACAGCATTAAGAAAAAGTATACGCACTCCCTCTGATGAAATTTTTAAAGAATTTAATGTTTTAAGTATAAGACAAATCTATGTAAGAAATATATTGTTATACATGTACAAAAATCATAAAGATATGTTCAAGAAAATAGAGCACAGCTATCGAACTCGTTCGTCAGAAGCAATAGGAATCCAAGTTCCAAGGCTAGTCAGAACTCATTCCACTACAAATACTTATTATATAGCACACACTCTGTATAGAAACCTGCCTGAAAATCTACGTAATACTGAAGGTAAATGCAAATATATTTATAAAAAAATTGTTAACGATTGGTTAAAGGAGAGTGGGAGAACGAATATAGAAGAGATATATTCATTCATTGTATAGATAAAGTAAATGTGTATTGATGGTCCAAGTTTGACTCTAAATCTTTTCCGATATTATAATATCTGGTTTACCCAAGAATTTGATTGATGCAGGTACGAGAACAATCCAACGTTAGCCAATTATTGTCAAGACCCTCTTCCACACACAGGCTTCGCCTTTGTGGAGAGCTTTCATGAAGTTTCTCAAAAATGGTGTTGTATTTTCTGTATCTATGATGTATTTCAGTTGGATTTGGTTATTAGGATTAATCCGATTAATTATTTAATTTCAACTGTAAGTTTTATTTATCATTATTTGTTTGCAGAAGATGTAACGTTATTGTATGTTTAATTCTTGTAATGTGTTGTCATGGAAAATAAAAACCAATTTGATTTGATTTGATTTGATTTCTTGAGTAGAGATTCTCTTTAAATATCTATGAAATAATACGTATTTGAGTGTATATCAATAAATAAAAAATTTGTACCAAAGACTGCGCTTGGATGGGTGACCGTGATACAATAACTTGATGTTGTAAGCCTTATTATTACTTACCCGGTGGTTCAGAACCCACCTAAAATAGTAGGTCCACCGTGTTCTCCATAACATGAAAGGCCTGTCCTCCAATAAAAGCCATACGCTTATTATTATTATAAGCGTAAAACTGATAATTAATCAGTTTTAAAAGCTCTTCTACATGGTAACCTTATGTTTGATACCAACAATAGCTCACAGTAATGGAGTGTGTTAGGTAGGAGAGAGAGAGAAACAGACAGAGAGAGGATGGCTAAGGGAGTTTATTAGCTAAAGCTATAATGGGTAGCATTTGGTGAATATTGATTAACGAAGTATGAGTAACCAAAGAGAATGAAGCACAATATTGGGAGGGAGTGAGAAAGATTTATGGAACTAGAGAGAGAGTGAGTGTGAGAGGAGATAGGAAGTGATTGACAGCCATGAGAAGAGTCGGACAAGCTATACAAAGCCAGTTATTATGCTTATCTAAAATAACCCTGTCATTGTAAAGGGTAACAAATGATCACTTCAGTATAATATGGTGCTTGTTGCATAACGTAACAAATACAATCTACAATCAAAATATTCAATAAGCTACTGCCTTAACCAGTAATACTAGTACTAATTATATTCTTTCAGCAAGAAGTATTGGTGATTATGACAGTTAGCTGTGCCTGTAATCAAACCTACTAAAATATTGTTTCGCTTTTTCAATTTATACGCTTTGTTAACTTTATTGAATAAAAAATGTATTTATTTTAGTTTGTAAATTGTTATGCAATTGGGAGATTGTTATGCTATTTTTTGAGAATTTATCGTGAAACCGACAATTTCGATAACTATTATTTTATTCCATAAAAAAATTGTTTCTATTGCATTAATTTATTAGGCCCACCATGATCGTGATGTTCAGTCACGACCGTTCAAGAATGCGTTTGGATGGGTGGCCGTGCTTCTATGACTTGATGTTATATGCATTATTATAACTTACCCGGTGGTTCGGAACCCACCTAAAATTGTAGGTTCAACATGCTTTCCATAACATGGCTCAAACGGCGTGGTGGAACTACCCGTAAGGGTCTCCCCACCATTAAGAACCATACACTTTATTATTATTATTATTATTATTATTATTATTATTAATGAACAACAGGTCATTCTAGCCTTATTACGTATTTTTCCTTTGTTGTTTTCTAGTTGTTCACAGTTTTTTGTGATTGGTTTTTTGTTACTCCTCCCACCAGGGGGCGTGACTTGCCAGCCAATCACAACGACGAAGGTCAGCCTCTTTCTCGCTTAGCCAATATTATCATTCCATGTTCAGTATACATTCAGCTGTACTTTAGTTTTAGTTTGATTGAGATTGATATTGGTATAACAACCGAAACTAGTTTCTCAATATTTTTTAATAAATGTGGTTGGGACAATTTCGTCTTTTTATTCATTATGGATACCTTCCACAATGTCACCTTCACCACTACAAAGAAAATTATTATTATTATAGATTGCAACACACCTTTCTATTTGCGAATATCTAAAATATAGAAGTCAAAACATTTCAATCACATGTTGACATATCATGTCAAATTCGCCATAATCATAACGAAAGTAAAAATTCGTGTTAAAAAAAATTACAGGAAAATCGTCGAATGTGAAAGCGCCCTCAGACAGGCCTAGTAACCAAAGAACCGTTACCAGGGACGTAACACGAGGAGTTGTGACAGTGTGAAAGGGCCTCCAAGTGTACGATGGACGTTTCCGTTGTTCATCTGGCGGATTTCTTTAAATAATTCAACAGTAATCAGAAAAGTGAAGTGATTTCTCCCGAGAAACTAACTTCTAAGTGGTAGTTTATAGATGATAGTAGTCTGATTTCTCTCCTATTGCTATCTTTGTCCATATCTGTCCTTCCCCTATCTTCTATCTTCTTTTTTACACTAGTTTCTCTCCTATTGTGTCCAACCGGATTGATTTGTAAATAGTGGATGCTAGTGACATGTGGAAGATGGATAACCTAGTATGTGAATTTCAGTGATGTCTCTTGTGCAAGTCGAAATGATTTAATTGAGCTGAGATAACCGGTTTTATGACCTGTCTTTAGTTGATATTATTTTCTATCTTCAGTTGTAAACTTGAGCTTCAGTTGTTGTTGTTCGTGTTGGGTCATGTTCAACGAACCCATAAGACCAATTGGTCTTTATTGTTCTTATGTGTTCGCTGGTCATGTTCTACCAATGCTTAACAAGATTGCAGCTTTACGGCTTGGCTATTTTAATTATTATGATAAGCATTTTAAAGCCTCATATCCACCAACCAAACATGTCTGCCGAACATTGTTGGAGTGTACAAAAAACGGACAAAAATTAAACATATGGTTCACCGAACATGTTCGTGAGTTCAATTGAAATGTTCGGTCTATGGGCGAACAGTGACGACCAACAACAGGTTCCCGCCACTATTCCCACTACACCGATCATAATGTTCGAAAAGGCGTCCACACCAAACCAACACCAAAAAATGTTCGGCGACATCAGATAATTCCAGCAAACACTGTTCGCCAAGCATGTTCGGTTGATGGAGACACGGCTTTAAAAAGCAGAGCATCCAATGCTCGATGATATTCGTTGAATTAAGGCGTACAAGTTTTATGCATGTTACTTGAATCTACGACAAATCTATATACCCCATCCATAAGAGGTCAAATGATGCTAACAACAATTACAATAATAATTCACCATCATGAATTTTTTTGTATATTACGTCCAAGTTAAGGAGTGCGACAAGTCCGATTAACAATTTTACAATCGTATATACTAATTACCATAATTACTATATCAATTAGTTGAGGTAAGATTTAATTTTTATGTGAAAGGAACTCTTGTACACTATAAAAAGCCTAACTAAATATTTTTTCAGCTGTTTTTCAAGTATTTCTATATTTTCAAGACTCTTTAAAAACTGCGGTAGCTTGTTGATGAGTTTCCTACCAATATAACTAGGTTTTTGTTTGAATAAGCTACTATTGTGACTCACCAAGTGATAATCTCCTCGGTTTCTTGTATTATATTCGTGTACGTCAAATATACGTTGATATTACTTTTTTACATATAAAGTAGTTTCATACACATATAAGCAGGGTACAGTTAAGAGACCAAGTCTCTTGAACAACGGTCTACATGAATCTAATCTATTTACTCTTTCTATACACCTAACCGCTTTCATTTGGATCTTAAACGCCCTGTCAAGGTTTTGTTTTGATGGACCCCATACTGAGATAGCATACCTAATATGTGACAGGAAGAGCCTATGGTAACTTTTAGTCTAGCGAGCTGTCGCAGGACAAGTACTTTGAATCTGAGCTTGTCTCCATACATCATTCTCCATTCCAAAACAGCAATTTTATTGATTCAGCAGAACATTTTGAGGTTATGGCAGCAGTCAGCACTGATAATAACTCCATTTACAGCCCTCCATTAAGTGTAGCCAACCATCAGGCTGCGCTGCATAACCTACTCTATCGCTTTTATGTTGGCATTATTTGACTGACATTAGCAGTCCAAATTTCATAAAATCTGCCATAAAGCTGACAGATTCCTCCGAATAGAAAGTTAACTTGACTAAAGTTTGAGATTTACCGGTTTTTATCAACATTAAATTTCATTTATTATTGCATAGTACCATATATTTACTAATAATAAACTTATTAATATATCTATGGATACAACTCTTCCTTTCACATGTGTGGAGATTCTAGGAGCCATGTTTGTTTCTCAAGTAGTATAAACCTTTTAGAAACCCATTATCTAGTCGTATAAATATTTTTTCACCGATAATCATTACATAACTATGAATATTATAGCTATTTTAATATAAGGTACCTTATCCTACCTCCTCAAAGTTATATTTTGATATTTTCGTATCTAAAAAAGGGAAATCCATAAAAAAGAGAATATTATGTAACAGAGATTCAACAGTTATATCAGTTCTCAAGAGATCTAACAGTTGTTATAACAGTTCTTAAGAGATCTAACAGTTGTTATAACAGTTCTTAAGAGATCTAACATTCAATTAAACAGTTATAACAGTTTTTAACAGATCATCAGATACATATCAACTGATATTGGTAGCCGCAGTTAGGGTGTTATCTAACTGCTATTCAAACAGTCACAGGTTCGATTCCCATTCAACCAGGCTCATTTTGTGTAATAATTTACCTCATTAACTGCGCACAAGTCGTAGACTCACGTGGGTATTATTAAAAAAGGGAAAATTACACATATCATATAGAGTTGCATTAATGCAAATTGTTATCAATTTAGAATGCTCAGCGCGTTCAATGCAAATTTCTATTTAAACTCTTGCTTCATAAAGTATTTAAATACATCAGTAAATAACACCTTGTGTTTGGCTGATGAAGCTTCTTTTCAGAGGTGAAATGCATCCCTCAAGGTGTGAGCTGACGCCCTGTCCTGCTGAAACCTTACTAAAAAAAAATGGCATGAGCTACCGATCACGTGACCACATCAGTCGCCCCACTCCTACTACCCGTGTCAGAATAATATAATTATGCTCTAAAAACGTCCATCCTTTCTGCCACACTTTGTACGTAATTTCTAGCACTATAAAAATAGCATCATCCAAGTTTACTACAGTATCTATGGGATGATAATTTTGTTTTCAGCCACTTATATCACGTGACCACATCAGTCGCCACACTCTTACTACCCCTGTCAGAATACTATCTGTTCTAAAAACGTCCGTCCTTTCTGCCACACTTTGTACATAATTTCTAGCACTATAAAAATAGCATCATCCAAGTTCACTACAGTATCTATGGGATGATAATTTTGTTTCCAGCCACTCATATGCAAAATTTGTAAATTTATTATTATTTAATGTAAATTTAATGAGTAAAGAAAAATAATCTAATCTAATCCTCCTTCAATTTGTAAATTTACATGATATTTCATGTAAATTTAATGAGTAAAGAAAGATAATCTAATCTAATGCTTCAATCTCCAGCGTTAGTTTCATCGACAGATAACAGTAAGTAACTGTTTATTATGCAGGATTATATACGCCTGTTTATGAAAACCCTAAAGCATTCTAGATAGAAGAGTACATGTTGCGAACTTTGTTGATGGTGCCTCCCCCTTGCCGCATCCATCTATGACGTCATTAACACAGTTTGGTACTTTAATTAGAGCAAACCTCGTCCAGGGCAGAAATTCCACCCACTGTCAATCAACTCAACATGGAGGCGAATGGATTCTATTCAGGCCCTCAATTAATGGAGCAACCATCCATGTTTTACATGGACTTGGTGGTGGGGTAAAGGGGTATAAATGGAGCAATGGAGCACAATCCATAGGAGCTGAAGGTCGGGGGGGGGGGGGGGGGGGGGTAAGTACAATAGACCAGCCACCTACGTTATTCACTAGAATGATGGGCAGAAATTATGATTTTCCATTGAAAATATGTATCCATGATATTATTGACCGAACGTAGTGAGGTCTCAGTTTTAAATCAACCGTTTGGCATTTCATCTGTCATTCTGTCTGCCTGTCCGTCCGTTACATGCCTAACGCCACAACCGATTGTCATTAAAATTTGCATAAATGCTCCTTACTCCTAGGCCGAGCGATATATTTATAGGGTTTTAACTGTCCCCCATTTTGATGGGGGGGGGGGGGCGATTTATCCCAATTATGGGAGACTGATTTGAGTAGCGGTGGTTTTAAATTAACATTGAAATACGATTTAAGGGGGGGGGGGTTAATCCGGGACAAAAATTAGATAAACCCAACGAGAGGGGCGTTACAAAGGGGGGCTTAAATATTTAAAATCGTAAATATTGAATTTTTTTCAGGTGTTTTGAGTTGAGTGGGACGGTATACACTAAATTCTTTATAAATTAACAATTTGGGATGTGGTTGGGAAAGATGGCATAGCCAAAAAACGCATTTTATATAAATAATTGTTGTTTTTTTATTGGAAGTGAGAGATAACTCTACTACAGAGAGATAACTCTACCTGTATAAGAAGGTTGACACTGAACTACTAACTTATTAGTGGAGGGGAAAGGGTGAGAAAATTTTTAAAACTCAAATATTGAGATAATTGAGCAATTATTTTCATCAGGTACAGCATAAAAACTCTTAATACTTCCATTTGAAAAAATGATAAAGATAATCCCTCTAAAGCTAGGGGAGGAAATATAAGTTTCACTGGAAAATGATGGGGGGGGAACAAATTTTGAGCTTTCTTGTTAATGGGTAATTTTTACTTTTTATGAGAAAATTTCAAATACTGGTTGAGATAATTTAGAAATTATTCTTATCAGGTAGAGTACAAAAACTGAATACTTCCATTTGAAAAATTTGTAAAAATAATCCCCTCTAAATATAAGTTTCACTGGAAAATTGTGGGGGGTTGAACATTTTTTTAACTTTCTTGTTAATGGGTAATTTTTACTTTTTATGATTTATGGGTAATATTCACTTTTTACAAGTACTGATTGGTGGCAAGAGATACTGAAAATTCATAATAACCTTTTATTAGGTTTAAAAAGTGTCGACTTTTCAAATATTGATATTTGCAATTTCTATCAATGAAAAATTTTAAACAATGAAAATTGAGTCGAAAGTGCACAAACTTTTTTTCGAAAATATCATCGCCTTTTGAGTGAGGTGGGTTGTGCGAGTGAGGTCTACTGTTCATATTATAACTACTAGTTATGATATAACTACTAGTTATGATATAACTACTAGTTATGATATAACTATGTATTTATATACATGTATCTCGTTAAAACCTGTATCAACATCACTGGAATTCAGAGATTAGTGCCAATTATTTATGGATTGTTTCGTTGGGGACTGTTTCAGATAGCTCAGGATATACTGGAGTATCACCATCGCAAAATCAAATACATGCTTTGTAATGACGTATAACACATTGGAACAGCGTCAATACCACCATTCCACAACATGTGTTCGATTTTGCTATGGTGATCATTCTGTACAAACACCCTAATTGATGTGTTGATGTTGATAAATACATGTCATAATCAAATACATGACAGATTCGAGGAGCGTGAATACCACCATTCCACACCATGTGTTTGATTTTACGATCGTGATTAATTTTGTACAATCACCCTAATTGATTCATTGAAGTTAGTTAATCATTACCGTGTTCTGTTATCAGTAAATACGTAATACCAAGCAAGACAAAAGGGAAATTCATGGAATCAAAATCGTTAAGCACGATTAGTGGAGTTTCAGAATACTAAGTGATATGGATAAGGGAACGCTATTTCATACGTAACGGAATTTGATAGTTTGTGCTCATGAATAGTTTGGCTTTAATGGGATTGATAGGTCATGAATGATTAAATGGATAATATATGGTCAAGCCTAATTAAAATGTGCAAGACTGTACAATGTAACAATAAAACTAGCTCTTTTACAAATATCACCGGGTCTTTATTTCTGAGGATAAAGACCACATACGTCTGAGACATGTGAGTGGGTAATGAGTTGGATGATGGTGATTGATGAGTTGGACCTACAGTTTTAGGTGGGTTCCGAACCACCGAGAAGTGGTTTTACAGCAGAGAACAGAGTATTTTTGCTGGCCAATCCAATCGGTCTCACCTTCAAAGTTTCACTTTTCCATTTGTTTACTCTTAGGTACATTATAACAACTGTCATTTTAACACAAAAAAAATGCTGCCAAAAGTAAATTTGTACAACGGTAATCTAGATATCATATTTGAAGGCTCGGAACAACGACGTTTTCCAAATCTACTGCAGTGAATCGGAGAAATTACGAAGCCAATCACTTTGGCAGTGAAAAAGAATATTGTAATTTTCTCAAAAAAAACTCAAAGTTATAAGATTTATCTGATTTCAAACAAAGAATATTGGCTTTTTGAGAACCGAAACGGAAATCAAGATACGGTATCATATTTGAAAGCACGAAACAACGATGTTTTCCAAATCTACTACAGTGAATCGGAGAAATTATGAAATCAATCACTTTGGCAGTGAAAAAGAATATTGTAATTTTCTGCAAAACAAATCAAGGTTTCAAGATTTATCTGACTAAACAAAGAGTATTGGCTTTTTGTCAACCAGACACACAAATCATGTTCTCGAAAACGAACTGCAGTAAATCGGAGAAGTTATGAAACCAATCACTTTGCACTTAAAAGAATACTATCAATTTCAATTCAATTCAATCTGAATACTATCAATTTCTCCAAAAAGCCTTCAAAAAAGATCTAATTCAATCTAAACAGAGTAACCTATATTGACTTTTGATAACCAAACATTCCCAAATGATAGAATTATTCTAAAGAAACAATGAGAACCAGGCACTCCCAAAATTACCGATATAATAAGCGCATAAAAATAATAATGGCTTTTTTTAGGATGAAGCCCACACAGGTCTGAGACCTGTGCGTGGGTAATGAGTTGGATGATGATGACTGATGAGTTGGACCTACAGTTTTAGGTGGGTTCCGAACCACCGTGAAGTGATTTTACAGCAGAGAACAGTGTCTTTTTTGCTGGCCGATCTAATCGGTCACCGTTTATTGGTGGGGAGATATTTGGGTAGGTCCACCTCTCGTTTGAACCATATTGGGGAATATGGACCTGCTATTTTAGATATTTTTCTCGAGCCACTCCCGTGTTTCGGAGGACACGTTAAGCCGTCGGTCCCGGTTGCATATAAAAAAAAGCAGTCGTTAAAAAAGCGGCGAGGTGGAACTACCCGTAAGGGTCTCCCCACCACGAAAAGCCATACGAATTTACTTTTACCCATCCAAGTTTAGTCTAAAAAATTACCGATCTCCGAAAGTTTTTGAATCTATCAAACTCCCATTTAAAGAGAATACCCTTTTTAAACGATAAATATGACCTTGTGAGAGCATAAAACGTTAATTACGAATAACTTCAAGGTGATGCGTACACGATTTTAATGCGGAACGCACGAAAAAAGGCAAATTGACGAATATGGCTGCAAAGTGAAATGAAAATAAATGAAATCCTTGGCGGCAAGTAGACTGTAACGCACACAATGGGAAGCGCCATCAAGGTTAGTGGTTTCTATGCAATTATTGTACAATTAAAAATAAACATAAACAGTAATTTCAATAACAAAACGTTATGCATCACCTCCAAGTACACAATAGGGAAAAGCATCCGTAGATTTTTCTACTGGTAATTCAGAGAAAATGATTGTTTGAAACATTAAAATAGTTTTTACTTACATCATTTTATACTATTAATATTATTATTTTCCATGATTGCCCTTGGACAGTGTTTTAGCTCGAATTCGTTGTGATAATTTTCCCATCTCTTCTTCTCCTCCCAAAATATCTTTATTCTTTGGCTATGCTACTGTTTCCTTTGCTCTGTAAATATTTTTCTTATTAACTTTTCATGTGAAATTTAACGACATGCAGTCAAATATTTGTTAAGAATAAGTATAATAACTCACTTAATCTGGCCGAGTACTTTCGAATCTATGAGATCCATCTTCAGAGGCCAGAGTGAGTTATTATACTTATTCTTAACAAATATTTGACTGCATGTCGTTAAATTTCACATGAAAAGTTAATATTAACAACGCAGTTCATCATGGAACAAGAAATCCAGAAATATTTTTCTCTTTAAATTCATATTTTTCTTCTTTTTTCATTGCTTAAGATGTCCACATGAGTCCGAAACTTGTACGTGGGTAATAATAATAATAATAATAATATCGTGTGACCTGGCTGGCTCAGGTCTGGTGTCAGAGTTATCAGGTCGCACCTGAATAAGTTCAGGGCCTCTGACGTGACTTAACGATTGTTTTTTAGGCAGCCGGGACCGACAGCTTAACGTGTCCTCCGAAACACGGGAGTGGCCCGAGGTAAAAACTTTCGGTCAGAACTGGGATCGAACCCGGGACCTTTGGGCTAGCAAACCAGCACTTAACCCACTCGGCTACGGCCACTCCACGTGGGTAATAAGGTACACATATAGATGTCAGACGGAGGAGCAGGATTCGAAACCACGACCGCTGAAACGACAGCAAGCTGAAGTTGTGACGCCCCGACCAACTGCGCTAAGCGGCCCGCCAAATAATTTCATGTTAGTAATCCTACTTCTGTCCCTTAATTTTTTTGTATTGCTGATGATGCTCACATGAGTCCGAGACTTGTGCGTGGGTGATGAGGTGAATGATAACACACGAGGAAGGGAATTATTTCCTCATTGACTCTGGCTAGTTACAAGTCATCTTCTGTTTCTTAAAAGCAGTTGGTTTGTTTTGTTGAAATCTTAAATAAAAAATTTCCTCTGTGATCCTGATCCTGCTTTGGTCGATTCTATGTATATCTTCATAAATATCATATTTATGCACTATTCTTCTATCGTATCCAGCTGAAAGATTCGCATCGTTCATCTTAAAAACGCGTCTAGTCAGGGTGCTCCGACCACCCTAGCGCTGGAGAATGAGGAGGAGGAGGAGGATGAGAAGGAGGAGGAGGAGGAGAAGGGGGAATTAAGAAGGAGCAAGGAAATGAGGTAGTGCAAGGGGTTGAGGAGAGGGAGGAGTATAGAAAGAAGGAGAAAGAGGAGAAGGAAAAAGAAGGAGGAGAAGGATCTATGAGGAAGAGGAGAAGGGGGACTAAGGAGGAGGAGGAGGATGAGAAGGAGGAGGAGGATGAGAAGGAGGAGGAGGAGGAATTAAGAAGGAGCAAGGAAATGAGGTAGTGCAAGGGGTTGAGGAGAGGGAGAAGTATAGAAAGAAGGAGGAAGAGGAGAAGGAAAAAGAAGGAGGAGAAGGATCTATGAGGAAGAGGAGAAGGGGGACTAAGGAGGAGGAGGAGGAGGAAGAAGGAAGGAAACGAGTTGGATGAGGTTGAGGAGGGGGACGAGTATAGAGAAGAGAAGGAGGTGGAGGAGAAAAAGGAGGAGAAGGAAGAAGAAGGAGGAAATGATACGAAAAAGAGCCTAAATTATTATTAGGCCAAAACCACCGTGATTCATAGAGATTTGATTCAAAATACTCACTTGGGAATCAGGGATTGAACGAGGAGAAGGAGGAGGTGGAGGGTGACGAGGAAGAAGGAGCAGGAGGAGAAGAAGAAGAAAACGAATACGAAAAAGATCCTAAATTATTATCTGATCACAATGGCCATGATTCATAGAGCCTTCATTCAAAATATTCGCTGGGGAATAAAGGATTGAACGAGAAGGAGGAAGAGAAGTGAGAGGACGAGAAAGAAAAGGAGAAGGAAGTAGAAGAGGACGATGTGAATGATAAAGAGGATGAGGAGGAGAAAAAGAAGAGTAAGAAGATGGGTAAGGAGGAGGAATAAGAAAAAGAGATCTTTAAATAAAATTTGTAAAAAGGTTATGACAGGTTCTACAATTTCTAGAGGCATTTCAAGAGACCCTGAGTCAAGAGACGCTAAAAATCAGTCTGTGCTTTGACACAGGCATCTTCTCATTAACGAATTCCTTTCTGGAACGAATTTTATGCACGAATAATCGATTTCGCTTTTGAGAAATTCAGTAGCATGTCATATTCTATGAAATATCTGAGCCTAAGTCTTCTATATTCCCTATTCTATAAAATATATTAAGTTTTTAATATCCAATTCACTTCCAGATTGAAAAAGTCGTCGTTCTTAGTATAGAATATTTACTAAAAAAGATTCTAAATTGAAATTTCTCTGACAGCTCGTTATCTTGAGATCTTTCTGAGTTAAGTGCGTGGGCTTTAGCCGAGTATATTGGGTATAAGAGGATGAAAGTGACTGTTTTTTGTGCGATAAAGACACGAGCATAATAACGCTGCTTTATCTCTGACTTAGCTCGTGTGGAACAGTGTGCAAATTGAGAAATTCTCCTTCTCCTCCTCCTCCTCCTTCCTCCCATCTCTTCCATCACCTACTCCTCCTCCTCCTCCTCCTCAATCACCCCCGCCCTTCCCCACTGCATCCTCCTTCTTCTCAGACCTAAGGACTTCATCCTCCCCAAAAAAAACAATCAATAAAGATAAAACAGGTATCGCACGAAACTGCTTTCTTCACAAAATTTCAGCAGAAGAGTCCAATTCTTAGGTTAAATCTACGTTTCACTAGAAATTCCGCTAGCAAAAAAATGAATAATTGACCGAACGGAGTGAGGTCTATCCTTAAAGACGATCAGAATATTTTCTGTCTGTTTGTCTCACGATTAAGGACGAACGCCTAAACCAATTGTTATGATTTTTCATGTGGATGTTCCTTATTCCTAGGGACAGCAATGTATTGTAGTATTCATATAACTTGGCAGCGTGTAGAAGATGGGAGGACTTGCTACATCTGAACTCAACTGATGCCAAGTTATATGAAAACTACAGTATATATATTTTATTTTTTCAAATTCAATATGGTGGCCGGTTTACAAGGTATAAAGCGAAATTGTATCAATATGAACTTCCTTCTTATATATTAATTGAGTAGGTGCTGAATTTTTAGCATTCTTGTAGTGCATTTATAAACAGGAAACAATAGAATAGTGGATACATGATACGCGGTAATGATACAACTTGCAATCAGGTCAAGGAGCAAGTGAGGTCTACTGTTCACAGAACTACTAGTAGAATTTTACTCTAAGCACACATAAAGATTATTTTCAATTAAAGGATATTAATTTAAAATGTTTCCCTTTGAAGTAAGCATTAAAATAACTCAAACTTCCTTCAATCAGGTACAACATCAATTCAGGTACATCCTTTTTTAATTTTTAATTAGGATTTAGTTAAGACGTATCCCAAACATCTTCCCACCAAAGTAAACAAATATTACAAATTTCGATATCAGTGCAGGAGATATTGTTACAAAAATAAGAAATGTACAAATCTTTAGAGAGAAATGTTGAAACTATTCTTTATATGTTATTCAAGCTTGGACCTACTAATGAAACTAGTGGACATCAGTTTTATAACACTGTGGGCTATATTAAAGCTGTATCACCATATAGAGAGGGAGTGCTGATGAAATTGTTCCTGTCATTTAAAATTAAGCCCTTTGATGTTCTCTTTCTCTTCTATCTCTCTTCCTCTTCTATTCGTCTTTTTGCTCGTTTATCACCTTCTATCGCTATTTCCGCTTCCTACTGTCCTTCATTTAAAAATTAATTTCGAGATATTCAACTCCTCCAAAGTCAGTAAGTCCTTGTAGTGTACCATGAAAGAGAGAGAAAGAAGAAGAAGAAGAGTAGAAGGAGGTAGAAGAGGAGTATGAGGAGGAAGAGGAAATAAGAAGAGAGGAGGAGGAGGAGGAGGAGGAAGAAGTAAGAGGAAAATAAAGAGAGGCGGAGGAGTAAGTGAAAAAAAGAAAGAGTAAGATGAACAGTAGATGAAAAAGAGGAAGAGGAGGAGGAGAACCAGGAAAGTAGAAGAAAGAAGAAAGAGTAGAAGAAAAAGAAGTCAGGAGGAAGAGGGATGAGGAGGAGAGGGGGAAGAGGAGGAGGAGGAGGAGGAGGAGGAGGAGGAGGAGGAGAAGAAGTAAGAGAAGTAATAGTGAATAGTGGAACACAAGAAAGAGAAGATAAAAAAGAAGAAGATAGGAGTTGGTGAAATAGGAAGGGGGAGGAGGAGGAGGAGGAGATATAGTAATCAGAGGTAGAAATGTAGAATCAGGAGGAGGAAAAGCGGGAGGTGAAGGAAGAGGAGGAGAATGATAAAGAGGAGAAGGAGGAGTGGGAGGGGGAATGGAGGACGAGTCGGCGGGCGAGGAGGAGGAAGAAAAGGACGAAGAGGATAAGGGGAGGAGGATGACAAAGACGAGGAGAAGGAGGAGAGGAGAAAGAGGTGGAGAGCAAAGAGGAGGGAAGGAGACGTAGGAGGAGGATAAGGATGAAGATGAGACGGTGGTGGAGGAAGAGGAGGAACACAAAGAGAAGGAAGTGGACAAAGAGGAAAAGGTGGTGGAGGATGATTAGGAGGAGGGGAGTAGGGCGGCAAAGAGGAAGTGAAGAAGAAGAGGGAGAAGCAGGATGAAGTTGAGAAGGAGGAATAGGAGGATGATTAGGAGGAGGGGAGGAAGGCGGCAAAGAGGAAGTGAAGAGGAAGAGGGAGAAGGAGGATGAAGTTGAGAAGGAGGAATAGGAGGATGAGGATGAGAAGTTTGATGAAGAGGAAGAGGAGGAGGATGAGGAGAAAGACGAAGAGAAGGAGGATGAGGAGAAGGAGTTGGAGGAGGATGAAGATGAGGAGGAGGAGGAATAGGAGTTTGAGGAAGAGGAAGAGTAAGAGGACGAGGACGAGGAGAAGGAGGTGTAGGAGGAGGAGAAAGAGGAAGAGGAGGAGGATGAGCAGGAGAAGGAGAAGAGGAGGAATAGCACACATTTCAGACTCTGTCATTTCAAATTTCTCTACCGGACAGCGTTCTCTTTGAAGCGTCTGTCAAATAATAATCGTATGCTAATGAAATACAAGATATTCAAACATCAGATCTCCAGCATCTCTTAATGAAATTATACACGATGTTCAAGTTTATACAACAAATACTACATAGATATCACTGTATATACAACAGCCTTTACACAAGTATATTGCTGTTTAAACAATGTTAAAGCAACAGATGAAAGTCAGTCATATTAAAATGGTTATCTTTGCTACACAACTACATCAAATTCAGTGGCATGACACGCTGGTTATAATAATTATTTTATGCTTTCTAGAAGAGATATTTATCATCCCACCCGTCAATTAAAATGATCATGTCAATCCAATTAATCATGTCACGTCTTCCCTCAAGCTTAACAGCAGGTGTTGCAAGTAGACTTTCAACTACCCGTCAACACTTATGCAACTTCCTTTCCTCTTGCATCTTGAGGCATGCATCTGACGCAAGTTTCACATGAATAAAACATACATTTTGAACCAATTCCCAAAATAGAAATAAATTAATGATCGAATACCATTCCCTTTATCATCTTTTAAATATTGAACTATATAATCATACATTTATCACTATGAACAATTTTCTACAATAGCTCGTGAGATTATCTTTATTCATCTCTATATATAAAAATGAATGTCTGTCTGTATGTATGTATGTATGTATGTATGTTCCCTATAGACTCCAAAACTACCGTACTTGACAGATCGGCATGAAACTTTGGGAATATGTTGTGTGAATATTGGGGATGGTTTCTGACCATAAATTTCAATAGGGGAGCTAATAATTATTATTAATTAAACCATTTTATAGACCTAACCTACTGAACTTGCCAGCCAAACAGCTTAAAGGAACAGCTGATATAAGTCAACAGTTTTTAATCATATGGCAGGCCCCTTAGTGGCGTTATTTACGCTGTCTTTAAACAGCAAAAGACTTTGCACTTTGCATGTAGGCTACCGTGCAGTTGGAGCCTTGCAATATGTAGGAAACATACGACTGGGTATAATGAAATGTAATTATGCCGGGTTGATGACATCTGTTAACCAATGCAGCTAGAAATTTGAAATGCAGCCTTAGCGGGAGGTGGCGAATAATAAAATAAAAAACCTAGCTTCTACCCTTATAGTCATAGGAGGTTTAAATTTGAAATGTTTCTTCATTCAGAGGTGGTGATTAAGAAAACAACGAAGCCTCTATGATCAGCTGGAAGAGCCCTAGGACTAACTTCTTTCCTAATTTGAAATGTAACCTCAGCGGGAGGTGGCGAATAATAAAATCAAGGAGAATTTTCATGAGAATGCAGCAACGCGCGTTGGGCCAGCTAGTTATAAAATATAAATCTGGTATCATATTATTATAATATGATTTATAATTCTGCTTCAAAATAATTTACTCTTTTGGAAAAAATTATTAAATAATATGAAAATGTTTGAATAATAAAATATTTCATTGGTTGAACATTAATTTTATTTTTTGATTTAAGAAAAATAAAAAAGAATAAGATGTCACATTCTTTTGTGGAAGGAACAGCACTTTTTTGGAAATATCTCATCTGAGGATAGTGAGTATTGCAATCTTGAATGCATTTTTTTATTGCGGATGATGCCCACATGAGTCCGGAGACTTGTGCGTGGGTAATGAGGTGAATGGGTGAATGATGAGAAACACCATGGCTGAATGAGATTCGAACCCAAGGCTGCAGGAAACGAAGCCAGCCAGAGCCCTTTATCTCATCACAGACGAGCGTGGTTGGCGCTACCACAGCCTCCAAATTGATTGGGTTGAGTTAATCACCTTTTGGTAAAAATTATTTTTCAGTTAAAATTTTAATTCAATTAATACTTGTAAAGAGTTTATGAATCTGTTAACAGGCCTAGGCCCTAGGCAAGCTGTTATACCAATTAAACAGACAAAATTGGTTGATCAAGCACGAAAACAATGTAACTGACTGTAGAATATAGAAGGTTAGAAATTATTCAAAATTCATGTAGACTTCTCCAAGAAGAATTCATGTAGGCAACTCCAACCTTGGCACTGTAACATATCTTCATCAGTTTCCCATTTAAACTCATTCATTCTCCTACAAATATTCAATTTCAATTCAATTTATTATAGTAGTTTATGCAACGATTTTATTTTGACCCTTATTAAAGCACGAGTTAGATGTAAGTTATAACACGAGCGAATGCGAGTGTTATAAATAAGCTTATCTGACGAGTGCTTTAATGGCCAAATAAAATCGTTGCATACACTATTTTATCTACGACCACTAGTATACATTTAATTAAAACAATTTCATTTTACCTGTGACTGTCAGAGATACCTAACCTCTCATCTCAAATACAAGAAGTTATAGTAGATTGTTAGGTTAGCAGTTTGATGAAATCAGCTGATAGTTTCACAATATTGAATTACGATATTGATTCCATCAAAAATGCTTCTGATTGGTCCAGAACCCGTGTTATAATGTAGAACCTGTACTATGATAAGCTTTTTATGCAACGGGTTTCAAAAAGCATTTCGAAAAGACAGCTGTTTTGGCATCAATTGTGAAACTGTAATGTATACATTATGACATGGTCGTAGATAAAAAAATAAAAGACATTGCATATCAAACATATTGAAGTAAATGAATTTCTTCCCTGCATGGACGATTAGTCCATGTGCAGGGAGGAGTCATTTATGAACAAAAACAAAACTTACATGAAAAAATATGAATAATAATTATAAACAATGAAATAAGAATATTTCAAATTGCTAAGATTACAAATAAAGAAAAAACACAAAATAATAGTTAATACATTCTATTCGACGGCGTTTATGAGGCTCACGGCGGTAATGAATAAAAATGAAGAAGGCAGTGAGGCATTGCGAAAGAGTGAAGAACAAAGAAAAGACTTTAGGATCATGGAATCATGGAGAGGAATTTGAATATATTCATCTACAAGGTGATACAAGCAGAGCATTTGCAGCATCTCCGCTCAGATGTCATGAACATTGATGCAATTATTATTTTATCACTAATTTTGAATGCTTGCAACATATTTTTGATGGTCTTTAAATAGTGAGAAATTGCAGATACGAGTTGAAACCGTATTCAAGTGTAGTCACTAATCCAAATTATAGATCATTGTAACACATTTTAGATATTTAGGATCTATTCTTTTAATCATAATTTTCATTTAACAGAAATAAATTAATGTAGAACAAACATTAGATCATTTAGAATTTAATAAAAGTGCTTGATACGTGCAACACACGCTGATGTTTTAAGCTATCTTCAACTAATATTTAAATTCTTGGATTTCTTGAAATTTACAAACACACCACACACAATAAACAAAGCATTCTCAATGAACAATTAAATTTTAAATCACACAAACTTTTTGACATTATACAAAACTACAATTCTTCTAACCAACAAAGCAACACCGCCGATCTAGGATGCCTTGAAGATGAGATTCAATAACTCGAAAACGTTCGGCCAAATGTGAGTACATTTATTATATATTCACAATTTAAAACTGACTGCTAGTCGTTAAAACAAAAAATGAATATTTACAACAAAAATGAATATTTAGATTTGAAAATATTTTAACTCATCAAGTTAATTAATAATCCTAGAACTAACACTTTCAAACTCTCTGTTGTTCTTTCAAATTAAAGTTAGCTCCGTACAACAAATAATTGCTACAAACTTTTCACTGAAAATGTTTAATGAAGGCGACTCTGTAAGTTTTTGGTCAACATTATTCAGGCAAACTCAGAAAAGGACGTTTCACACTAATAAAATTAAGTTTGGGCACCATCTTGCAATATAATGCTGCATGTGTGAACAAAGCCTTGTTAGTGAGAACTTTCAAAGCCCATAATTCACATACACATAAATTTGAATAACTTGGTGAATTATAATACTGTACATAATTCTGTGAATTATCTCTCAGCTAGATTAGACGAGGTTCATTCTCATTCAACATCAAGGACTGTGAGGAGGAGGAGGAGGAGGAGAAGGAGAACAAGAAGAAGACGAAAAATATGGAGGGAAAAGGAAAAGAAGAAAATGGTGTGAAAACAGGAGATAAAGTAATCTTAAAGACGATAGAGGTGAGTATAAGAGAAGTAGTAAGAGGAGGAAGAGAAGGATTAGGAGCAGAGAAGAAGGAGGAGGAGGAGGAGGAACAGAAGTAGGAGCAGGAGGAGGAGAAGGAGGAAAATGAGGAGGAGGCGGAGGTAAAGAAGGAGAAAGAGGAGATGGTAGAGGAGAAGATGAAATAGGAGGTGGAGGTAAAGAAGGAGAATGAGGAGGTATAGAGGAGGAGGAAGAAGATGAGAAGAATAAAAAAAATGAAGATGGATGGAAGGAGGAGAAAATAGAGAAGGAGAAGGCGTTGAAGGAGGGGTGGAAGAGGAGGCGGTGGTGGTGGTGGAGGAGGAAGAGGAGGTGGTGGTGGTAGAGGAGGATGAGGAGGAGGAAGAGGAGGAGTAGGAGGAAGACGTTGAGGAGGAGGAGAAGAAGAAGAAGAAGAAGAAAAGAGGAAGTAAAAGAAGTTGAAAGAAGAATAAAAAGGAGAAGACAAGGAGACGAATAAGAATCAGGAGAAGGAATAGAAGAAGAAAAAGAAGGGAGAATGAGGAGAGGAAAAGTAGAAGAACAAAAAGACGAAAGAAAGAGGAGGAGGAGGAGGAGGAGGAGGAGGAGGAGGAGGAGTAGAAGGAAAAGAAGAAGAAGAGGAGGAAAAAGAAAAAGAAGGAGAAAAAGAAGACGAAGAGGAGGAAGAAGAAAATGAGAAGAATTATTGATTTAAAGACATCAAGAAGATGAACGAAAGAAATAGAGATGAAGAAGGTGAGGAGAAAGAAGAAAAATATGTGAAAGAAGAGGCGAAGAAGGGGAAAGAAGGTTGATAACGATAAGAAAGGAAAACACACAAAAATTTAAAAAGGTTTTTTTTGAGAAGAATAGTGAATTGTATTATTGATTTGCAGTCATTAAAAGAAGATGAAGGAAGGTTAAAGATTAAAGGAAGACGAAGAAAGAAGGAAAATATGTGAAAGAAGAGGCGAAGAAGGTGGGGAAAAGGTTGATAATAAAGAGAAAGAGAAAAAATCATCTAACAGGACATTAAAAAGATGAAGGAAGGCAATAGAGATGAAGAAAATGGGAGAAAGAGGCAGAAAATGTGAAAGAAGGCGAAGAAGGATGAAGGAGGGAGATAATAATAGAAAGAAAGAGAAAAAGAAAACAAAATCAACTTGGACAATCTCAATTTTTACAAGTCAACAGGCCTACTACAGAATGGTAAATAAATTCAAAATAGTCATTCCGAATAGGACGTTACTTTTTAGCTGCTTCGGAAAAATAATAAGAAGAGCCTCTTGGTTAGGTCGTTTTGTTTATTTATGGATGCACAAGGCCTAAACTTAGCCTGATGTTATTTATGACGCTCATTTCTCAGGCTTATAGCCTAGAGTCGAGAATCTATGGAGAACTTTGTAGGGTCTGACATTGGTCACTTGGGACATTTAATAAAACCCGCTTCTCTAGTACTCGAGCACATTGTAGTGAACTATAATATCAGACACCTATAATTTAAACTACCATTTTTTTTATTGCTGATGATGCCCACATGAGTCACTTGTGCGTGGGTAATGAGGTGAATTATTACACATAGATGCCAGACGGAGGAGCGGGATTCGTACCCACGACCGCTTAAACGACAGCAAACTAAACGGTCCGCTGCTTAGATAGATATATATTTTTTGCCATCGGCAATGTCAAAATGATTATTAAATATTTTTAAAACGTATGAGTAAAAAACTCTTCCAAGGAGTAAAAAGGAATGACACACAGGGTTCAAGAAGGGACCTCTTTCTATGCTTAGTGCATTATATAGTGTAGTTTACTTTAACAGTATTGCAAGCTATAAGTTTGAAAATTTTTCCAGTGAATCTCAATTTTACTTGTAAACTATCCTTAAAGTTTTATATAATTTAGTCAATTCAAAATTTGCATTTTTTTTAGGATGAAGCCCATATAGATCTGAGACCTGTGCGTGGATGAATGGTGATCGATGAGTTGGGCCTACAGTTTTAGGTGGGTTCCAAACCACCCGCAAGTGATTTTACAGCAGAGAACAGTTTTTTTGTTGGCCAATACAATCGGTCACCTTTACAAAGAGGGCCCAGGAGTTTCTTAGCTTATCTCTGATCACTTCCCTTTAATAATTATATTAAAATAGATATCTTCTAATAGTATAAGAAGCTTGGTCTATAAGGAAATTCTTTAGTTCTCCAAATTGAGACATTTTTGAGAGGTTGTAGCTTATCTTTATGTGACTGAACAGATACTTGCTACGGCTCACGGCTATCATTTTTCTCTAATAAGAAGTATCTTTATCATTTTTATACGCTAGTAGTGATTACAATTTCAAATAGTTGAGGTGGTCCTCAATTTTGATCTGAAAGGATCTTAGTATACCTAAATAGATCTGAAAGGATATGAAAATCGATCTGAAAGAATACTTTAATCTGTATTCAGGAATGAATCTTTGAAAAGGCTTAACAGTCAACGGGATTAAGGCCCCAGTTAAGCCTTCCACTAACTACAAATAGGCAATCAATAGCCTGTTCTACCTCAGCCGGCTAACATCAAGTAGACACGCAAATTCGAAACCTGTAATTGTTTTATAAACCTGTTTTTATGTTCTGATGTTCATTGTTCCGATCATTATTCTATCAATTGGAGGCGTATCTTTCCTCTCTGTCTGGCCAGTTGTGCGAACAGTAAACCTCACGCTCAATAATAAGGGTGCTTACACAGAGGAACATACTCGATGTACTCTATGATAAACACCATCGCAAAATTAAGCACAAATATTCTGTATTTATGAAGTTTAACTAAAAGGATTTTTGTAATTATTATGTTATTGATTGAATAAATTTTGATTTGATTTGAAAAAAAAAATCATCAGACATAGCTCTTCATATTATTTGAATAGTCTATTTTATGTCTGCCTTCCACAAAAAATCACTTTGTATCGCTTCACCAAGCGTTTGTATTTTCCAGACAGCTAATTGCTCAAATCAGATCAAATTTCACATGTCTAAACAATGCATTTTTTGAAAAATATTAATTAAATTTGTATAATTATCATTTACTTGGAAATCGCTTGCTTTAAAATAATAATTGAAATATTAGAAATGATTTGTTTATCTCAAATATATTATTTCTATGAATAATAACTCAATTCATAGGAAGATTCAACCAGATAAATGATAATAATAATAACAACAATAATAATAATAATAATAATAATTAGTGGGTACATACTTGATCAATGATCCGTATGTACTCTTAATACCAGGCTGTGAGGTCGGCAATAATAATAATAATAATAATAATAATAATAATAATAATAATAATAATAATAATAATAATAATAATAACAATAAGAATAATATTCAGCGTCTGGCTTCCATTTGTGGGGAGACTCACGGGTAGTTCCACATCTCCGTTTGAATCATGTTATGGGGAACATGGTGAATATACTATTTTAGGTGGGTTCCGAACCACCGGGTAACCAGATGAATAAGAGGGCCCGAGGGATATCTTTAAATCTGATTTCAATTACATATGATGGAGAAGCTCATTTAAAAAATTACATGTTTCCTAAAGATATAGAAGAAGGCCAGAGTGTTTCTTTTTTCCCATTTAAACATTTTTTAAATGCAAGCAAATTTTGAAAATCTCTACACTACGCTGGGCTTGATGGAAGGAAGATCCATGCAAAATTTCATAGAATTCGGTCTACGCGCTTTACAAACACACAGACAAATGCAAAACGGTCGATTTGAAACAGAGACCTCTCTTCGTTCGGTCAATTATTGGTTGCATCTGGTTGCAAAATTATTAATACACGAACGGAAAAGAGAAAGTACTCTAACTGCAATAATCGTAACTGACTGTAGAGCGTATAAACACTGCTAGACTGCTTGTTGCATTGTTGGTACAAACATTACTAACTTGATCTCTGACATTATAAATCGGTTTACTGCCGAACTTTGAAAGGTTATTTGGAATGTAGATCGTTCTTGGTTCCTGAGACGCTATAAAATTATCTACAGACTGCAATAAAAACAATTTATTGCTTCTTATTGATGTGCGTCAAGCAAAATTGACAGTGTCATCTGCCAATAAAAGATTCAAATTTCGATTTTTGATCGATAAGATTCTATAAAACTAGTATACAACACATCCACGAATAAGGGTAAGGGTGCTTGCACATTGGGGCAGCCAATAATCGATAGAATAGAATATCTATGTTTTCAACGGATACAAATAGTACTAAATGGATTTAAATGCATTTTATGAAGTATGTAAAAATTTATTTAAAGTATATAAACATATATTTGAAACTACAAAGACAGAGCTACAGAGACAGAGTCATTACTTTGTTTTTGTTTTAAATAGTGTGCGTAAAAAAAATACTTCTATAAGATTTCTTTGTTTGATCATGGCATGCAGATGTATTTTTCTCTTTATATCATATATCAATGCATAAATGCATAGATATATCTTGTTCTATTGTGGAATTTTTGTGGCTATATATTGATTTGAAAGCATCAAACAGTTGAATATCGTCAATAATATTAACCACAATCCTGGAAACACTAAACTAAACATTAATCCATTATGCAATTACATAATACACGTATAAAGAAGCTTTTTAACATTATAATAGCCCTTCTCAATTAAAAATCTTTAAAAATCCTTATAAGAGCCACAATCAATTAGATAGTTGGGTAACCTATTCAAAAATTTTACACAAATAAAACTAGTTTTTTTCTTCGAATAGAGTAAGTCTATGGGACTAATTAAATATAAACATTAAAGGAACAAAAAAACGTTTTTGAATACAGAAAACAAATTTAAATTAACTTACTAGTTGAAAAAAGTTAATAAATTCATTTTTATTATTTTATTCTAAGTTTAATGAATAATAAGATGAAGTTGTCACAATCACATTTATTAAAAATAGTGAGATACTAGTTTCGGTTGTTACATCATTATCAATCTCAAACAAACATTGTTTGATAATGGTGTAACAACCCCAACAACCAAAACTTGTATCTCACTATTTTTAATAAATGTGATTGTGACACCTTCGTCTTATTAATCATTATGTATATCTTTTGGGAAGTGATAGCCGCGAGCCGTAGCAGCTATCTGTTCAATCAGAGAGATGAGCTGCGTTCTCGTAGGTCCTGTTTCTAACGGTGACCGATTAGATCGGCCAGCAAAAAAGACACTGTTCTCTTCTGTAAAATCACTTCCCGGTGGTTCGGAACCCACCTAAAACTGTAGGTCCACCTCATCAATCACCATCATCCAACTCATTACCCACGCACAGGTCTCAGACCTATGTGGGCTTCATCCTCAAAAAAAATATCACCTTCGCCACTACAAAGAAAGTTATTTTAAATGATAGGATGATAGTCACCAGCGCAAAATGTAACACATGTTGTGAAATGGTAGTATTCATGTGGCTCCAATACGTCATACGCCATTCTAGAGCATGTGTTTGATTTTTCGATGGTGATTATCATGATATTTCAGGTGGTTATTATAGGTAATCATCTGAAAAATAGTTCCTCACAGTATCTCGCCTTCATTAAAGTACGAGATACAGTGCATTGTCACAAAACAGGTACTAAACTATCTGTCTGTTATTTACAATAATTATTAATGTTGATTTTCTTATTTTTTTAATGTTATTTTGTAACACTCGGCCCGTGCGCTCATGCTGTTGCCTTTGCAGGGACCTTCCTTGTTTATTGATAGTCAACTGCTATTTTAATTTATTTTGTTTTGAATATTTTATTGTATGTATCTTGATTTCATCTGTATGTAGGATAAAATAGTAGTTTATGCAACGATTTTATTTTGACCCTTATTAAGGCACGAGTTAGATGTAAGTTATAACACGAGCGAATGCGAGTGTTATAAATATCTCACGAGTGCCTTAATGGCCAAATAAAATCGTTGCATACACTATTTTATCTACGACCACTAGTATACATTTAATTAAAACAATTTCATTTTACCTGTGACTGTCAGAGATACCTAACCTCTCATCTCAAACTAATACGAGAAGTTATAGTAGATTGTTAGGTTAAAGTAGCTGGCGTAGAAGTTTGATGAAATCAGCTGATAGTTTCACAATATTGAATTACGATATTGATTCCATCAAAAATGCTTCTGATTGGTCCAGAACCCGTGTTATAATGTAGAACCTGTACTATAATAAGCTCTTTATGCAACGAGTCTCAAAAAGCATTTCGAAAAGACAGCTGTTTTGGCATCAATTGTGAAACTGTAATGTATACATTATGTCATGGTCGTAGATAAATAAATAAATAATATTATTATTATTATTATTATACAATGTTTAAATATGAATTTAAAAGGTTGTCTGGAACACATGAATATTTTTGAAAATAAACTTCACTAGTGAATTTTCAATAGCGAACATTCAGGTCCCGGCTACCTAAAAAAACAGTCGATTAAGAAGGTCTCGTACATTGTTCAGGTGCGACCTGAGAGCTTTGCACCAGACCTGAGCCAGCAAAGTCACTCGAAATTATCATTATTTTTTTGGGAGGATGAAGCCCACATAAGTCTGAGACCTATGCGTGGGCAATGAGTTGGATAATGGTGATTGATGAGTTGGACCTACAGTTTTAGGTGCGTCATCTGAGAGCTTGTGATTTTTCAGCAGAGAACAGTCTTTTTCGCTGGCGAATCCAATCGGTCACCGTTACTAAGAGCACCCAGGAGTTTTGTAGCTTATCTCTGATTGAGCAGATACCTGCTACGGCACTCGGTTGTCATTTCCCGTTTATCCTATCCTATTATATTAAACGAGAAATTTCTGTGTGTTGGCTATTTATCCATTTAACTAACATACAATCAATGTGAATACAATAGGCTATTGCCGAAAACAGGTTTTCACAAAATTTCAAATTAGCATCGAAATTTATTTATGTATGTCCATCGGATCTCAAAAACGGTTCTTAACAATTTTGATGAAATTACAAATATAGGGGCTGTTTGGTGCAAAAATACGATTGCGCTAGGTCTCATTCCTGCAAAAACTCGCTGAAGGATACAAAAAGAAGAAATCTATCCTTAAAGGAACAGCTGATGAAAAAAGCAATAATTCATCTTATCAATTTTCTTCATCTTCTTTTTCTTGTTCTTCTTCACCTCCGCCATCTTCTTCTTTTCCTCCATATTTTTATTCTTCTTTTTTCCACCATCTTGTTCTCCCTCTTCTTTTCCTTTCTTCTTCTCCTCCTCCTCCATTTCCTCTTCTTCTTCTACTTCTACCTCTTTTTTCTTCTCCTTCTTTTCCTCCTTCTCCTTCTCCATTTCCTCTTCTTCTTCTACTTCTACTCCATTTTCTTCTCTATCTTCTTTTGCTTCTACTCCTCCTTCATTTTCTTCTCCTTTTTCTCCTCCATCATCTTCTCCTTCTCCTCTTTCAACTCCATATTCGTCTCCTTGACCTCTTTCTCCTCCATCTTCTCCTTCTCCTCCATATTTTTCTTCTCACTATTCTCCCCATTGTTCTTCTTCTACTACTACTAATCTTCTCCCTCTCCTTCTGCTCCTCCTTCATTTTCTTCTTCTTTTCTCCTCCATCCTCTTCTCTTTCCCCTCTATCTTCTTCTCTTTCTCCTCCTCCTTCATTTCCTTCTTTTTTCTTCTCCTTCTTCTCATTCTCCTCATCATCCTCCTCCATCTTCTTCTTTCCATCCATCTTCCTATTCTTCTTTTTTTCCTACATCTTGTTCTCCCTCTTCTTTTTCCCTTCTTCTCCTCCTCCTCCTCCAACTCCATATTCTTCTCCTTCTCCTCTTTCTCCTCCATCCTCTTCTCCTTCTCCTCCATATTCTTCTACCTCTCTTCCTCCTTCAATCCCCTATCCTAGAATTTTTGCGACAGAAGATAACAGCAAGTAGCTGTTAATTGTACATGACAACAAGAATAGACAATTAATAGAACAGCCGATGAAGAAAGACAGAACAACGAAGCGGAAAATAAACAGAGCAGAAAAGGATTGGACAAGAATTCTGAATCCACTCGAGTAAAAAGCCACTCAGCTGGAGAGAAATAAAATTAAATGTCGACAGAATTATCACAATCCTTATCACGAGCAAGAGCTTTTCAAGTTGATACACTTATACGTGTATTTTCAACAAAACAGGAGACAAAACTACTGCTGTTTACTAGGGAAATTTTGCGGAAAAGTGAATATATTTCCATTAAAGTTTCCTTGTTTCTCTACCATAGTCTCAACCAACTGGGTTGAAAAATTTTAAATGCTGAGTATTTGTAAGGATTTTCATATCATGTTTTACAAGGATTTTCAAAAATTTAATAATCGCGAAGTACTTGCATTATCATATCTATCTTTAAAAAATTCAAAAATATATTATACAAAGTCTTTGTAAGCATTACCATATCATGCATTTCCCAAAATGTAATATGTAAAGTATTTGTAAGGATATTCATATCATGTTTTTTAAAATATTACAAATATTTAAATTTTCAAATCATGAATTTCAAAAACCAACTTACAAAAATAATGTAATTGGAAAGGATATGTAACGATTTTCACATCATTATTTCCATGCAATTATGCTGTGTATTTCAGACATAATTATGAATTTTTTCAAGATTATACTGTTTAACAGCTCTAATTATTCTGAATTCAAAAGGTATTTTGAAAGGTATTTTTATCATATCTATTAGGCTATTTAATTGGAAAGATGACAATCACTTTACTTCATCTACAATTCTGAATCTAAATTTTGCACATTTATCTATTACTGGAGAGCTCCATGGATGATTGTTAATTTAAAAATTGCTGAACAATTTTCATCAAGTTTTTGGACAATTCAACAATTATTAAACATCTTAATGTGTTTTACGAAAAGAACAATCATGTGTTTCCAACGTTATTCCCCTATGAAGACTTTTTTATCATTTTCCATACAATTTGAGAAAATTTATTTCATAATGGGAATTGTGAGACTTACTATATATAGGAAATATTCAGTGTAACTGCTAAACAAAAAAATGTTGGGAACTTCCAAATCTGAATAAAATTTATTGTACGAAAAATACAAATGCAACAATTTTATGAATGACAAGTGGAATTTCCCAATAAAGCCTTCTATATTATTTTTTTATATAATTTGTTGGGAAGTTCCTAATGAAGACTTTGCGAAAACACAGATTTGTCTATTCATGGAGAAGATTTCCTATATTTTAAAAATAAGAGCATGATATAGGTAAAAAACCAATTAACTGAATATTTTATAATATGGAATTACTAATTATATATAATTTATATTAATATTGTGTTGATAATGAATAAAAATTCAAATAATAAGAAAAAAGAGAGATTTTCGAAGATTATAATAGGAATACGATTTTTTATATTCATATTGTGTTGATAATGAATAAAAATTGAAATAATAAGAAACAAGAGAGATGTTTAATAGATTTTCAATGATTATAATAGGAATGATATTTATGAAAATAAAAAAAATAATAATAATAAATGTCTACCTACACCTGTACAATTGAGCAAATTGTAATATAATATCAAGGCCTAAATGAAACGTATCGATTCTGAATTCAACATTAGATAAGAAATAAAAAAATTAAAATAAAATTCATTGAAAGGAATAAGGTAGCAAGATTTCAGAGAGATGTATGTAAAGAGTAATTAGCCGCTCGCCGACATGATGTTCAGTATCGGGCACCCGGGCCTGAGCTTGAAAGGGTGACCGGCTGACATAAAAGCGATAAATAACATATAACGTCATGTTTTGGCACCGGTCTCCCATTCAAACGCAGTCCAGAGCACTCGTCACTTAACATCACGACCGCCCTGACACTGCGCTCATATAATTTTTCAATTAAATAAGTTTGTTTATGCATATTTATTTATATGACCACTGCCACTCCCTCAATACGTTAGTAGCCTACTTGAGATTCTACTTATCATTAGACTATTTCGGTGAATTTCGATTTGAATAGAAACCTAAATATAGTTAATCGCTAAAATCTAAATACCCATATTATCAGTTTTCCAATGTATTATATTATATCCTTATACAAGATTTCACACGTTTTTTCAATCAAAATTTCACCTCTATCAATAAAGCTGACTGCTCCGGTAAACACGATTTATATAAATGGACATTTAAATAACTAACAATTAAAATTCAAAATAATACCCATTTGACCAGTTTTTCAACGTTCTACATAACCTTTTAAAAGATATCACTTAGTTTGCTTATCAGAAATCCATTCTAATAAATAGAGTTGAGAATTCTAGTAAATTTCTAATAGCCAGCTATTTAAAGTTTAATAGCACGCGTTAAAATTCAAATAGCCATGTGACCAGTACTGCTGCAGTATACCCTAACCTAACAATGCTAGTAGGACTATCACAACTAATCAATAGCAAATAAATAATTTATGAGACAACAAACCTCGTCTGGTTTCGGATGAAGATGATTGCAATGCCTGTGCACAAACATTCCATTCACTAAACTGGCAAACACAGTCACAAAAACAACACAAACACATTTCCATTTCACTTTAACCGACATTTTAGGACGGCAACCTAAATTCAACTGACGAACTCTGAACTGACAGTTCAACAACTGAAGACGACGAAAACAAGCAGCAGGCTGCCAACTCGCTTGGTCGCAGAATTGCCAACATGGCGCTCAAAAACTATTGTAACCCGCGACGCGTTTGAAATGGGAAAGACTGGTTTTTGCAGGTGGACTTGAAATAAGTACCGTTATATTTACGGCGGACTGTAGAGTAGAGCAAAATCATGAATCAGGAGATTAAGTTCATGGAGATTTCTGATTTGAGAAGCTCAATTCCAAAATGTACTTTATTTGCTTATCAGAATTCAACTCTTATCAATAGAGTTGAGAATTTTAATAAATTTTTATTCAAATAGCCCGCTGGCTATTAACATTTAAATAGGAAGATTTTTCACAAACTGAAAAATTCTAGTAAATTTTGAGAAAGGGAAGTGATAGCCGTGAGCCATTGCCGGTACCTGTTCAATCAGATTAGATAAGCAACGCTCTCCTGGATCATCTATGTAAGGGTGACCGATTGGATTGGACAGCGGACTCTGTTCTCTGCTGTAAAATCACTTCCCGGTGGTTCAGAACACACCTAAAATTGTAGGTCCACCATGTTTCCAATGAAATGGCTCAATCAGCGAGGTGAGACTACCCTTAAGGGTCACCCAATCAATAAAAGCCATACGCATTTACTTTTGCTGTTTTTATTGATGCTCTTTAAATTTAAGATGGTGTCATATTAAAATATAGAGCTACACTACTATATAGAGTTCTGTGAACAGTTGTCCTTACGCCCGAGAATAAGGGTGCTTGCACAAAGGAACATACTCTGCTCAACGATTATCACCATCGCAGAATTGAACACAATCATCACACCTAACCCTTGATTCAATTTGCGTAGTCTGTTTCATGTATTTTTTCCACAAAACGTCACTCTGTATCATCATAGACCAACCATTACTTACTCCCTAATCTATGGTATCACATTACGAACGCTGCATTTCCATTTTCCAGACAGCTGATTGCTCAAGATCAATTTCACATGATTGTCTGATGAATGAATTTAGAGCAATAATTTTTAAATTTGTAAAATTAACATTTATTTAGTAAACACTTACACTACCTGACTGAATTATTGAATATGATTTTTTCTCAAACAAATACGTTATTCTTACGAATGATAACTGAATACGGTAATTTACATATAAGCAACATAGCAATAAATATATTATAATAAGCAACATAGATGTCCTCAGGGCTATCTCGAAATTTTATTCCAATGGCATAAATTATGTTGATTTAAAAATCATTTGTTTCCTTTAGAAGAATTCCTGAGTGCCTTTTCTATTTTCCTTTTAAAAATCCTTAAAATGCAAGATCATTTTGAAAATCCTTACAAATACATAGATAGGCAATCCTTAAAGGAAAATCCATGCAATTTCATAGAATTTGGTCCATTTAGCCCCAAAAGCGTTACAAATTGTATTGTTTTCATGTGGCAATCATCATCAATCAATAGCCAATTTATTGTCTTCTGCATGTTTAGCGTTAGTTTTTACATTTTTTAATTACTATTTGTTTTTCTGTAGTCCTTCACTACAATCTTTCATTTTTTCCACTGGAGTACCTACATAGATTTACTATTTTCAATCATGTTTGTTTTTACCGCTTTTTGTGATTGTATTTATTTTAAAATTGTTTCTTTTTTTCTGCAACTCACTGCCAACACTCAAGCTAAGCTTTTGTTGGCAGTGCCAGAAATTTTCTTTTTTATACAATTTAGTGTATGTACGAGTTTTGTATATATGCACTCTACATTGTTACTCTACCGTGCTTTTTTTCAAGATTGTTGTAAGAATTTTTTGGCAATAAATTTCAATTTCAATTTCAAAATAGACAAATGCAAAATGGTCAACTTGAAACAAAGATCTCCCTTCGTTCGGTCAATAATTACTCAATGATAAGTGAGAAAGGTTTCCTTTCATTCATGCATATCAATAATAAAAACAATTTTTTACACGTCTCCAAACCGAAATTTATGTATTTTCGTTCAACATAACTATTACATGTTTTAGATAAGATTATTAAATGACTAATTCCCATAGTATCACAAATATTATTGCAAACACAAATAATTTGCTAAAACTAACTGAAATAAAATTATCCCGAAGTTAAGGAGAGTTCTAGGAAGTGGTTTCAAAGGTATTATTCACAGAATAGAATCTTCCAAATAATACACACAAACTGACGATATGGGTGATAAAATATAGAATATTTTATAAAATAACAAGAAAATTATTTTCTTGAGTCACTCATTTCAGAAAGATTATTAACCACAATTTATAAGCTAGTTTTATAAGTACTTGTATCTTTAGTTACTGCAAGATCATATGGAAGTATTTGAGTTTGTAATTGTGTTGTAAATTATTGGTTGTGTTACTGGGAGCTTTACCGGTGGCGTCTGATTGGTCAATTCAAATTCATAGTAGCTAAAAAAACTGAATAGACCAATCAGATGCCACCGGTAACCGGTAAGGCTCCCATGAACTCAACCGTTGTTGAGCCACAACTAACTCAGTCCAAGACAAAGCAAAAAGTGATAGGAACTGTGAACTTTCAGGACCGTATTAATACCTGAGAATTTAATTCATAAAAGTAGTAATTTCAAAATATTAACATATTCGTTCAATTATTCCAATAAAGCGTGAATTGTTCACTTGATTTAAAATATTTTCCTAGAACTGGTATGTCTGAATAAGCACCTTATTCCATAAACTAATATTCACTTTTACAAATATCCTGTAATCCATGTCACACAATTTGAAAAGTATCTATCAATTTCAATTCATTTTAGTTATTTATGCCCATTTATTAAACTAATTACGTTATTAGTATGCCACATGGTAATGCCACACTATACTCTCTTTATTTAGAACTAAATTGCATATATTAATTTATATTAGCAAAATAAATTATATCAAATTAATGTGATACTAATCGATGGTACACAATCTTTGAACCTAGCTACAATGTATTTGATGAAAAATATTACTAAATTTTTATTAATTACATAGGTAACTGCTGAAAAATTATTACTGTTTGATATTACTTTAGCCAGATTATTACTCTGCTTATACTTGGTTTTACATTCACTTTGAAATAAACTTTCAATTATCCTGAATTATAATAGTTATTTATGTATTAAGAGCGTGAGGCGCGACTTCATCGCTCGAGCCAAAACATTTACTGCGCGACGCATAGCGGAGCGCAGTAATTTTGCGAGAGCGATAAAGAAGCTTCACGCGCGAAATACATACAATATTTTTCCTACAACTGCAGTTCTGGATTCCAACACAATAAAAGTTTGTAGTTTGTAACATCACAGACCGTGCGCGGATTTGGTTAGCGTTCGCCATTTTTGAGGTTATGTCAATTTCACGGATTCAGTGATCCACCAATGAGAAGACATCAAAATCAAAACAGAAGCGTAAAGTACTTTACCGCTTGCGGAGCAGTAAAAAGGTATTTTACAATTAGTTTTCAGTACGTAAAGAACTACTTTACGAGCAGTTGTAGGAAAATGTAATAAGATATTTGAATGTAATGACCAATAAAGCATACGCATACATAAATTCACCTTCAATTATTATTTAATAAAGTTGCCCCATTTCAAGTTGAATTATATTTTCTAGTAGCATTTTAGTTCATTCGACTATTATATAGTATACGATTATATAACAATGTACTACATTAAAATTAAACAAATAAATTGTATCTTGCAGTTCATTTGTTCAAAATTCCAACTTTAGAAAATGCGGGTTAACAAGATTGACTCAGAGCGCATGCGCTTAGCGAAACTGGCACCATCTAGTGGCAACCTCGTGTAAACACTCATGTCACACAGTCTTGCCAGTTCATGGGAGCCTTATCGTTTACCAGTAAATGGAATTTTACTGAAAACCAAGGCATTTGATTGATCTATCCAAATTCAAAGATGTTCTAAAATTTGAATAGACCAATCAGACGTCTTAGTTTTTAAATTAGTTAAAATTATATTTACCGGTGAATGGTAGCGCTTTAATTAACTCAAAAAAAGTATACGTACTGGAAGCCTGCACCGGTTCTCGGTGTATCGGAAACAAAGACGATGATTGGTTGATGAAAGTCTATGAACTTTCAACGACCAATCAGGCGCCTAGTTTCCAATGCCTAATCTCCCAAAACGCAACAAATGTTTAGCTTTTAACAAAAAATCGATTTTTTTTAAAATCAAATTGAATGTGGATTTTTTGCAAATTTACCGGTAATGAATTTATTTTTTATAATTATATTTTATATACCTTGATACTTGATAAATTTGCAAAAAAAATGAAGAAAAAAAAACAGATTTTGAAGACATCCATAATCTTCCAAATAATGATAGGCTACATTTTGCCTTCTGTTGATTTTTAATGTGCCAATATATTTTATTAGAAAATATACACGATAAAACACTCAATGGCTTACATAATATTATTAATTGAATATTCGAAAATTCAACTAGGCCTTTTCGAACTTAAAAATCAATCAATAGAATTCCTGAAAGACTAAACAAATTACTCTAACATCTTTTGTATACTTTATGTTTAGCCATGAATACATGGGTGTTTGGTAATTCAATTTCATAATATACTACAAAAACCAACAGTTATGTACTAGGTACAATAATTGTTTATAACATATAGTAATATTTGGCAGTTTTACTAAGTTTTGTGCATAAAATTAGTCACAAACGTGGAAACAATACATATCAAACTCATAAACTGTACCTATAAATAATATTTACAATGAATCGACATAATATAGGTGTAAAAACAGCCACGAAGAATGAGTGAATTGTTTATAATTTTCATAGATGAGTAACTGAAGTGTTTATCGAGGTTTGTTTCACAAATTCATCAAAAAATAATTTAATAATCAATACGATTTTACAATAATATTCAACATAATTTAATGAATACGATTTATTAATAAATACTAATGAACGGGTAATGACCGTTTAGACGATGCGGTCTGAAATAGCGTTTTTTTGCCGTATCGGTTTAGTGGGGCATGTTGATTACGACTAATCGCATCGCGTGAAAATACTCATTCTTATACATGCGCTACTAAAACTATACGGCAAAAAACTGATTCCAACCTGCACCGTCCTAAAAAGGTATAGGCCTCTTTATAAAACATTAATATTGACCTTTTTTAATATTGGATAAAAATATGAAACTCCCCTGACAACTTTATCAGAGACGTCACATCCGGTTTTTTGTCGGATGGTGTGAAGCGTACCTTACAAACCGAGCATTTGTTTCTTCAACTGACAAAATAAAATGCAATATACATATAAAACTTATCAGACACAATGAATCCGATATTTTGTCGGATGGTGTGAAGCGTATCATACTCACCCAGCATTAATTTGTTCAACTGACAAAATAAAATGTAATGTACATGTGAAACTTAATTAGATACATAAAACCCGATATTTTGTCGGAGAGTGTGAAGCTTCCCATACAAACCAAGCATAGACTTGTTCAACTGACAAAATGTAATGCACATGTGAAACACTTTAAATCCGATATTTTGTCGGACAGTGTGAAACATCCCATACAATCCCAGCAGTTACTCATCTGACAACTGATAAAACAGTTTATCTTTAAAGTATACATGTGAGTCTTCCCTCAAAAGAAACGTGTAGGCATTATGTAACAATAATCTTCTATTGAACATTATATGCATACAATATTTCTATCAAGAATTAACAGAATAATTATAATAAAACGTTTATTGAAGAATTTGTCAAACGATAAATTCAAAATTTTTTAATCTCATTCAAAAAATAATAAGGGCATAATATGTACACTTCTTTTCTTTAAATCTCTTAGTCTGTCTGTCTTCTTATCTGTTTGAAAAGAAAATTTTAATTTTTATTTTCTTCTGTAGAAACTAACTTTAATAACATATGTAAATAATAACTATCTAGTGTACCTATCCACTCAATTCATCGTGTATACTGAATAATATTTATAATATATATAAAACAACAATTATCTACACATATATTAACATTGCCAAAACATGAATGGCTCAATTGTCAGCTAAACCCAATATTTCTTGCCACAAAGAAATATTTTCCAATATTTCCATAAAGAAAAAGTGAATAAATACACAATGTGTTCGGATAATCCTACATATAACAGGAGCATAATTCCTATGTTTAAGTTGTTTTTGAAATGTTAGACAGAGCGATACACTGATAAATAAAATAACTATTCTCTCCTTGAAAAACGAAACTAAAAATAGGACTCTTTTTAACCGACTTCCAACAAGGAGGAGGATCTCAATTCGACCAAATTTCAAGAGAAAACAATTCTCTGAACTCACAAATACGCAAGCGTATGTAAAATTTACAAATTTTCAAAAAAAAAAAAAAAAATGGAATAACAATAATTTGATTTAATAGCCGCCAAAATTTTAAAAAATCCTTCTTTAATCTTTGCTCACGTTGGTTCAGGATATTGTAACGAATGTAGCACACATTTGTAAATACTGCTGGTCCCATATACTAATGCTTTTTTGTACTATTCAGACATTCGGATTACACCTAAAGGTCTACATTATTCTCAATTGCCAAGTACTCCTCAACTCATTGCAATCTCTCGACCAATGGCAGACAAGGACAATCGTTAAAAAACAGGCATTTCTCAAATTTAAGAAGATAACAGAAAACGAATGCATTATGCATTACAAATAACTATGCATAACACTAACTAATGCATTCATGCACTTTGTACTTTTCCGACATTGATGGTCCGGATTACACCTAAAGGTCTACCATATTCTCAATTGCTCAAGTAAGGTGGAAATACTCAACTCATTGAAATCTCTCGGCCAATGGCAGACATTCATAAACAAGGATTTCTCAAGTTTAAGAAGATAACAAAAAATATAGATAAATTAGCTTTAAAAAACGAGGGGAAAAAATAAGTTAGCAGCCATTTGCTATTTTTGAAATAAAATTCAAGGGTAATTTTTTAACCTTCGATGAGTCACAAATAAAAGAGCAATGAATAGAAAAATATTCCATTACAAAAATGTATTAACCTTTAATCAGTAATCTTTACTTCTCAACATAATCACATTGGAGCATAGGCATTTATCATACCTATAGACAAGCTGTTCAATACCAGGCTTCACGAAATACACAAAATATGTAGACAAGGCTTCATGAAATATTGCCTCCAGAAATTTTTTTATCGCGGATGATGTCCACATGAGTCACGAGACTTGTGCGTGGGTAATGAGGTGAATGGGCGATGAGAAACATCCATGGCTGAATGAGAATCGAACTCAAGGCTGTAGGAAACGAAGCCAGCCAGAGCCTAATCTTGTCACAGAGAAGTGCTACAACAAACTGCGCTACCAGTGCCGCCAATTAAAATGAGTCTTTACCTTGTCTCAAAGTTCCTCAGTAGTTGGAAACAGCATTTCTTGCACGATTAATTGACAAACCTAACCTAACATTTGCGGCAATTCATTCAGTACAAAAGACGAGGCATGCTGATGTCTGGGGTTGTTTCGCTGCAAGACAACGTCCGCCCTCACAGTGCCTAAGTAACCCAACAAGTTCTTTAAAAAAGCCAGTGGAAAACTTTTGACCACTCATCATACCTATCAACAAGTGACTTCCATATTTTTCCTCAACTGGAAAAATTCTGGCTTAGATGTCAGCACTTTTCCCACTACTGAGGTATACTCATTCAAGTTCACTGGCAGCATGTTATGAAGAAGGCATTAAAGATCTTGTCCAAGGGTATAACAAATTACTCAATCTTCGAGGTGATTATGTTTTAATAATGTTTAGTGTATTCTAAAATATTTTTGCTCACAATTCAAGTGAGTTTGTACTCTATATTTTTATGGCACTGTATCTTATTGCAGAATTTGTTATCAAGTTGAACTTTGTTTTTGAATCGGCAATCTTTTAAAGCTGTTTTAAACATAAACCACCAAATCCCAGACGACAGAATGTCTCGTCTTTTGTACTGAATGAATTGCCGCAAATGTTAGGTTAGGTTTGTCAATTAATCGTGCAAGAAATGCTGTATAAACATAAGTGTACGTATATTTTGCTAATAAAATCATTTTTTCATATCCACTGGTCTTTTATAGCCCATCGAAAAAAGTTAAATTACCCCTTATAGCACATAGAAATATTGATTAGCTGACAGAGTATTCTAACACAATAATAATCACCATACAACATTTTTACACTAATTTTCTAGCCAACATTAACAGCTAGCCCAGTTATTTCCAAAATAATTACACAAAATTCATTCATGAGCTACACTCATTGAAAAAACAGAATGAGACAACTGATATCAGATTATTAACGATATAAACAACCAATTTTATACAAGACTCACTCTCTATTTTCATGTAATATTGCAAATTATACATAATATAGTTGAACCAACACTGATACAACAATATTTTATGATAAAAAATGATTAAAAATGAAAGACTAGAAAATGCGATCTATTCTACAAAAATAATTCGTCATAACGGTATTAACTAACAAGAATATTACAATGATAATTTCTTAATTAGATACGACTACAGTTTCTATCTATTAAGAAATGCATTCCACATACTTTAACCACAAATTTGCATTTTGTTCCTTTACACATAACAATAATATGCTAAGAGTAGAATAGCAAATATTGGATAGCTACATTATTCTTTCTTTATTGTTCAAACTAGAGACCAGATCATAAATCCAGTTATTTTTTGCCAAATGATCCACACATGAGTATTGAAACTTGTGCGTGGGTAATGAGGTAATGAAACATACAAGCCCAGCCGAGACCTCGAGGAACCATTGCGAGTAACAAGAAGCTCGCTTTGCTCGCCTTAGTCGTCCAGCCAGCGAGATCCGCCCCACTAAACTCGTTAATCAAGCCATATTGATTTAGAATGCAAAACCTATTTTTTCTCCACTATAAATATTATGCAAAATCATATTATGAAAATAATATTATTTCAGTTTCATTCGGAATATTTTGATATTTATGTAACAATATGTTGCAGTCAGTGTACATTTGAAGAAAAAAATAAGTAAATAAAATACTTTTGAATGGAAATTAACTCACGTTATGGCGTGACGGCCGTTTCGCTCTGTTGTCTAGAGCATCGTCAGACGACCCACAGTACACACTCCACAGTGCACACTGAGTGTACTGTGGGTCGTCTGACGATGCTCTAGACAACAGAGCGAAACGGCCGTCACGCCATAACGTGAGTTAATTTCCATTCAAAAGTTGGTTTATTAAGTTCATATTACATATTAGTGGAAACAAGATGGATCTTCAACATCATCAAAATAAAATACAGTGAACACCTACATTCCTGTCCTTTATCATCGGCAGAATTTATTTATCAGTGCCAAGTCTCGCTTATTGTTCCTTTCTGATTTGTTAAAGCTGACAAGTACTAGCTGACAAGTTACAAGCCGACCCAGCGGTCCCCACCATATTTATGTAGTGTAAATTCTTATATTAGTGAAAATTAGTGTTGTTTAATGTAAGTTATAAGTGTTAAATTATTTATCAGGAGTCCGGCATTTGTTGGGGGAGCTGGGTTGGCTTTTAGTGTTACAGCTACTCGCTGGTTTGTCACTTCGTGAACTTTCATGTGTAAGTAAGACTTATTGCCGCTAAGTATGACTTATCCAAGTCTTCCTTTGATGAGAACCGTTCATAAATAAGGCCCGTCAAGTTTAATTTCATTAAAGTGACGAATCACTGTTGACCGTGTAATATGTATTTTACATTAATTTCGAAATTATGTTAGACTAAATTGACGTGATTATGCAAATTGATATTTGTTCTGACAATAAATAATTTTGACTTGATTCATTTTTCAGCTGTTCCATGAGTTTCCTTCAACACATGTTAAAACCATAATAGTATACATAAGTGTATTTTTTTACTGCTGATGATGCCTACAAGAGTCAGAGACTTGTGCGTGGGTAATGAGGTAAACGATTACACATAGATGCCAGACGGAGGAGCGGGATTCGAACCCCATTTTAACATTAATGTTGAAAAAAGTAAAAAGAAAATAAGAAACCGGCTTCGAGGTGCACTGAATTTGGTTTAGATGAAGCATTGTGTCAAATTTGGTGTTCCAAATCATTGCTGTATTTGTGGAGACTGACACTCCCTCACTCCCTCTCTCTCTCGCACTCTCTCTCTCTCTCTCTTATTATATATATAGTAACATCAATAAAATAATAGCACAGTCTAGTTGCTAAAGTAACCACAAGCCGCCATCCTGTTAGTCACGTCCTGGTCTCTAGTTAAAACTATTGCTATTGTTAACAATTTACAACAAACTATTGATTATTATTGTATTAACACCTACCATCGTACCATTTCTTTGTATTCTTGACGCACACTGATCCTTTTTATTGTCTCATAGCCTAGAATGATTGACGCGCTGAAGCAGACCGACTGCACGAGCCGAGCCGACAGTCCCTTCGAAAACATCCACATGCCTTCTTCGAGCCACAGTGCCTTCGACGTTTTCATTATTGAATTTGTTCTTTGCACCTGCAATAGAAGTATGCAATTTAAGTAGTTCATGCATTCATACATTCATTTATTGAGACAAGATTGCTGCGAATGCAAAGATACAACCGATGCTTTCAAGTCACAAGTGAAATGTAAGTTAGAATACGAGTGCGACAACAAATACGAGCATGGCAAATTAACAATAAATAGTAAAAAATTCCAATACCTTCAATTAAAAAACGAACACAATACAAATGAAGATTAGGTTATAAACACACTAATATCTTGAGTAATATAGAAAACATTTGAAGTAGAAAAACCCCAACACATAGTATTATAGTGGGGTATATTAATTAATTTATTAATTACATTTTTATATTAAAAAAAAAACTTGAGGCATGAAATTGTTATCGTTATATATAATATTATATTATCCATTCATTGTATTGTAAAATGTTTTTGATAAATAAATTTGAATTTGAAAACGCGTCTTTATTAACGACAATCAACTAGACCGGGAAGAAAAGATTGCATTTCTATAGTCTGTTCAGCGAGCCTACGGAGTGATCCAAACAAACTTTACATGTGTGTGAGTGAAGAATTCCGAGAATTGTACTGGCATCAGTCGGTCAGCCTGTTCACACTCCTTGTCACCTACAGTTCGTTCTTAACAGCTGTCAAGTATGACATCGAGTATACAAAATTCATTATGTTTGTGTTTGTAAAGTAGTCACTCTAAATCTGCCACTTATCGCATTAACGATCGAATCACAACTGACTAACTTTTAGTCTTTTACAAGAGTTTCTCCTATTAATACATTTTCATAATCAAGAAAGAATGAAAAGGTTCTCGATTTCTCTATAAAATTCTATCAAATTCTAAAATAAACAGATAAGGATTCTCGCATTTCCCATAAAGTTCTAAGTAAACATTCTACATTCATCAAGACTATTCTAATTTCCGAGATAAGTACATTCTGAAGGAGTCCCGATAAACTGTAGGCAAAGAGAGTGCGGTGATAGTAAACAACATGCTGTTTAATGGTAAGGGGAAGTTAATATTGACACAGCAGATAACGCTAAAAATCACTGCTCCTTCTTTCTTTCCGTGTCCATAACCTTATCATACCTACTTTATAACTTAGCCTTTAAAGTATGTAAAAGTATCATGTAATTGATTCAATTCAATTTTTTAGGAGGATGAAGTTCACATACGTCTCTGATGCCCGTTTTCTGAATCGTTCAGTAAATCAATCAGTAGCTATTGATTGAATAGCGGCCCTAAGGTTTGTTTCACACATACCCGGCTGTCAGGTGACCCGCGTCATTTCCCAGGCATAATATAGTGTAGTGAGAATTGAGAGAAAGAAGGAATTTCTCTGTGTTATCTGCTATGTAAATGTTTACTTCAAGCAATTAATTACTCTGCTTTTTACACTTTTATAGTGTTTACTTGGACTTTTGTAGAATGTTCTAGCTGTTTGATTAGAAATTAATGGAGTCTTATCGAATATTGCGGAAGGCATGAAGGTCTTTCATTGTTTATTTTTGAATTCGGTAGAAGTTGATAGAAAAATCGAGAGATATTTAAATTATGGAAAATTATATAAATAGAGAGAGACTTTTGTAAATCAGTTCAGTTGTTGTTCTACGTTGATAAGTGGCAGTAGTGACAGTTCCCGTTAATACAGACAGTGCAATCCCGTTCGCGCTATTACAAACCATCTAATGAACTTTCGTTGTCTGTAGTGATAATTCTTTTGACAGTTCTATAGTGATAATTCTTTTACCTATTACTGTATTACGGACTTGTGCTACGTAAGTTAATTGTTCTTCCTCAACGTTTCTTTCTGAATATTATTGGACAGTTTATTGTACAGTTATTATTTAATATTAGATCGGCCCTTTAACTTTTAGTGATTGATTTTTGACAGTTTATTGAAATCTCTTTGTTAGTTGAACAATATCGATTTATCTGTTTTTAATTGCTTATTTTTCTGTAAGACATTACTGATCAGTGAGTGTTATGATTATTTGTGTAAATAAAGTGCGAGTGATACATTCAAGTGTTGCCAGCGTTATTTTAGACATAGAACCCGTAACAATAGTATATTAGGCGTAATATAGTATAAACTGTACAGGGGTTACCTAAACAAAGAGAATAATAAGGTACTCTAGATCAGATTAAATTATTAATTTTCATACTTAATTACTTAATTCATTTAATACTTAATTTTAGATACAAAACGTAAGAAAAAATCTCCACCTACTTAGTGCCTTCAACCTAATTATTTCATCCAGTTTTCAATGTCATCTATATTGTAATGTTACAAATTACTTTAGTCTTGATCTCAGGGTCAATAATATTTTATTTATACATTTACAATTAACCGGCGGGCCGCTTAGCGCAGTTGGTTGGGGCGTCGCAACTTCAGCTTGCTGTCGTTTAAGCGGTCGTGGGTTCGAAACCCGCTCCACCGTCAGGCATTTATGTGTAATCATTCACCTCATTACCCACGCACAAGTCTCTGACTCATGTGGGCATCATCAGCAATAAAAAAAAAATTAATTATGAAAATACTTTTTACGTCTTCATTGATTGAGTCCCATTTTTTAACTGAACTTGGATTCGTTTTTTTTTCAAGTTACTAGGCAACCTTCTTCTTCTCTTCCATATGATTAACTTTTTATAGATCTTTCAATATAATATTTATAATATTACAATATCAAGAATAAATTGTCGTGCAAACCTTTTAAAATACTTATTAATTATAAGTTTGCCTCAACTGGTTTTATTTTGTTCAATTGTTTTGGAGCAAAATAATCAAATTATTTTTTATACGCTCTGTTTAGGGTTTTGGTACCACAGTTGCCTGGTAGTTTCTTAGTCTTTGAGAGTATATATTATTCAAGTTTTTTTTTGTGGATGAAGCCCACATAGGTCTGAGACCTGTGCGTGGGTAATGAGTTGGATGATGGTGATTGATCAACTGGACCTACAGTTTTAGGTAGGTTCCGAACCACCGGAGTTACAAGTTACAAACCAAATCACCACTGCTCAAGACTCTCACGGCACGAAACATTTATGTAAATGTCTCAAAGGAAATATAAACAATTGAGATAATAAAGGAAAATAATATTCTAGAACAGAGACAAAACATCACCAACCTGAAGTCGAGCTCTTATTGTGTCCATAGGATTGGTTAGCAGGGTGGTGGTGAAACCTCCTAGAGTGCCAGCTATACACTGAACTAGCAGGTGAGACACGTCTTTTGGAAGCATTAGGACTAATTGATCTGTAACAAAACCATAAATTAAAATTTAAAAAAATAACTATGAATCGACAAATAAATTTCAGAAAAAATAATCATTTTGGTTAAGGTGTTGTTATCTCAATCAAGATAAGCCACGGGTTCGATTGCTGTTGTTCAGCCTGGCATATTTTATTGATTTATTTATAACACAAAACACAATCAAGTAAAGATACAACAGGCATAGCCACCACTGCTTTCTTTACAAATTTTTAAATGAAAAATCCGAATTTTAGGTTATGTCCTAGTTGAACTAGGAATTTGACTTAGAATACAATCACTGATTCTTTCCAAAACAAAAATATAAATTTCGGAGCTCAATTTTAAAACGTAGCACTAACACAATCCAATAGTCCAGAGAAAGTAGACATAATTTTGAAATTTGTTTAGATTTAAGAGCCAAAATAAAAAACCCATAACATATTCATTTCAGCTGTTTATTTTGTGTTATCAATACCTTATTACCCATGCCCAAGTCTTATAATCATGTAGGCATCACCAGAAAAAAAACTGAGATACAAATACATATAAAAAACTATACATAAATAGAGCTGGCTAGGTCACGTTGAGAGAATGGACGCTTTAAGGCCGTTAAGAAAACATTCAGGGAAAATCCAGGAGGAAAGAGGCTGAGACGGCGAAAAAGTTGTTTGGAGGATGTTGAGGACGACCTGAGAAGACAGAAAGCCAAAGGTTGGAGACGTAAGGCAGCTGATAGAGAAGACTGGAGAGGCATCTTAGAGCCTTATTATGTAGAGCCACTGCAGTCGCCTTCGCGCGCCACGAGGATGAGGCCGAAGCTTGCTACAGTAGCCTGTGCAGGGTACTGTAGTCGCGCAGGAAAGCCACAGACGCATGTGGTACGTACAATCCAGCATCGCTCTGAATTCAAATTTCATTAATTTAATAAAAACTGAAACATATTTCGCTAAACAACTTGACGGTGATCTATAACTTTAATTTATCATCTGAAACTTTTTTCGGAGGATGAAGCCCACATAGGTCTGAGACCTGTGCGTGGGTAATTAATTGGATGATGGCGATTGATGAGTTGGACCTATAGTTTTAGGTGGGTTCCGAACACCGGGAAGTGATTTCACAGCAGAGAACAGTCTTTTTGCTGGCCAATGCAATCGGCCACCCTAACAAAGAGCGCCCAGGAGTTTCGTAGTTTATCTCAGAACTCGGCTACAGCACTCGGCTATCACTTCCCCTAATCACATACTGTACAATATTAACCTTCAAACAAACTTGATCTCCGAATGATGACAAGCTAGTACAGAACTGTCATGGCCGACTAGAAAAAGCCAAGAAACTGTGGCTCTCGTCGGCGACTGGAGTGGCCCAGTATAATAAGCGTCATAGCAAACAATGGTCGGATGACAAGGCGACGGTCGCACAGGCTTGCCACTAGAAGCGAGGGTAGGCGGGCGACTCGAGTAGCCTGTGGCCGCGACTGAAGGGGGCGTGGCCTAACATGTGGCTCAGTATTATAAGCACCCTGTACATTGCATGTATCGTTTGTCCGAGCATCTGTGGCGGTCGCGCGCGACGGTGGCTGCAGTGACTCTGTATTATAAAAGACTTACGACCGGTTGCACGGAAGCCAATTAAATTTAATTCCTGTAGAATGACGTCATTCTAAGGTGATTAAATTTAATGGAGAGAATTTATTTGCACAAAGGACAATCACAAGCGATAACGCCGATCAGGATAACCGGCGTAAAAGATATTTTACCACCCAATCACCGAGAATTAAATTTCAAGAACTCCTGTTAAGTTTCATTTTATAGGTTATGTTCATTGTATCAAAACACGGAACTGCAAATTAGGTGGTAGGTGTTAAAACCCTTTCAAAATCAATAAAATAAAAAAGTAAATTTTACAAATAAGAGTATGTTGAGATAGTATATAAAATATACAATGCAATGCAAAGGTAGGTAGGAAAATAATACCTGCATAGGTACTATCTATTAAGAATATAATAAAATTGAGATAGTTGAATAATGATTCAAATAATTCACAATGAAATGATTCTAATTCATCTTTTTTCTCAACTTCAGAATCAGTTGTGTATCAAATTACAGTGTACCGGTAGCCAGATTGTGCCCGTACGGTTAACGAAAATGAACTAACAGATCTTTGTTCAACAGAAATAAGCCTGTTACACTTGAATTTGAATGAATTTATTCATTTGCCAAAAATTATTACAAACTCTACAAAATAAATAAACTACTGCACTAAAACTTATTAAAAAAAAAAACAAACAAAATCAGCTATGTACTATAATGATCAATTATTGATACAATAAAATAGAGAAACTAAAATTATCTTATTTATCACATGAATTTCATAGTAGGTAGGAAGTGGCAAAGACGCCAGCAAAAGGGAAAATCCTTGTGTCTTACCTTGATAGAATTGGTAGAACGACCACCAGAGAGCACTGTTGGGCACGTACGTACAGAGGGAGGCGAAGTAGCCACGATAGAATCCGCGAAAGCCGTCAGTTCTGTAAATTATTTGAGCAATGTCCAGAGTGGTGCGAAACTTCGATCTGGTCGGATCGAGCGAAATGCCCAGTGGATTAGCTATCTGAAACAACACAGAAAATTATTATGACAGTTTTTTCGGAGGATGAAGCCCACATAGGTCTGACACCTGTACGTGGGTGATGAATTGGATGATGGTGATTGATGAGCAGGACCTACAGTTTTAGGTGGGTTCCGAACTACCGGGAAATGATTTTACAGCAGAGAACAGAGTCCTTTTTGCTGGCCAATCCAATCGGTCACCCTTACAAAGAGCACCCAGGAGTTTCGTAGCTTATCTCTGATTGAACAGATACCTGCTACGGTACTCGGCTATCACTTCCTCTATCAGTTATCAGTACAGGCTCTAGACCAATCAGAACGCAGGAATTCTCCAATTCAGCATTAAATAGTAGTTTGTGAACCAATTGTATTATGACTGCCTTTAAGCCGTGAGATGTAAGTTAGAAGACGAGCGAAGCGAGTGTTCTAAAAATCTGTAATGAATTTTAATTTCCATTATCCTCACAGTTTTCTCTCGCTAGTTTTTAAGTTATTAGATATTTAGATATTAGATATTTAGAGTTATTAAGTTTGAACTGCGCGGGCTACTACTCTGAAGCTATTTAGGTTACTGTCTTGTCTGTACTCGCCGTACTCTTCTTTTCTTGTACAATATCCTAAAAGTTGAAAATTGTGTACTTTCTGGTATTTCTTTTAATTTTTTTTTTTAATTTATTCGTCTGGTTTAGTTTATAATTTTTTATTTGAAACTTGGTATTATGTGGTCGTCTTCAGCTACTTATTTGTTAAGTTGGTACGCAATAAACATCTCACAAGTTGCTTTAAAGCAAATTACAATCTTTCTTTGTAGTGGCGAAGGTGATATTGTGGAAGGTATCCATAATGAATAATAAGACGAAATTGTCACAACCACATTTATTCAGAAATTTGTTATTTATTGAGTTTCTCAATATTTCTTAATAAATGTGGTTGTGACAATTTCGTCTTATTATTAATTTTCAAATTACAATCGTTGCATACAACAATTCATCTTAGACTACCAAAAAGTCACGTTTAAATTAACCTACCTATGAATCCAAAAGCTTGCCCAAAATATATCATACCGTTGCCGTTTTTGTGAAATCATTGCGACTGACAGCAACACACACCCGATGCTCTCTCTAATTATATAGATTCCAAGTTTATCTTTGTATTACACAAAGTATTTTGATACTTTTATGAAAATATGTATGCTTGGAATAAAATAAATTCAATTGTAACTCACTTTCAACTGTTTGTAGGAACCAAATATAGTTTATTTGTATTCTATCTTTGTACTTCATGACTTTTAGTTTTTCTTCTTTTCATCTCTTTCATTGTAAAATAGGTTTATTGCACATATTCAGAGTCATTTGTCCTATGGCATAGTTGTTTGGGGACACTCCCCTGAACGAAAGAAACTCATGATATTACAAAAGAGAGCTGTATGATCTATTTTTAATGTCCACAACAGGACACACTGTAAACCTTTAATTAGGAAGCTAAAAATATTAACGGTACCATCTCTTTTTATTCTTGAATGTCTGTTGTATATAAAAGGTAACATTCAGGAGATGCAGACAAATAACTTTATTCATAGTCATGATACTCGTCAAAATTCCTTGTTACATAGGAGTCAATGCAATCTACAGCTGACTCTAAATAGTTTTCACGAATTTGGTAAAAAAATGTATAACTTGTTGCCGAGTGAAGTAAGATCTCTGGAAATGAAGATATTAAAAAAATATATTAAACTAATGTTGTGTGAGCTTTGTGTTTATAATGTTAAAGAGTTTGTAGACTACTTGAGTGGTAATAGTTCCTAAAAAATATAATAGACAGGATTATTATCCATAAAATATTTAGTTGCCATATTTGACTGTGCAATATGTATTTTAAATTAACTTTGAAATCATGTTAAGCTAAACTGACGTTGTTATACAAATTGATATTTGTTTTGACAATAAACGATTTTGATTTGATTTGACTCCCTCCAGCGGTCCACAGGTTGCATCTTGTGTGCTGGACTGTATATTCTCCTTAAGTTTAAATTATTTTATTTTATATTGTTTTTTTTTTTAAATGAATTATATTTTTGGATGGAACATAGATTTTCTGTAGAAAAGAAAGAACACTGTATATTGCTATTTTTATTTTGTGGATAAAATCTATCAATCTATCTATCATTTTGATACGTTATTGAGAATATGTATCTTTCTTAGTAATGGCGAAGGTGATATTGTGGAAGGTATCCATAATGAAAAATAAGACGAAATTGTCACAACCACATTTATTAAAACTTCGAGAAACTAGTTTCGGTTGTTACACCATTATCCATTATACCATGATAATGGTGTAACAACCGAAACTAGTTTCTCGAAGTTTTAATAAATGTGGTTGTGACAAATTCGTCTTATTTTTCATTCATTGAGAATATGTATGTTTGCAAAAATATATTAAAAAAAAAAATTGAATCGCATTGAATTGATTTGCAACTCACTTTGGAGTGATCCTGTTTGTAGCTGGATAATCCCAGTATCATGAGATGCTGCGAGATGACGTCGAATGGTACAATGATGGTCTGGCCGACGAGCGACGCGGCTCCGCCCCCAATCATGGCTTTGACCGAGGGCGGGGATCGGTACTGGGTGAGGACATGGCGCACGCCCTCGTAGGTGCCAATGTACATCACGCCCGAAACTATTTGCACAGAGCTCACCCAGAAGCCTCGGTACAGACCTGACACACCTTCCGTCCTGTAGATCTTGTTGCCCGCGTCCCATAGACCTACAACAAAAATCAATAATATTTATGATGTTGAAGATCCATCTTGTTTCCACTAATATAGTAATCAAAACTATTAAAAAAACACTTTCTTTGTAGTGGCGAAGGTGATATTGTGGAAGGTATCCATAATGAATAATAAGACGAAATTGTCACAACCACATTTATTAAAAAATATTGAGAAACTAGTTTCGGTTGTTATACCATTATCAATCTCAATTTCCACTTAAAAGTTGTTTTTTTATAATGAATAATAAGACGAAATTTTCCCAACAACATTTTTCAAAAAGTATTGAGAAACTAGTGAGTAACTAGTTTAGAAACTAATATTGAGAAACTAGTATTGAGAAACTAGTTTCGGTTGTTATACCATTATCAATCTCAATCAAACTAAAACTAAAGTACAGAGAAGCTGAATATATACTGAACATGGAATGATACTATTGGCAAATACGAGTCAATTTGCTTAATACTCCTCCCACCAGGGGGCGTGACTTGTCAGCCAATCACAACGATGAAGGTCAGCCTCTTTCTCGCTTAGCCAATAGTATCATTCCATGTTTTGTATACATATTAAGGTACTCTGTACTTTAGTTTTAGTTTGATTGAGATTGATAATGATATAACAACCAAAACTAGTTTCTCAATACTTTTTAAAAAATGTGGTTGTGAAAATTTCGTCTTATTATTCATTATATAAAAACAACTTTTAAGTGGAAATTGTGACTCACGTTGTGGCGTGACGGCCGTTTCACTCTGTTGTCAAGAGCATAATCAGACGACCCACAGTACACTGATTCAAGGCATGAGTTTGAAGGTTGTGGATGTTGGAAGTGTGAGGGGGTGGGGGAATGAGTAGGCAGAAGGTTTGAAGTTGGGGTTATTTTGTCAGAAAGGGTGTTTGAGAAGAAGTTAATTTGGTCATTTAAAATGCTGTCAGGTTGCTGCTTTGTATGTTTATAGATTTCATATTGCTCTAAAACACTGAGTTTTTGGCTTTTGTGAGTAAAGTGTAGTATGTCTAAATTAGTGTCTGTATAACTGTGGCCTGTTGAAATGATGTGTTCAGCAAAAGTCAAAGTGGAATGTGTGTTTGGGTGTGAGATTGCTGTTGTGTGTTCTTTGAATCTAGTGGTGAATGTCCTGCCAGATTGTCCTACATAGAACTTCTTACAGTCATTGCAATTCAATTTATAATTGCCAGAACTATTGTATTTGTTTTGAGGTGTCTGAGAATGCAGGTGTTTTTGAGTGAGTTACTTGTTCTGTAAGCTATTTTGTATTTGAGTTTCCTGAATGACGCTGCTATTTTGAAAGTTTTGTTGTTGAGGTATGTGAGTGTGATAAATGTATGGGAGTTGTCATCCTGTTTGTTGTTGGTGTTAGTAAATAGTTTTGTTGTTATTCTGTGCAGTAATTTGTCTATTAGTGTGTGTTTGTAACCGATCAGTTGTGCTGTGTATTTTATAGTGTTTTCTTTGTTGTAGTCTTCTTGTGACATAGGAATGTTTGTTAGCCGGTGGAGCATGTGATTGAAAACGGCGAGTTTATGTTGGGTTGGGTGATTTGATGTGCTATGTATTACTGTCTCAGTTGTTATGGGCTTCCTGTAAATTTCAAATCTTTTAATGAATAATCCTGTTTTGTTATAGTGATGTTTAAGAAGTTGATGCTGTAATTGTGTTCAAGTTCTAGGGTGAATTTTAAATTGGGATGAATTTTATTAATATTATGAAACAAGAAATTATGATATACGACGGCATAAGACAATCTGTACTATATAAAAGGCGATGTGGGTATGTTCCCAGTAAACTCCGACACCACTGAATCTATTGATATGAAATTTTCAGGAACAATGTAGAATAGTCCCGAGATGGTTCCTGTGAACTTTAGGAGTTGAAAAGTCCTCGCTGAAGGCCACAAAAAGGAGAAATCTATCCTTAGAGGAAGAGCTGATAGAAGTCAACAATTTTTAATCATATGGTGTGCCCTTGGCGGCATTATTTACGCTGTCTGCAGACTTACGGGCGTACCGTGTAGTCGGAGCATTGCAGTCATGTAGGAAACATATGACTGGAGAATCAAAGCTCAGCTTAAGCTGGGCATTCACGTTCCAATTTGCAGTCCAACCTCCAAGGTTGGATCCGAAAACGGACCGTGAATGGGCTTGTTGGATAGTTGGATTTGTAGATGGACGATTTCCGAATGTCGACGGTGTTGGAGCGTGTGTGGGGGAGTCGGATCAAAGTTGTCCAACTTATCTTAGTCAGTGCTTGACCTTCGGGCAAGTTCGGGCAACATCGGTTACATTTTTCGGCTCGAGAGCGACGTTCACAGCTGACTAGGTATAAAGTTGGATTGCAAGTAGGAGCGTGAGTGGAGTCGACTATCCAACTAGCAGTACTGCAAGTCGTACTACGAGTTGGAACGTGGATGCCCAGCCTTATGTTTCATCCATTATTATCTTCGATGAAAAAAAATTCTAATTGAAAATAAACCAAACAAAAAATAACATTTTAGGAAAGCTAGAAAGATGTGGTTTGCGCTAAGCTCTTGGGAATTCGCCGGGTACCGCTATTATAACTAAAATCCCGTTGCAACGCACGGGTGAAACGCTAGTTATAATATGAGAGTCAATCAATTTATTAGTTATTCAAGTTACATATCATGTAGAATATGAATAATATATGTAATTGAGCTTGAAGAATGAACGTGACATCAGAATGATGAATAAACTTGCCAGTGTAGCGTATAGATGGTATTGAGTTGGAAATATCTGGAGTTGTTACTTGAAAGAACAATGAATGAAGGATGCGATTTTTAGATAAGTAAATTGATATTAAATGTCATAATTAACAATAAATAATATCTTGATAAAAATAATAATTATAAAAATGGCGCCTCTCGAAACCATAATTATTATGGTTTCGAGAGGCGCCATTTTGTACACCAATGGGAATGAGAAAGTTATCTTTCATTAAAAAGACTCATCTTCTAAACATTACCAAACTATATGAATACTAAAAGTCTAGTACCCAAGTACTTTTGCACAGTACAACTGGACTATTGAAATTAAAACATTAATACACTGCATTTTGGAATTACTGTCAGTATCTTAACCCAATCAAAATATTATTGGGAACATTTTCAGGTAAACATACCAATTACCATCAGGTCACGAACAAATTTGACTTTATGTTGCAGTATTTATATTTTATTTATAACTAGCTGGCCCAACGCGCGTTGCTGCATTCTCATAAAAATTCTCCATGATTTTATTATTCGCCACCTCCCGCTGAGGTTACATTTCAAATTAGGAAAGAAGTTAGTCCTAGGGCTCTTCCAGATGATCATATAGGCTTCGTTGTTTTCTTAATCACCACCTCTGAATGAAGAAACATTTCAAATTTAAACCTCCTATGACTATAAGGGTAGAAGCTAGGTTTTTTTATTTTATTATTCGCCACCTCCCGCTGAGGCTGCATTTCAAATTTCTAGCTGCATTGGTTAACAATGTCCTCAACCTGGCATAATTACATTTCATCATACCCAGTCGTATCTTTCCTACATATTGCAAGGCTCCGACTGCACGGTAGCCTACATGCAAAGTGCAAAGTCTTTTGCTGTTCAAAGACAGCGTAAATAACGCCACTAAGGGGCCTGCCATATGATTAAAAACTGTTGACTTCTATCAGCTGTTCCTTTAAGCTGTTTGGCTGGCAAGTTCAGTAGGTTAGGTCTATAAAATGGTTTAATTAATAATAATTATTAGCTCCCCTATTAAAATTTATGGTCAGAAACCATCCCCAATATTCACACAACATACTCCCAAAGTTTCATGCCGATCTGTCAAGTAGTTTTGGAGTCTATAGGGAACATACATACATACAGACATTCATTTTTATATATATATAGATTATGTCTAAAATATTATATAAGGTTAGGTAAGTGGATATCCAAGTTCTCAACTTACTCGCATCATTTGAAACAAAGAAAACCTTCTTAATATAGGCCATTCAATGACATATTAGAGGGCAATCGCTCAAAAATTAGAATCCTTAAAATGCGGATTTGAAATAAATGGACATTGGACAGAGATGCATACACTTACAATTTATGATTTTGTTACCTACCTAACCTATACCAAAAGAATCACTTGTAGTGCATGCGGTCCACGTGCATTTAGTCCAAATCCGCCTTCTAGAAAAAGTCAAAATTTCATACACGCCGGGAGATCACAGCCTGGTAAATTGTAAGACCTAATTCCTCACCAATTTTCAAACTTGATGTTTTCAGAAAGATGAGAAACCAATGAATAATTTCCTGTTAATCATATAGCCTATGTTGGTAACTTGAAGCCGCCACTTATTTTTAGGTTAGGTTAGAAGTGAAGTAGCCGATATTTGGCAGGTGACCGATAGGGAGATTTACCTATTTTAAATAAAAATAGGTCAGGTTTTATGTGACATAACCTAAAAATCAATGGACATAGGTGCTTTAGAAGATGAACTGTGCCCATTATACATTAAAACGTCAAATTAGACATGCTTAACTTAGACTAATGATAGAATAGACCATCAGTTGGTTGCCATAGAGCATAGACCATTAGCTTCCAATACGGTGACTTAATTGATGACTTTCAATACTCATCTTTTTATACTTTGAATTGGGACTATGGTCATAAGTTAGTTATTGCATACACAAACATGAGACACATTGAAAAATTGAAAACTTAGAATTTAAACCACTATTGAGAGAAATATTTACCTGAATATTATGGTTTAGAAAATTGATGGGGCAAATTGCATAATCTTACCAACGTTCTAAGTATTGTAGGCTACTCACCATTGTACATTTGTCCATGCTTCTGAATCTGTAGCCTAGTTTTAATTAGTGTCAAAGGGTAAAGACTGCATCTAACACAAAACGAACTCAGCATGCTCAGGGGGAAAAATTTTGTTTTGTCCATCATATCCCATTCTATGGTTTTTACACAATGAGAGGATGGTTCGTCCCCCATTTCTTGCACCCCAAAAAGTTAAGTTTGTACGATCGTAAACAGCTACCATTTCAGCATATGTATTCTATGATAATCTGAACTTTACATTTAATAATGAGATATCACTAGCGAAATTCGAAAAATATTCATTTAGACTAATGGAACTTCGACCTTGCACACAAGATACAATACCGAAATCAACCATGTTTATTTCGTCAACTCGCATGATATGATTTCGAGGAGCCAGTGCTTCTTCATTGATCAGCTGGTCTGATATCCAGCTGTTTCACTTTCGAATTTACGTCATTCTGAAAGCGGGATATTTGAGAACATAGAGGCATAGACGAACCATCAAGCATAGACGAACCTTACTATCCCTGATCAATGATAGAAGGTACTGTAATGTGCTGTGAACAGTGAACATCACATGTAAAGATTTATTTTTACATATCATTTGTTGTAATTTTGACGCAAAAAATGAATAAATAGATTAATTAGTTAATAAAACTTAAAAACAACTTTGAAGGAGATCTTCAACAGCATCATTATAATAATAAAGGAGTGTGAAATTCGAATGAATAAATTAATAATCTAATATCAAAACTGACACTGTATTTCTATTTAAATTATAATTTTTACTCACTTATACTGGATATACTGAGGAGGAATGCATTTCACTTCTAAAGAGAAGCTTCATTATCCTGATGCCTGAAGCTTCTCTTCGTCTTACTACGAATAATAAGACAACTTCGTCTTATTATTCATTAAATTCTCTTTAGAAGTGATATGCATCCCCCCCCCTCCAGTATAAGTGAGTAAAAATCATAATTTAAATAGAAACAGGGGCGCACCCAGACTTTTGGTTTGGGGAGGGGGGCTTACCCGTCCTACCAGGGAAAATATTGTAGAGGAGGGGGGGGGGGTAAATTGGGATTTTTCAGACGACGTTTTGCAAAATTGTTGCCCGATAAAGTTTATTGAGGGGGCGGGGATTCATTACTTGACTTTTTAAAGAGTATTAGTATTAGAGTAGCTATGGGGAAGCAAAATGTGTTCATCATGAGTATTTTTGTACAGTGTTTCAGGAGTTCAAAATGATTCTGCCAGACTGCTTAATCAACTTCTCATGAGGGTAAAAAATTAGAATCAATGTAGGTCCGGAACGCTTTGTTACAGAAATAAAGAGGACGAAAGATTACAGCTATTCCAGCATCCATTCAGAAATGATTAAGGTCTTCATATAGATGGTGTGAATTAAATTGAATCAATGTAAAATTATCTGAAACGTGCTACATCTACTATTATAAATTTTTATGTCTACACCATTCTGAGACTTTTGCATTGGTAATAAAAAGAACGAAAAATTCCAGTCCTAAAGCGAATCAAGATGACGAAATCTTTAAATTGTTGGGATATTTTACAAAAACTCACAAAATGATCATAAAAACACGTTATTTTACGTCGTCCTAATGGTTAACCAATTCAATTGCCAACGAACCAAAAATTTTGTTCAATTTCTCCTTCAAAACTTGCCAAATCATTTTTTGAAATGAAATATGAATGTACTCAATAGTCAAGAACGGTCCCAAAGTTTATAGAGTTTCATTGAATCAAAGCATACTGATTTTGCACATATGCTTTCCACTTCCACTTGCTATTCTTCTGTCTTTTTATCAAATTTAAATTATGGTTTTGTAAGTTCTGGGTGCTTTATTCACAATTAATAGCTAAGCTCAGACATTTCAATATTAAAAATGCCTTCTTTTGGCCTTTTTTGTGTATTTCATAGGATTACTCAATAATCACGGTAGTTAATGTTTCATTTGGGTTTTCAGTTCATTTCTCATCAAATGTATTCAATTTACCACCTAAATAAGCACTCTAGGAGCCTAGAGTTTTCGGAATGAGTACTAATTTATTGATCTCTTATTGAAAAAGATAGCTTCACTCTCTGCTATATTTATTTCTGTATTGAAGCGTTTTCGAAGGAATAAAGAATAAGAATAAGGAATATGCAATCTTATTGAAATTTTTTGGCAAAAACCTGTAACTTAAACCTTTTTTTAGGAAATTGTTAGCCGCGAGCCGTAACAGGTACCGTACCTGTTCAGTCACATAAGGCAAGCTGCAAATTCCTAAGGTAAGGGTGACCGAATGGATCAGCCACCAAAAAAAAAGGGTTCTTAGCTATAAAATCACTTGCCGATGATTCGGAACTCACCAAAAACTGTGGGCCCACGCACAGGTCTCAGAATTATCTCGGCTCCACCTTCCGAAAGGAATTACATTAATACCGTTAAATGACTGACTTAAATTATACTGACTTTTCTTTTGGATCTGAAAATATAAATAAAAATAAAAATCCACCGATTGCTGGTGAAGATAAACATTAGTTTTGAAATAATATAGAACACCGCCGCCGCACTAGAGCGACCAAACTAAATATAAATACCTTAATCTATTACAGCATTTTCATTCAATTATTGTAGTTTATTTCTTTATATTTAGTATTATCTTTCAATTTATAGCATATTCTTTTATTTTTAATTTTAACTTTCAATCTATAGTAGACCTTTATCTTTATTCTTTTTTTTCTCTCCCTTTAACCTTTTCCTTTTTAACATTTTTCAACCCTATTACTCCCCTTCCAATTACATTGAAGTACATTTTGAAACTTGTAAAAAGTTTTCTTTCAGTTCTTTTCATTGTTTAATTTATTGTAAGCATTCATTTTATTATTGTGTTTTATTTTATTATAGGCACCTGCTGTAAAACCTTTTTCAGGTTTAGCGGGACCATTTTGTAATGTCTTTTTATGTAATAAAATTGATTGATTGATTGATTGATTGATGTATTACAGGTTTAGGAGGTTCTAGAGGCTAGAGTTCCTGTACTTATTGGTTAAATGAATGCCATATTGATATGAGTGAAACGAATTATTTTTATTATCTTCACCCAGCCACCTAGTCAAATTTAATTCTGCAAGACTACAAACTCTATTTCCACCAATGGTAGTCACTCATAGCTAGTATTCCTGTTAATAGTATAACGATATTGTTAATTGTCATCCGATTTAAACAAATTTTAAATGTACAGCATAGAGTCCATATTACACAGTCAATTCGCTTGAAAATCATCAACATTTTGATAAGGATTTCAGGACCTGAGGGCAAGGCTTGAGCCCCAAAACCCCCCATGTCAAGCCACTTATTATGAACATTATTCTACTTAAAAAGTGTGAATAAATGACATGTACCAACACTTATCAGCCTGCAGCACATACTCTCTATAGTAAATTTTCTTGAAAATTATTAACAATTTTTTAAGGAGCTCGGGTTCTTGGGGGGGGGGCTTAAGCCCCCTAAGCCCCCCCCTGGGTGCGCCACTGAATAGAAATATAGTGTCAGTTTTGCTATTAGATTAATTTACATAGCTAGTGATTGCCAAGTGTGCAATTATAATAAAACGCCAAAAAAAAAATAGAATGATAGAGAGTTGTGTGATTCTGAATGATCAGCTTTCCAAGCAGACTAGAAGAAAAATGATGTAATTGAGAAATGAAGAAAGTATTTTTACGTGAAATTTGAAAATAATGAAAGACATATTATAGACCACTAAAATAAAAATATTTTTTATGTTTTAATGTTGAAAGTCGACTCTACTATAATTAATTATAACTTTTTGCACAGTCAATGTGACTAGCTAGTAGCTTATTCAAACAAAAACTTAGTTATATTGGTAGGAAACTCGACAACAAGCTACCACAATTTTTAGAGTCTTCAAAATATTGAAATATTTAAGTAACAACAGAAAAAATATTTAGTTGGTAAATCTTTTTACAGTGTATAAGAGTTCATTTCACATCGAAGTTAGCCTCACCTCAAGTAATTTATATAGTAATTATGGTAACTAGTGTATAAGATTGTATAATATTGTTGATTTGACTTGTCTCATACTTCTTAACTGGAGTCTCCAAGACGTAATCTACAAAAAAATAAAGTAATGTGTAGTTGTGTGTACAACCAATACATTCTAGGCATTAATCTAGGCAAATAAATAAATTAAAATGAATATTGTATTCAAGACACTTTAGTTTTATCCAGGAACGTTTCACAATTTTATAAGCTCGTCCATAACAAGAAAATTAGAACAGTGAAAAATATAGCAACAAACATCATTTTTATTTACATTAATATACAGTGGCTCTAAAACCTGCAACGTAAATCAATAAGTCAATTCAATTTTTTGAAATAATCTTAATTGTGATTCAAATTTAATAATTATGATAAAAACAACACTACCAATAAAATTTAAGCATATACATAGGACAATACTAATCTATTATTATTAATGGAGGTCTAAAATATGCATCAACTAAATATAATTCTTTGTCAATTAATCAATTTCTTACAACATTTTTGAACTTTTTCAGTGACAGGGCTCTAGCAGCTAAAAAACTGATTATAAATACTCCTTTTCTCTTTATTAACCAACTTTCAACAAGGAGGAGGTACTTAATTCGACCTGTTTTTTCTTCTCTATTAAGGTTTAATTTTGGATTCTAAGCTACACCCTGGGATACAAAAGTCCATAGAAAATGTTCCTACACAAATATTTTTTTTTTTTTTTTTTTTTTTTTTTTTTTTTTGTAGATTACGTCTTGGAGACTCCAGTTAAGGAGTATAAGACAAGTCAGATCAACAATATTATACACTAGATACCATAATTACTATATCAATTAGTTGAGGTGAGGCTTAATTTTGATGTGAAAGGAACTCTTGTAGACTATAAAAAGCTTTATCAACTAAATATTTCTTCAATTGTTTTTTAAATATTTCTATATTTTCAAGACTCTTCAAAAACTGCGGTAGCTTGTTGTAGAATTTCCTACCAATATAACTAGGGTTTTGTTTGAATAAGCTACTATTGTGACTCACCAAGTGATAATCTCCTCGGCTTCTTGTATTATAATCATGTACATCAAGATTTTGGTTAATATCATTCGTTTTTACATATAAAGTAGCTTCATACACATATAAGCAGGGTACAGTTAGGAGACCAAGTCTCTTGAACAACGGCCTACATGAATCTAATCTATTTACTCTTTCTATACACCTAACCGCTTTCTTTTGGATCTTAAACACCCTATCAAGATTTTGTTTTGATGAATTACCCCATACTAAGATAGCATACCTAATATGTGACAGTAAGAGCCCATGGTAAGCTGTAAAAAGTAACTTTTTGTCATTTAATTAATGTCTGTAATGTTTTCCATGACGAAATACTTAATGAACAATCTAATATTAAAACTGACACTGTGCTTCACTTTTAAATAATGTTTTACTCACATATATTGGAGATGTTTGAGCAATGCATTTCACTTCTGAAAAGAAGCTTCTTTTCAGAAGTGAAATGCATTGCTCAAGCATCTCCAATATATGTGAGTAAAACATCATTTAAAAGTGAAATACAGTGTCAGTTTTAATATTAGATTATTAATTAATGACTAGATTAAATTATGAAAGATATTTCGAGGCAATATCAAAAAGAAATAAAAAATATAAAATAATAATGTTGTACTTCAATAATCAATAATACTTCTAACTGCTTCCTGTAAATGAAAACCAAATAAATATATCTCCTTCATATTTATAGTTATTTATACCACTTACCCAGTAGTAGCAGGAGTGGACTTCAACTCTTTGTTATTATTGTTATTAATATATATATTTTTCAAGATTACGTCTTGAAGACTCCGGTTATGGAGTTATAGACAAGCAAAGACAGATATTCAGTTTTACCATTCTTATTCCCTTGCTACCACAATTAATTACAATTTGAATTAGTTGAGATGAAGCTTAATTTTGATCTGAAAGGAACTCTTGTACACTATAATAGTTATTTATGTATTAAGAGCGTGAAGCGCGACTTTATCGCTCGAGCCAAAACATTTACTGCGCGACGCGTAGCGGAGCGCAGTAATTTTGCGAGAGCGATAAAGAAGCTTCACGCGCGAATTGCATACAATATTTTTCCTAAAACTGCAGTTCTGGATTCCAACACAATAAAAGCTTGTAGTTTGTAACATCTCAGACCGTGCGCGGATTTGGTTAGCGTACGCTATTTTTGAGGTTATGTGAATTTCACGGATTCCGTGATCCACCAATGAGAAGGCATCAAAATCAAAACAGAAGCGTAAAGAAAACAGCTGGCGAGCGTAAAGTACTTTACCGCTTGCTGAGCAGTAAAGAGGTATTTTACAATTAGTTTTCAGTACGTAAAGAACTACTTTACGAGCAGTTGTAGGAAAAAAGCTTTATCAACTGAATATTTCATCAATTGTTTTTTAATATTTTGATATTTTTAAGACACTTCATAAACTGCAGTAGCTTGTTAAAGAATTTCCTATCAATATAACTATATTTTTCTGGATTTCTTGCTTCATGACCAACTGCGTTGTTAATATTAACTTTTTAAGTGAATTCAACGACTTGCAGTCAAATTTTCATTAAGAATGAGTAGAATTTACTTACTCTGTAGGCCGAACAATTTGAAATATATAAACACACCACACACAATAAACAAAACATCCTCAACGAACAACTAAATTTTAAATCACAGAAACCTTTTGATCACATTTTACAAAAACCACAATTCTTCTAACCAAAAAACTAACATCGATGTTCAAGGAGGACGCTTCTGAAAATGGATCTCAAAGATTTGAAAACTTTTGGCCTACAGAGTAAGTAAATTCTACTTATTCCTTATGAAAATTTGACTGCAAGTCGTTGAATTCACTTAAAAAGTTAATACTATATTTTTGTTTGAATAAGCTGCTATTGTGACTCACCAAGTGATAATCTCCTCGGCTTCTTGTATTACGATCATGAACGTCAAGATTTTGTTTTATGTCACTAATTTTTACATACAAAGCAGCATCATACACATACAAGCAAGGTACGGTTAGGAGACCAAGTCTCTTGAACAATGGCGAACGTGAATCTAACCTATTTACTCTTTCCATACACTTACAGCTTTCTTTTGGATCTCAAAAACCCTATCAAAGTTTTTTTTTGAGTTACCCCATACCCCATAAGATAGCATACCTAATATGTGACAGTAAGAGTCCATGGCAATCTGTAAAAAGTAACTTTTTGTAATTTAATCTAGCAAGCTGTCGCCGGACAAATACCCCACATAAAATTTTACAACATATAGGAATGCAATGTTTCCTTCCTGGTCTAGTTGATTCTCGTTTACATACACGTTTATAGCCCTATCTTCATTAGAATAATGCTTGATTTTTAATTGAAGATAATGTTTTACTATTTAAGTTTTGCTGAAAATAATTGATGTATCGTCTGCAAATAAGAAGGCTCTGCCATTAATTGAATGAATGAATGAATTTTATTTTTCCAAAAAAAGTAATAACATAATACATAATTCCGAAAATACATACTATCGAAATAAACCGAAATACTAAACAGTTTACTGTAATAATGACTAATAATTTACAATTAGGAAGAAAAGAAAACAAAATAATGGTGAAATGGTATTACAGTATTACAAACAAAAATATATCCATTACGGTATGGTGTAAAGACTTTAGTGACAAAACACCAGCAAAAGGAAAAATCTTTGTGCGCCAGGGCGAGTCTTTATCATATTTCACTAAGTTAAGCTTACCATATTTTTCCAACCCTAATCAGGGAAGTGATAGCCGCGAGCCGTAGCAGGTATCTGTTCAATCAGATAGATAAGCTGCGTTCTCGTAGGTCCTGTTTGTAACGGTGACCGATTAGATTGGCCAGCAATAAAGACTCTGTTCTCTGCCGTAAAACCACTTCCCGGTGGTTCGGAACCTACCTAAAACTGTAGGTCCAACTTATAAATCACCATCATCCAACTCATTACCCACGCACAGGTCTCAGACCTATGTGGGCTTCATCCTCAAAAAAAAAAAAAAAAAAAAAAAAAAAATCCCGGTATTTTTCCAGATATTAAAAAACGAGTATGAAATATGTTGAACAAGCTTGTTTTGATTTTTTTGATGTACCTATTTTCTTTTGTGCGAGAATATATTTACCAATATTAAGTGCTGGTTTGTTTTTTAATAATCATAATAATATCATTGGTCTTTTGAAACAAAATCAATTTATTTTCTATGGGCTTAATACAAAAATAATTATTGCAATACTATATCAATCCCATCAGAATGAGACTATTCAGATAATAAATTTATTGATTAATTACAAAAAATTGATTTTTTATTGCGCTAGAAAAATCAAGAACAAGAAAGGGAAAACATTTTAATTTTTTTTGTAAAAAATATGACATTACTGTGAAGAATAAAACATTTTATTCAGAGGAAATTACTTCTCCAAAACACTGTCCCCTTTGGTTTTTTCAAAAAAGTCCACACATGACAGTTTCGCATTAATTTTTATATTGAGCAGCACTCTTACAACATTTAAGGACAATAACCTTCCCCTTTCAGCTGACCAAACGTTTCCCATTACTGAGAACATCCACTCTACAGGCGCTGATGTACCTGGTACTAAAGCACATCCCAAATTCCACCAGCTTGAGAATATTTTTGTACTTAATACTATTGTATTTAGACATAGTCTTCTTGTCATTTTTCTACTTTCTTGAGCAAAGATACCTTTTAAAGCTTCAATTTACTGATGGTATTGCAGGTCAATGTTTGCTCATCAAACGCGTTCTATTGGAAACTCCGAAATACAATTTGAACAGTGAACACGACCACTGTTATCCTCACAGCATTTAAGAAACTGAAACCCAAGTTGAAGTTTTCAGTAGACGTACACATAATTAATTATATTTGGACCCATTGCAAGACCAAGCAAAAAAACTAAAACACCAAGTAAGAAAGCACACTTGACTGTTGTGAACAACTACTGAGCACTGACTGTTCCACCATTTCTACTAAAAATCCCGGAGATTAATCAATCCCGTATTTTTTTCCGGAGACAAACATGAATCCTGGTATTACCGGGCTAATCCCGGAGAAATGGTAAGCCTACACTTAGTTTACTACAAATCTGTTATTTGTAGATGAAGTTTAGTAACTTGATGTTACTTGTATTATGACTCTTTTCCTGTGCTATAGCTATTTATCGGCAACTCATTTTCTAGGATGTTCACAAACTTACTACTGATGTGAAGGAGTTATCTTCTGAGAAGGGTCAAATTTTTAACATGCACTTGACATTTTGTTATTGAATTCGGTCTTGATTAAGACCGAATAAATCTAATTATATTTTATCTAATTTTTAATTTAATAATTAAATTAATCTAAATTAAATCTAATTATAGATTTATAATTTATGGAATTTGAAAGTAGAATATTTTTCCAAATTTCAATTGACCGAAGAGAGTTCTCTGTTTCAAGTCGACCGTTTTGCATTTGTCTGTTTGTAACGTTCATAAGAATAACATGATGAGGAACAGCACATCATCTGTAAGTGGTTATTTTCTGTTAAATAAGTGAAGATTATTTTTATAACATTTGCCCGCACAAAGGATCTAGATTTGATTTAAGACTAATGCTATTCAATTTTTCAAGGTTTTTGTTACTTTATATTTGTTATTTTCCATAGTTTTTTCTTGCTTGAATTGATGTACAAGTACAAGGCGCCCCACACAGGAGTACCTTAGGGGCTGCCATATTAGACAATTATTTTATTTATTTTTTTTTTGTAGATTACGTCTTGGAGACTCCAGTTAAGGAGTATAAGACAAGTCAGATCAACAATATTATACACTAAATACCATGATTACTTCAATTAGTAGAGGTGAGGCTTAATTTTGATGTGATAGGAACTATTGTACACTATAAAAAGCTTTATCAACTAAATATTTCTTCAATTGTTTTTTAAATATTTCTATATTTTCAAGACTCTTCAAAAACTGCGGTAGCTTGTTGTAGAATTTCCTACCAATATAACTAGGTTTTTGTTTGAATAAGCTACTATTGTGACTCACCAAGTGATAATCTCCTCGGCTTCTTGTATTATAATCATGTACATCAAGATTTTGGTTAATATCATTCGTTTTTACATATAAAGTAACTTCATACACATATAAACAGGGTACAGTTAAGAGACCAAGTCTCTTGAACAACGGCCTACATGAATCTAATCTATTTACTCTTTCTATACACCTAACCGCTTTCTTTTGGATCTTAAACACCCTATCAAGATTTTGTTTTGATGAATTACCCCATACTAAGACAGCATACCTATACAGTTAGTTATGTGTGTTTTTATGAAACAATTTGAAAGTGTTCAAGTATTGTATGTGCTATTGGTCGAATAAATTATTAATATTATTATTATATTTGAGAGAAAAAATCATTTCTAATCAACTGAGTATAATTACAAGTGGTTACTAAGTAAATGGCTAAATTTCTGTAATAATAATGGCTCTTTTCCTGTGCATAAAGTTGCTATACTTGTTGGGCACTCATTTTCTAGGATGTTCACAAACTTACTACTGATGTAAAGGAGTTATCTTCTGAGAAGGGTCAAATCTGTAACATACTGAATTCGGTCTTAATCTATAATTCATGTAATTTGAAAGTAGAATACAAAGTAGGAATTCATTTTCATGTTTTAATTGACCAAACAAAGCGAGGTCTCTGTCTCAAGTCGTTCGTTTTGCATATGCCTGTTTGTAACGTTCATAAGAATAACATACATTTTTTTTTCAAATCAAATCAATTTATTGAACCATAAAAATAATACATGAATCGGCCAAGTCAATAAGTATAAAGTGGATTACAATGTACAATCACCAATAAATATAATATTAAGTCAAATTTAATATCGTCTACAACAGATCATACTAAGTGAAAGTATACCGCAATAGGTAAACACTTAAAATCAATTCAGTCAAATGAACAACACTTAGGCATAACATTATATGAGCACAGCATGTCATAAAACATGAAATATCACATTTAAGATAAATAACCACTCTGTCACATTAAAAAAATCATTTCTAATATTTGAATTGAGTATAAGTTAATAACAAGTAAAGGATAATTATACAAATTTAATTCATATTATTATATAAATTAATATTAGGCTATTAATATTCATTCAACAACGATGAGATATCTCATTCGATTTGAACAATCAACTGTATGAAAAATAGAAACACAGCCTTGTTGATGAAAACAGAGTTACTTTATGTGGAAGAAAGACTTGAAATAGACTAAGCATTATTGAATCAAAGGTTAGGTCTGGTGATTGTGTTTAATTTTGCGATGGAGATTAAAATTGAGTACATCGAGTATCTTCACCCCTTAGGCTAGAGGTCTACCCTGTTCAAAGAACTACTAGCTTATGATTTGTTATGAAAAATATAAATTTCTTATCCCCCTCCCCATCTTGACACCCCCATCGCATTGGACATGCAGCCTGCGAGGAGCTGATCAGGTCACACTACATATAGTCAAGTATTATCCTATTATCTAGTTATCCTTTTTTTTCTGCTCTTATTTTCTGAATAGTTGCTGCTCTTTAAATTTTTCATGTTTTCTAATAGCTGCTGTTCTCTTTCTTTCATTCTTTTTTCTCTTGTTCTGCTGGTTAAACTTAGATTGCATTTTAAATAATGAATTATTATGAATAACCTTGGATAGTTTAGATTTGTTTATATAAGTGACTTGAGTTTATATGAAATTTTGAATTTGTTTTTATTGTGTATGATTTGATTTCTATTACACATGTTAAAAAAGTTATCATGCCATGACAATACAGTCATGAACTATTATAAAAATGACCCTCCTCACACACATACCTGTGTCTAGGTGAGGAGTATATTCATAGTTTGTTGTTTTTTCTCTCACTTGTATCTTGTTTTTGAGAATAATAAATATATTTCATTTCATCACTTTGCATAATTTCAACTCAATATTACTGTAGCGACACTGTTTCATTGAATTCAAACATACGCTTGTCTTCTGGACCTGGATAGTTGAGCAAACATGTTTACAAATTCCTAGTTGTGATTGGGGGAGGTGGTTGCTCTCTAAAACGACGAATTTGCCTGCAGATGACGTTGAGTGGGTGTCTATCCCACCCTTTTCTCACCAAAGTCGCGTGGGATCGGTGCGTTTGCGCAAATCAACACGCTTTTCCGGCCGATGAAAAGCGGCTCTCAGTGAGTTTTCCGAGGGCGTCGTGCGTGGTTTGCCGCCTTTCCACAATCACTGCAAGGTAGGACTTCAAATTTCCACTTGTTTGTAGAAAAAATTGTAAATTTTCACTAGTTTGTAAAATTGAGAGCTTCCACTAGTTTGTAGAAAATTTTTAAATTTTCACTAGTTTGTGGAAAAAATTGTAAATTTTCATTAGTTTGTAAAACAAATTGTGAATTCTCACCAATTTATAGAAAAAAGTGTAAATTTTCGTCAATTTGTAGTAAATTAGCGAATTTTCACCAGTTTATAAAGAAAATTGAGGGATTATGAAAATTTGAATTAGGAGTTTTCTGTGAGATAATGTCTTGGAATCGTAATTGTTAGTGCAAAATCTTTAACTTCGCGCCTGATAAGATAAGAAAATCAAGAAACAGCTATATAATAATAATAATAATAATAATAATAATAATAATAAAAATTATAATAATCTACAGTGATGTACGGAGGGGTAGTCTAGGTACTCTAAATATGTATTTCTTTTTATTGCGGATGATGCTCACATGAGTCTAGAGACTTGTGCGTGGGTAATGAGATGAATGATGAGAAACATCCATGGCTGAATGAGATTCGAACCCAAGGCTGCAGGAAACGAAGCCAGCCAGAGCCCCTTATTTTATCACAGACAAGCGCTCCAACCAACTTCGCTACTGTAATAGGAAAGAGGGGAGAGTCCTCTAACAATTATTATAATACAAACATAAATATTAATTATTGAAAATACTTTACTGAAAATTATTTATTCATAATTAAAATTGACTGAAAGTCGTTGAATTTACAATAAAAAGTTATCTAACTTATTAATTCAAGGGGGTATTCGAGGTTACTACCACGAAAAGTTTTTGGGAAAGATTTATAAGAATATCTTCAGCTATTCCGGACATCTTTTTTGTCTCTTTTTTTAAAAATTGTATCTCAAAGCTTGTTGAAATTTTTAAAGTTCTTTTGTTTTTGGGTCTTTGTGGGGGGGGGGGGGAATCTATCCCCTTGATCCCAACTGAAGAAATGCGGATAGACTAAGATATAGTTGAATAATTGAAGTATAATAATGAAGTAAATAAGGTGTGATAATTAAATAAATATAATATATACCTGGATTTCTTGTTCCATGACGACCTGCGTTGTTAATATTAACTTTTCAAGTGAATTCAACGACTTGCAGTCAAATTTTTATTAAAAATAAGTAGTATTTCACTTACTTTGTTGGCCAAATTTTTTCGAGTTGTTGAAACCCATCTTCAAGGCATCCTAAATATCGATATTTAGGACTTATTTTTAATAAAAATTTGACTGCAAGTCGTTGAATTCACTTGAAAAGTTAACAATATATACATTTTTAAATCCCGAATTACTAAATTACTCTATGTTTTCTTGTGAACTAACCTGAAAGTTTCCTTTAATATTGCGAAAAGAGCGATTTTGTTTGGACTCTGTGTTACATTTTTGCATTAATTGTATTTTTGCCTCAATTTATGAATAAATTAGAGTGTTCTATAGCCCAAGGATGGCACAATTCTCCCCTGTTCAAAATTTCAAGTAGATTTGAAAACTTCATATCTTCAGCAACTGGGGAAATGACACAGAAAGTGATAGGAATCAGGCTTTCAATTATCTTCGTTGACGAATTCCGCCCCCCGCCTAAACACACTCAAAAGACAATAGATGTAGAAGCAACCCTTGCCTTGCTCTGGTATACCGCATATTTGCATACGTTTGAGTCCCGTTCACATGTGCAGCATTTTACTACGTGTGGACCGATCCTCCCAGTTAACAGCACCCTATTCAGGCCTCATCACGTACGTAAGCTATTGTGTAGAATGGACACTTTCACACCTTCAGTTTTCCTCCAAATTGAAAGTCTTAAGCGTGTATGGTTCAATTCATTTGAAGTTTTTCAAACCCTCATTCTTATTAGTGACAAAAATACATTCAAATATGCAACAGAAGAACGACCATTTTGTCATAAGTAAATTGATAGAAATAGTTGCAATCTTCCACCATGTTTATTTATGCAACAAAGTGTTTCCGGACTCATGATTTTATAAAGAAATTCAAATTATTTGTGGCAAATTCAACGAATTACAGTCAATTTTAATTAATATCATATTTTTCTCACTTTTTGGCTAAACGTTTTCGAGTCATGGATACTCATCTTCAATGGCCTTTGAAATCCAGGGAAAAATCGGTTATTTTGGTCATAAGAATGAGTTTTCTCAGTTTGGTAAATTCTTTTTGGATTAGTTTGTTATAATAAGTTCAATTTCTCCCTAATGAATGTTAGGTGTGTCTTTGTATAGTCATATTACCTTTAAGGGTTTATTTATCAAGAAAAGTCATGCAATAAACTTTTCATTCATTTAATTATTAATTTATTAATTACATAAATACAATCAAATATGCAACAGGCTATCAACCACAATTGATTTCTTCACAAATTTTTGACACTAAAGAATAACAATTATGTTTATTGTAAATGTTGGTAATGTCAATTTTCACATGAAAATGAGCTATTATCATTAATGTACATTGTATATTTAAACAAATAAAGTCATCTGAATCTTAATATCCATAGCACTGATATAAGCCCCTTTCACTAATCTAATCTTTTTTTTGAGGATGAAGCCCACATAGGTCTGAGATCTTTGCGTGGGTAATGAGTAGGATGATGGTGATTGATGACCTGAACCTACTGTTTTAGGTGGGTTCCGAACCACCGGGAAGTGATTTCACAGCAGAGAACAGTGGTTTTTTGCTGGCCAATCTAATCGGTCACCCTTACAAAGAGTGCCCAGGAGAACGCAGCTTATCTCTATCTGTTTGAAGAGATACCTGCTACGGCTCTCGGCTATCACTTCCCACACTCATTCAATCACATTACTCCTTCTCTCAAGTCTTTCAAAAAGATTGATCTAAAAATGTAAATAGTCTCATTAATTATTGAGTACCTATCTTTAATGTCTGTCATTTTGTATTCAATTTTTAGGTATTTTCAAATACTTAGCCTGCCACACTTTCCCTATTTCCCTTGCCCCTCCACCCCCCCCCCCCCCTCTGAATGTCAAAAAACAAGCTTATAATCAAAGGAAGCTCGTTAACAGGTACAGGGAAAAGCTATCATTAAGAGCCGTTGCTTGAAAGAGGCGCCTCAAATTTTATAATTGGCCTCTCTGTAGACATAATTAATATCATTACATTATTTCCATCACCAAAGCCTAGAAGAAAGCTAATTTCAAAGTGGATCTTCTGATGAAAGTCAACAATACGGTGATGATCAATATTATTTTGCCTATTTGGCTCACAAGAACTGTAAAATCGACTTTCGTTCGGAACCCATCTAAACCTGGAGATCCAAATCATGTTAAATTAGAATATTAATATCATCTTTCACTTCATCTGTGTATTCATTGCAATCATCACTTTCACCTAGACTCTATACACTTCTATGATTCTAACTCATTACCTACGCACAGGTCTCACGCAAAAAATAAATAACAAATAAAAAATTCAGAAAAAACAGTGCTACTTTTCAAATTAAACGTAAGTTTAACATGAATACTTATTGAAAATAAACTTTACTAGTGAATTGAACACTTATTGTAACTGTGATGGCCATTTCGCATTGTTGGAATGCTTCCTTAGACACGGCTGGAGGCCTACTTGTTGTAGTTGTACACTTGGCTTGTCAATAATCTGTTTTATGCACCTCATAAACTTTTGATGCAGGTCGAATTGTAATATGAAATATACTATACAATAGTATTACTATATTAAGTATCTTTTCTACTGTTAAATTAGTTCTTTCTTTGTGGTAGCGGAGGTGATATTGTGGAAGATATCCATAATGAATAATAAAATACTTGAAGTTGTCACAAACATGTTTATTGAAAACCGTGAGATACCAGTTTCGGTTGTTACACCATTATCAATCTCAAACAAACGTTGTTTGAAGCTAACTTAGTTTAAATCTCAAAGCAAAGTTTGTTTGAGATTGATAATGGTGTAACAACCGTAACTAGTATCTCACGGTGTTCAATAAATGTGGTTGTGACAACTTTAAATCTTATTAAAGATCTTATAAAATCTCTTCATTGTGTACGTTATATATTTCATTGCAATCATCACTTTCACCTAGATTCTAAACACTTCTAAGAAGAAGTTGCCTTCGTAAATAAATAAAATATATTATTAAAGTGATACAAATAAAACCGAATCAAATCTATTTATTCACACTCTTGTTTTAATTACAGTAGTAATAATTATACTAAACAATTTAATTAAATACAGTTTGAAGTCACCAAATTAGCACTAAGTACAAATTAAAATTACACTAGATATTTTTATAGAACTGAGGAATGAATGAAATTTCTACTTCAATGTGCCCCAAGGAACCTGTATGGAACACCATCATCTTGTTTAATAGAATTATTTAGATAAACAGGAAAATTAAACCCAAGAATAATTTTCACTCAAGAGTGGAGAAGGTACCAAGTTAGTAAAACAAGCTATCGCAGTTAAAGAGTCAATATAGAAATAAAACAATGTAAATATAGAAGTATTAAAAAAACAATAAATTGAAAACATATTTAGTTGAAGCTTCTTATAGTGTACAACAGTTCCTTTCACATCAAAATTAAGCCTCACCTCAACTAATTGCTAATGTAATTATGGTAAATAGTGTATAAGATTGTTAATCTGACTTGTCTTATACTCCTTAACTGGAGTCTCCAAGACGTAATCTACAAAAACATTTCTCTCATTGTGTTGTTTGTGATAGGTTAGTTGCAACTCTTAGATCGTCTCTAAAAACATTAAATTTAAATTTAACTTGGTTGTAATATGATTGCGTCATTAGTGCAAAAATGGGATATTTCATAGTGCCCTCAAACATCTGTATTTTCAATAAATAAATAATCCCGTCTATAATAAATTATGTTTACTCTATTTTTAAATTATTCTTATTTTGTAATGTAATGGAAAAATGAATGGATTCAATTGATTCCGGGCCGTATTTATGAACGTTCCTTGAGTGTCTCTTGACTCGAGGGACTCTTGAGATGCTTATACTGTATAAATACATTACATTTCAGTCCCTCGAGTCAAGAGACGCTGAAGGAACGTTCATAAATACGGGCACACGTCCTCTAATTTCAAAGTTACTCCACTTAACCATAATTTTCCCCCAATTAATTAATATTTTTTAAAAAGTTACATCTCTGTCTAATTAACCGGTTTCTGGCTCAAGCAGTAATCTTCATCTAATTCGGTTTGTATCAGTCTACCTTTTACTAAGAGATGATACCTGAATTTCCTGTATAGAATAAACCCCACTTGAATTAAAGGGGATGAAGTACCGTACTGAGCTTACATACGCTTAGAAGAGTGTAGACTATGGAGAGATTGATGATGATGATGATGATGATGTCTCCTCCATTTCTCCATCATTCTCCTCCATTTTCTCTGTCATTGAGAGGCTCAGCACTCAGCAGTAAGCTGCTTATCTCCAACGAATGATCAAGAGTGCTACATGAGTTTTGAGCTGCAAGCTGTATTGCTAAATTCATCAGAAATTGAGTTTCGCCAAACTGCATGAGGTCTGAATGTTTGGAACTCTTCAACAATATTATTGAATTATCTTTGCTTGATCGTACAGTTTTGCTTATAATATGTATGCTTGTTTGTATATGTTTGTTCAGCTAGACAGTGGATCAGTGGCGTAACTAGAGTTGACTTATGGGGGGAGTTCACCCCCTCCACATCAACCACTCTTACATATTCCAAAAAATTCACAGAATATAGATATAATATACAGGATGTTTCGGAACTCTCTACCAATACTTCTAGACAGTGTTTTTGGACCACTAACACAAGTAAATATCGTAATAAAAATTTTCTAAAATCCCCAGTTACTCACACAGCCGCCATTTTGTTTTTTTCACTCTTTATTTTTTTATTCGAACATCTCTGAATGTATAATTTTGAAATTTTGCAAACAGCTTTATAACAATTTAAACAATCTTTAAAAAAATCAATCAAAATTTTCCGACATCAATAAACAAAATGGCGGCTATTTAAAATCTTTGAACAGGATTAAATTAATAATGGCTGATGATATCGAAATTTGACTGGAATAACGTTTTATGGATATTTCTATTGCCAATCCAACGATACCTTATTTTCCAAGATTGGCTAACAATTAACAGAGATATGCTACTTTTTAGGGTGTGCGGTGGTTGGAAGCGAAAAACTGCAACCCGTTCTCAACCACCGCACACCCTAAAAAGTAGCATATCTCTGTTAATTGTTGGCCAATCTTGGAAAATGAGGTATCGTTGGATTTGCAATAAAAATATCTAAAAAACGTTATTCCAGTCAAATTTTGATATCATCAGCCATTATCAATTTAATCCTGTTCAAAGATTTTAAATGGCCGCCATTTTGTTTTTTGATGTCGGAAAACATTGATTGATTTTTTAAAGATTGTTTAAATTGTTATAAAGCTGTTTGCAAAATTTCAAAATTATACATTCAGAGATGTTCGAATAAAAGAATAAAGAGGGAAAAAAACAAAATGGCGGCTGTGTGAGTAACTGGGGATTTTAGAAAATTTTTATTACAATATTTACTTGTGTTAGTGGTCCAGAAACACTGCCTAGAAGTATTGGTAGAGAGTTCCGAAACACCCTGTATAGAAGAAGAAAATAAACAAATTAGTTGATTACAATGACTCTAAGCTATTATTATTGATTTTCAAATTTCTCTACTATGTTTATTAATATAATATTATAATATATTGGATATTATCATTTTTAAACTATTGTTAATATCTCCAGTGTGTATTGTATTATGTTTTCTATGTATGATTACCATTTCACATAAAATCAAATTAGGCCTAGCTCATTCCTTACCTGACACGGAAGTCAGCTACTGGTGTCAAGGTATGTCAGGTATTGGTGGTGACAAAAATAAAGGTGTCAGCTATTGGTGTAGATGTCAAGTGATTTTAAAATCAAAGTTTCAAGTTCAAATTTGTATCCTAATTGATTCCAATTGAAATTAGTCCTTTTAAAGAATTGAATAAATAGATTGTAAACAATGCTATCTTAGTATGGGGTAATTCATCAAAACAAAATCTTGATAGGGTGTTTAAGATCCAAAAGAAAGCGGTTAGGTGTATAGTAGGAGTAAATAGATTAGATTCATGTAGGCCGTTGTTCAAGAGACTTGGTCTCCTAACTGTACCCTTTTTATATGTGTATGAAGCTACTTTATATGTAAAAACGAATGATATTAACCAAAATCTTCACATACATGATTATAATACAAGAAGCCGAGGAGATTATCACTTGGCGAGTCACAATAGTAGCTTATTCAAACGAAAACCTAGTTACATTGGTAGGAAATTCTACAATAAGCTTCCGCAGTTTTTAAAAAGTCTTGAAAATATAGAAATATTAAAAAAAAAACAATTGAAAAAATATTCAGTTGATAAAGCTTTTTATAGTGTACAAGAATTCCTTTCACATCAAAATTAAGCCTCACCTCAACTAATTGAAGTAATTATGGTATCTAGTGTATAATATTGTTGATCTGACTTGTCTTATACTCCTTAACTGGAGTCTCCAAGACGTAATCTACAAAAAAAACTTTTTCATTAATCCATACAATTGCTCCAAAGTTAATAGATAATATCACTAAGGTGTCAGCTACTGGTTCCGTTACCCTATTTTCAAATTAAATAAATAATCTTTCAAATTTTTATTTCAAATTGTTTTTAAATTTATTTTATGCCATTGGGGAGGGGGGGGGGGGTTACGTCCCCAATAACCACCCCCCTCGTTTCGTCTATGCAGTGAATTGTATTTGACAAGTAGTCTGAGCTGCACTCAGCTCATAGTAACAGGATTGGGCTGATAATGATTGATCAATGATTGATAATTTTTTTTTTTTTTTTTTTTTTTTTTTTTTTGTAGATTACGTCTTGGAGACTCCAGTTAAGGAGTATAAGACAAGTCAGATCAACAATATTATGCACTAGATACCATAATTACTTCAATTAGTTGAGGTGAGGCTTAATTTTCATGTGAAAGGAACTCTTGTACACTATAAAAAGCTTTATCAACTAAATATTTCTTCAATTGATTTTTAAATATTTCTATATTTTCAAGACTCTTCAAAAACTGCGGTAGCTTGTTGTAGAATTTCCTACCAATATAACTAGGTTTTTGTTTGAATAGGCTACTATTGTGACTCACCAAATGATAATCTCCTCGGCTTCTTGTATTATAATCATGTACATCAAGATTTTGGTTAATATCATTTGATTGATATCATAATGATTGATAAGAGTGGTGTAATGGCGTAACTAGAATGGCAGTCTGGAGGGGGGATTACCAATAATGGTTAAAAGTTGGATATTCAGAGACTTGATATAATCTAAATAGTTATTTATGTATTAAGAGCGTGAAGCGCGACTTTATCGTTCGAGCCAAAACATTTACTGTGCGACGCATAGTGGAGCGCAGTAATTTTGCGAGAGCGATAAAGAAGCTTCACGCGCGAGTTACATACAATATTTTTCCTACAACTGCAGTTCTGGATTCCAAGACAATAAAATCTTGTAGTTTGTAACATCACAAACCGTACGCGGATTTGGTTAGTGTGCGCCATTGTTGAGGTTATGAGAGTTTCATGGATTCCGTGATCCACCAATGAGAAGGCATCAAAATCAAAACAGAAGCGTAAAGAAAACAGCTGGCGAGCGTAAAGTACTTTACCGCTTGCGGAGCAGTAAAGAGGTAGTTTACAATTAGTTTTCAGTACGTAAAGAACTACTTTACGAGCAGTTGTAGCAAAATAAGTTTTTTCCTACAACTGCTCGTAAAGTCGTTCTTTACGTACTGAAAACTACAGTAATTGTAAAATACCTCTTTACTGCTCAGCAAGCGGTAAAGTACTTTACGCTCGCCAGCTGTTTTCTTTACGCTTCTGTTTTGATTTTGATGTCTTCTCATTGGTGGATCGCGGAATCCGTGAATTCACATAACCTCAAAATGGCGCACGCTAACCAAATCCGCGCACGGTCTGTGATGTTAAAAACTACAAGTTTTTATTGTGTTGTAATCCAGAACTGCAGTTGTAGGAAAAATATTGTATGCAATTCGCGCGTGAAGCTTCTTTATCGCTCTCGCAAAATTACTGCGCTCCGCTATGCGTCGCGCAGTAAATGTTTTGGCTCGAGCGATAAAGTCGCGCTTCACGCTCTTAATACATAATTAACTATTAAGGTTTCTTTATTTCAAAACAGTCCCTTGGGCTTTCCAGCTGATCGCTTGAGGCTAATATTCCATAATGACTTCTCTGAGATTGCGTCGAGAAAGAGACTCATTAAGTTTTTTGCATGGCCTGATTGGTATAGATTTTTTCCCCATTTCTCCTATCCTCAATTGATTTGCATGTTCCTTCTTTTAATTCCAGGAGTTGTCCCCCATTAAAAATCCCCAGAAGTAGAACTGTTAGTGGTTATTACTCCCCTATTTTCAGAGTGCTTGGACTTTACAATAAGATGAGCCATAGGATAGATGTATTCAAGAATAATAATGGATTCAGAAGGGATCTGGAGATGAGATATTCCTGACTGTTTTCTCATAATGCACCCAGATTGTACTGAGTGCTGGAATTGTTGTTGTCTACAGGATCTTACACATTCTTATTTCATACTCTATGCATAGTTTCTCTGTTCTCATATGATTATCACTTCATCTGTACTCATATACTATAAGAATATTGTCATCTAAAATTAATGTTCTTGAATATCTTTAATATTTGTAATTATTCTAATATTTTTATATCTTTAATATTTTTTCAAATTCTGGAATAGCTTAATCCAAATATCTCTATTTCACATATTTGTTTCTTCTTCAGCCATTTGTTATGAATATCTATAATAAATTAATCTATCTATTATTTTCACATTATTTCCTTTATATTTTCAGGTATTCATAATGATTTTTCTTGTAATCTTTGATATTTGTACTTTGATTTTGTGTTATGAGGATAATAATGAAATTATCCCGGTGTCCTAAATGATTATAATCTCAATAAATGATAAATAAATAAATATATCCTGTAATAATAGGAGGTGAAGGAGGGTTCTCCAATAATACAATAATTTAAGACAATATCTATGGCTCCTTCTTATAAAAAGCGTGGTTGTCTCCCGGGAAATTTTTGAAAAACATTCTCTTCAAAACTAAATTTTAAGCGATTCTAGACATGAATTCATCAAGTTTATGATTATTTAAAGCCACATTGTATGTCAAATAGATTTTTATCTAGTTTTGCATCTTTGCATCTTTGCTCTATTTAAAGCCACATTGTATGTCAAATAGATTTTTATCTAGTTTTGCATCATTGTCAGACTCTTGTCCTTGTATTGTTCGAGTGCCTACATTAGAATCATGGATCATGTGGATTCTCAGAAAAATAATTATAATTTCTGTAAATTCTTTAAAAGAATACTTCAAATTCTACTAAACATAACATGTGTGTCAATAATATATCTAAGAATATCTGTGTCATTCATTTTCTTACTCACTATTTCATTTACTTTCTCACTCTTTCTCTCTCTCTCACTCTCACTCTCTCCCTCTCTCTTTCTCACTCCCTCTCTCTCGCCCTCTCTCACTCCCCCCCCCTCTCTCTCTCTCCAAAGAATGTGTGCCAATAATATAGGCCCATTTGAGAATTTCTCTACCATTCATTCTCTTACACTCTATCTCAATGGCTCTCTCTCCCTCTTCCTCCCTCACCCTCTCATTTCAAAGAGAGAGCTTTTCTCGCCCACAGTGGATTTTCCGGGTCGATGATCATCAGACGCGCGCTCTTCATCTGTGATGGAAATTCTGCTTTTCCAAGTTGATGACAACGACAACGCAATAACTCGCACCCTGTTCTCAATTTTGTCAGAGGGAAATTCACACAAATCCGTGCATAAAACTATTAATAAATAAAATTATAATTTGCATACAATTACAATAAATTCAGTAAGAGTTCCGTTCAAAATAGTGGATGTTTTTATCAACACAAAAATAAAAGTTATTGGGATGCTTATCAGGAAAATGCACCACATTAATTACTATTAATGAATGATTTTTTACTTAACATTTTTTATTAAAACTTTTTAAACCAATTGCTTTTTGTTTTTCCATTGCAAAAGAAATCTTATGATTGTTTTGTGAGCCTGTTCTTGTTAAAAACTTGAAAAATAAAAAACTTTCAGACACAATACGAAAAAGAAAAATAATTTTTCAATTCCCCATCTTCAGGATGTACAAAAACAGTCACAAAACAAACATTCGATTTCTTTTGCAATCAAAAAACAAAAAGCAATTGGTTTAAAACAGTTCAGGACGATTTGAATGAGCTGAAGTGATAGTGGATTGCCGTAGCAAGTATTTGTTCAATCAGAGATAAGCTACGAAACTCCTGAGCCATCTTTGTAACGGTGACCGATTAGATTGGCCAACACCGTTTTCCTAAGATTTACCGTTTACCTAAAGAATTGATTAGTGGTAGAGCCCTCTTATTTGCAGACGATACATCACTCATTTTCAGCAATTCCATTTTAGATAATTTAGAAATAAGTGCCCATATAGGTGTGCAGTCCATTGTCAAATTTTTAAATCAGTTGAAATTAACTATAAATAGTAAAAAATGCCAATATCTTCAATTCAAAAACAAATATAATTTAAATGAAGATAGGGCTATAAACGTGTTTGTAAACGATAATCAATTAGACCAGGAAGAAAAAATTGCATTTCTAGGAGTTTTGTTGGATATACGATTGACCTGGGCTCCATACATTGAGAAAATATGTTGTAAAATTTCATCTGGGGTATTTGTCCTGCGACAGCTCACTAGATTGAATGACAAAAAGTTACTTTTTACAGCTTACCATGGGCTCTTACTGTCACATATTAGGTATGCTATCTTAGTATGGGGTAATTCATCAAAACAAAATCTTGATAGGGTGTTTAAGATCCAAAAGAAAGCAGTTAGGTGTATAGAAAGAGTAAATAGATTAGATTCATGTAGGCCGTTGTTCAAGAGACTTGGTCTCCTAACTGTACCCTGCTTATATGTGTATGAAGTTACTTCATATGTAAAAACGAATGATATTAACCAAAATCTTGATGTACATGATTATAATACAAGACGCCGAGGAGATTTTATCACTTGGTGAGTCACAATAGTAGCTTATTCAAACAAAAACCTAGTTATATTGGTAGGAAATTCTACAACAAGCTACCGCAGTTTTTGAAGAGTCTTGAAAATATAGAAATATTTGAAAAACAATTGAAAAAATATTTAGTTGATAAAGCTTTTTATAGTGTACAAGAGTTCCCACATCAAAATTAAGCCTCACCTCAACTAATTGAAGTAATTATGATATCTAGTGTATAATATTGTTGATCTGACTTGTCTTATACTCCTTAACTGGAGTCTCCAAGACGTAATCTACAAAAAAAAAACAAAAAAACAAAATGGACACTGTTCTCTGCTGTAAAATCACTTCCAGATGGTTCGGAACCCACCTAAAACTGTAGGTCCATCTCATCAATCACCATCATCCAACTCATTACCCACGCACAGCTCTCAGACCTATGTGGGCTTCATCCTTAAAAAAATATATATATTTTGTTTAAATTCTTCAGGACGCTGGATACTCCATTGTATTGGTTTATTATCCAAGAAATTTTCTTGGAGTAAACGACAGTAAGTTCTAATAAACAAGAAAATTTGTGGGGAAAAAAGTTCTTGTGATAGAAAACCTAAATGTTGTTTGACAAGAAGTTGCCAACAATACTGAAATTAAAAAAAATAATTGACCATGAAGGTAGCTTATTCAAACAAAAACCTAGTTATGTTGGTAGGAAACTCTACAACAAGCTACCGCAGTTTTTAAAGAGTCTTGAAAATATATGAATATTTTAAAAACAATTGAAAAAATATTTAGTTGATAAAGCTTTTTTATAGTGTACCAGAGTTCCTTTCACATCAAAATTAAGCCTCGCCTCAACTAATTGATATAGTAATTATGGTATCTAGTGTATAATTGTTGATCTGACTTGTCTATACTCCTTAACTGGAGTCTCAAAGACATAATTTACAAAAAAAGGTTATTATTAGGTCTCATCCAAAAGTATATCAAATCGAATATTAAACTTACAGTAGATGAAAAGGCTTGATGAGGCAGAGCCGAAGTTGCTAGATTAAATTAATGAGGCCTCACATGAGCAACGATTGTTTCTGTTCAGAGCCATCGAAAGTTGAGTGCTGTCTGGAAGTTTTGCAAAATTTGCAGCATTCCTATTGGTCGGTTCCGTTCAGACGACCAATGAGAGACAGCTGATCGGAACACGCATTTTCCATTAACAAAACGTCCTTACTATGTCAAAATAATGCCATTGAAAACTCCATTCAACTTTTCAGGCTTGTGTCTAGTGAATGATTACACATAAAACGCAGGCTTGCCAATATATCTGTCAGAATTTTTTCCTGTATATGCTCAAAGGGATTGGATGAAGAGGGAAAATAAATAGATAAAAGTAGAAAAAATAAATAGATAAAAGAGGAAAAATAAATAGCTAAAAGAGGAAAATAGAAACAGATAATAGATGAAAATAGGCAAAGAGATAAAAAGAGGAAAAAATAGACAGTTACCCTTTTAGCGTAAAGGCTGATGAAGCTTCTCTTTAGAAGTGAAATGCATCCTTCCAGTATCTCCAATATAAGTGAGTTAAAATTATAATTCAAATGGAAATACAGTGTCAGTTTTGATATTAGATAGGCTGATGAAGCTTCTCTTTAGAAGTGAAATGCACCCCTCCAGTATCTTCATTATAAGTGAGTGAAAATCATAATTTAAATAGAAATACAGTTCCAGTATTGATATTAGATTGTTTTTATCAAGTATTTCGTCATGGAAAACATCACACCCGTTTATCGTTATTTACTATGTTGTGTATTTTGGTATCGACTATTATTCCACTGATATTATTGTTCATTGCAAAGTGATAAAGTTTCTGGTCATTTGCTTAGAAAAATTCTATATTATTTCAAAATTTTCTAGTTTCTGAATTGAATTTCTGATTGTTCAATTTGGGCCTGTTGTAGTTCTATCTGTACTTATTTAATCCATGATGTTGATTTGACTGTGTTTATTTTTTTTATAGATAACGTCTTGGAGACTCCAGTTAAGGAGTATAAGACAAGTCAGACCAGCAATTATAAATAAATATTTCAACAGAATTTATTAATTTCGAATTCCTTTAATTGCTATTACTTTATACTGAAGACTTCCGCAATGGCGGATATTGACAACGGCATTGAAAAGCTGATGGGAATCGATGAATGCTACTGTACAAAAATATCAGTCACCACCGGGAATCGAACCACGGACCTCCCAATTGCCGGTCGGGCGCCTTACTTGGGGTAATAAAAAAATAAATATTTTATTGTAGTAACAGATGAGAACATCATATGCATTACAACGTCAAACTATAATAGAACCAGTAAATAATAAAAATACACAAATGAAAGTACAACTACAGTATAATGGATTTTTTTAACGATTATAAACATCCCCAATTATATACTAGTTACCATAATTACTTTATCAATTAGTTGAGGTGAGGCTAATTTTGATGTAAAAGGAACTCTTCTTCACTATAAAGAGTTTTATTAACTAAATATTTTTTTAATTATTTTTGAAATACCTATTTCTATATTTTCAAGATTCTTTAAATACTGCGGCAGCTTGTTGTAGAGTTTCCTACCAATATAACTAGGTTTTAGTTTGAATAAGCTACTATCGTGACTCACCAAGTGATAATCTCCTCGGCTTCTTGTGTTATAATCATGTTCGTCAAGATTTTGGTTAATATCACTCTTTTTTACATATTAAGCAGCTTCATACACATATAAGAAGGGTACAGTTAGGAGACCAAGTCTCTTGAACAACGGCCTACATGAATCTAATCTATTTACTTTTTCCATACACCTAACAACTTTCTTTTGGATCTTAAATACCCTATCAAGGTTTTGTTTTGATGAATTACCCCATACTAAGATAGCAGAATTTATGTATGTAAGAATCCTTAGTTTGTTCATATGTATTCTTTTTCTTGTCTCATATATTTTTTTTCTTGCCTTTTTATAAGAAAGTATATATCTATGTAAGTTAGTACTGTATGAGAGGGTTAAGTGTAAGAGAGGGCCGGCTGCGCCCTAACTTCGCCCTCCCAGGTAAATAATAAAGGCAGTCAATCAATCAATCCTGTTGATAAGTCTTGTTGCTGGAAGCCTACTGATAAGGCCATAGAATTTTAAGCTTATTTTTCTCTTGCCTGCTGCTAGTTTGAACATCCTTTCTGTTGTATTCCTGGAGTGTAATCTATCCTTCTGCAGTGGATTTTGGACCAAGTATTTTTCTAAATTATTTTGCGTTCTTCTTTTAGTATGTGTTGTATGTCACGTTTTGTATGAAGTGCAAGTGTCGACTGGCATATAGTACTTCTGCTTTTATTACAGCGTTATAATGTCTGATTTTCGTGAGTGTGGCCATGTATTTCTTATTGTAAATAATGTGTGTTATGCCTTTTTTTGCCTTATGCCCTCTTCAGAAATCAGAGAATTATTCTTGGATTTCTTTTCCATAACGATCTGCGTAGTTAATATAAACTTTTTGTTGTAAATTTAACGACTTGCAGTCACATTTATATTGTGAATATTAACAATATTCACATATTCATAATATAAAACTGACTGCAAGTCATTTATGAGTATTTATGATTAAAAATCATGTTTTTACTAATTTATTATTAAATGCAGCTTCGAATGGATGTACTGCAATAATAAATAGATTTGCCAATTTTGTAAGTTGAACAACATTCATGAATAATCATTTGAGCGACTCCAAGTAACCAACCAATAAAATACCGTCCACCATAGGATAAAAATGTTATTCCTTGCGATAATAATCGGTCAAGTATCGTACCTGAACCTTGAAAATATTCTGTGCAACAATTTGATTCGTCATGAATGTCGATTTCTTTCATTGTAACGGTTGAATGCTCCAGCAATTTCAATAAATGCGCAAACTCTTGAAACGTTTGGCGCCTTCCAACCGTACAAAAGTTTTGGCCCGTAAATAATTTAATTTGAAAGTTTGTGCGTGAAATCTAGTGATGTGGTCCTACTGCCCCATTCATAAGTTATCGTTCAACTTTGAGTTTTTCCACTTGAATCTATTCATTATTAATTTATCATGCAAAAGTTATTAGACAGTTCAACTAGGTACTCATTTCTTTGTAGACTGTTTCTTATTGGAGAATCTTAGGTTATCATCTCTATGAAATCTTATTTATTGCTATTGAAGAAGCTGTAAGAAGATATTGCTTTTTATGGTACTTTGAAAAATTGGGGAGTAGTAGCGTCATAAATAATCATAGAAACTCGTTTTTATTGACAAGAAATAAGGGGAGTACCATCCGTGAGCCGTAGCAGGTAGTATCTGTTCAGCCAGTTAGAAATAAGATACGAACTCCTGGGCCCTCTTTGTAAGGGTGACCGATTGGATTGACCAGCAAAATATACATCCTGGGATTTCTTGTTCCATAACGATCTGCGTTGTTAAAATTATTGTTATATTGACTGCAAGCCGTCAAATTTACAACAAAAAGTAAAAAAAAATACATCTTTACCTGTTCAGTCAGATAAAGATAAGCAAAGAACTCCCGTTTGTTAGGGTGACCGATTGGATTGACCAGCAAAAAGACTCTGTTCTCTGCTGTGAAATCACTTCCTAGTGGTTCGGAATCCACCTGAAACAGTAGGTTCAACTCGTCGATCACCATCATTCAACACATTACCAACAGGTTTCAGATATGTGGGTATCATCTTCCCAAACAATCAATGTTTAAAAAATCTTACAATGCATCACCATCGTCATGAGGTGTAAATTAATGATTTTGATTTCATTCCATATAAATTCCTAATATTATAATATAAATAACATCAGTTTTAAAGATAAAATCCAAATATAAAATATTTTCTGTTCACGAAATATTTTGAAACAAAATAAATAATACCGTAAGTAGTATAAAAAGGGCGGAGCTGGGACAACCTTGACCTTTGACCCCGGAAATGACCTTGAACTTGACCTCTAGGAACCGGATGTGGTCAGGAACCGGATGGACAGAGCTGGGACAGCGTGGGAACCGGAAGTTGTCTTGAAATGGTTACCAATCCTGGCACAGCGTGTGAACCACTTATCTAATGTCCATCCTGTGTGAATCAATTATCTATTGTCCATCCTGTCCAATTAATTAATTTTCTTGAACCGGATGGGGGAGCTGGGACAGCGTGGGAACCTGTATGACAGATCTGACCCCGGAAGTTGTCTTGAAATGGTTACCAATCCTGGGACAGCGTGTGAACCACTTATCTAATGTCCATCCTGTGTGAACCAGTTATCTGGCAGGATATCATTTGTCAAAATCAGTGCAATCTTATAATTATTTTAATGAGCAGGATGTTAACATCTAGGTGAGGAGCCCGTGCGAGGTTCTCATAGATTAAATAAAAAGATTCCATTTCCACACAAACCATTTATTACCAAATCTTCTTACACAGTCTCTATTGTCATGAAAAGATTTTGACAAAAATCTCTATCTTTAAACAAAGTTTCCATAATCCAATTGTGTAGGATGTTTACAACATTGAGTGCACAAAATGGTGGTATGTCCATGCTTCCTCCTTGTCCATTGTTGCCAGCCAGCTTCATCTTCACAGTCTCCAAAAAGTTGAGTAGGTAATGTTCTGGGCAGTAAACTCCTGTAGTCTTCATCAGCTTCTCCAGATTGGGTATCTTGTGAAATAGGTATGGCGAACTTAGGTCCACATACTCCACATTCTCCATTTGCAGCAATGATGCTAGTAGACTGATCTTCTCATAGCCATGGATGAAGATCTTGATTGGAAATCCTGAATCGTTGTTTTCCCTCAGCCATCGTCCAACTGTGTGACACACAATTTGCATCAAGGATGAATATGAGAGGTGTGTTTGGCCGGCTCCATTGCCCGACCATCTCAGTCCATGTTTAGCTCGATGCAAAGCATTGCTGTCAATCAGTGTGCCTGTATTCAGCACAATGTCCGGGTAGGGTGACTTGAAAAAGTAGTGATGTGTCATCACATGATGCTCATCATCTCGCTCCAGTATTGCCATCTCCTTGACAATAAACTCATTGTTCAATCCCTCAAAGCCTTGAAAGTCCATCACATAGAGTGGTAGTGGTCCAAAAATGTTGGTAGCTCTGCTTGACGCAATTCCATTAGCATCATCATCATAATCATCATCATCAGTGGTGGTGTCATCAGTTGAACTTGTAGAAGTATCCTTCATCAATGATTTTTCATGTTGAGTGTAGTAGCCTAGACAGCAGCAGCCTACAACATCCTTCACCTCCTCCTCCTCCTCCTCCTCATCCTCCTCCAAAAAGCGTAGAACTCTCCTGGACATGATATCTGATTGATGTTTCTCACAACTATGACTATTCTGTTGCTTGTCAACCACCTTTATATCCTCTTCTGCTCTCTCTCTCTCTCTCTCTAGGCTGATTGAACAAGACCAGTCATTGGCTGATACTCCTTGACCACCTCGTGTATCATTAGACAATAGGCATGTGTATTCCCTGGAATGTTCTCACTTGCTTCAAACTCCACTCTGATGTCAATGCTCCCCATCTTGAGCGTTTCGTTTTGACGTGAACAGTCAATGGGAAACAGTAACATCTTACCATCCCCGCACAGCATGTTTCTCAAAAAGTGGGTTGCTTGCTCGAGCATCATCATGATTGTAGACTCCATTGAATGCTGCATACATATTGTACACTTGGTTGTCGTCACCATTGATGCTTTCATACGGATAGTACTTGTTGTTCAGGAACACTCGAACATCTTTCATTTTGCACATGTCAAAGTGTGAGCTATTCACAGTAGCTGCTCCTCTTCTTCCAGTCTGCAGTCCAATCACAATGTATCTTGGCTTCTCCAGCTGAGTAGTTGATTTGACAGTCCATGTATGTTTTGTGGTCTGCGGCAAAGATGGGTACTCATACAGTTCCCAATGTCGGAATGGCATTGAGATGGGCGTGTTGTTTTGCACCAGTCTCAGCAAACGCAATTTATATTCATCAGACACCTCTACATAGGGCATCCTCCACATCAGTTTCTCAATTATGACCTTGCCTGCTGCATTCAAACAGTCCAAAGTGTTGGCACTACGTCTCAGCACCAGCTCCTGTTTCACATTCATTATGATCTGTCTATAGTCCTCAGCAAAGCCCAACAGGTATCTAAGTGGCACATTCATGATGTTTGTGTTGGTACCATCAGCATCAAACGTGCCAAACCCTGCCTTGGCATCATACCTGTAGCCGGCTCCATCCATCTTGAGCTGTTCTTCCCGCTCAAAGGTCATGGCATTCTTCATCAGGCTGGTGATGCCAGGGCTACGTATGCTGTCCACTACAACTCCATTGATCTCGTAGCGTATCTCCGAAAACAGGTGGCCAAAGAATCCGGAAACACAAGGTGAGCCTCCCAAGGTTGCATTTAAGGCATTGCTCACCCTGTACTCCATATGCAGATAGCTCTCCGATGGCAGTGTGTAGATGTCCTGCTGCTGAATTGATATCCGAATCTCATCATTGGCACCAAAGCCTGTGGTATACGGTGCATGAGAATGATATTCATAGCCAGTGATGCTATTGTCTGCCGAAGGGCCACCACTTGTCACATCCAAAACTCCCATTTTTCAGTGCTGTTGTTGTAGTTGTTGTTGTCTTCCTCTTCCTCCTCCTCTTCTCACTTGATAGCCTTTCTTCTGCAGATATTTGATGCTGCTCGATGTTAACTCTACAGAGTTCAATGGTTGAATGACATCTTTCACAAATGGCGTCCTATTAATAGACTCTTCTTCTTGTTCTACCTCCATGAGAGTTGCTGTTTCCACATCCAGTCCTTGATTCCACTTTCCAAATAATAGCACCATCACTTGGGTTGTTGTCGCAAATGTAGAGTAATATTGATCGCTTCAGATCGATTGTTCACCAGACGTCCGTTCTCATCAACAATCTCCAATGTAATGTTACCAGTCTGCTTGGTGTCCACTGGTAAATAGATTACATTTTGTGCAGTCACAACCATTTTATACCCTGGATCAACATCTGGGTAAAACTCATAGATCACATGATCCTTGATACCATTTGAGTAGGATCCACTCACAATGTTACACTTTATACGCAGCACATTGGGATGACTGATTTGCACTGTAGTACTGCTTCTAGTCTCAATGTTAGCTTCCACAACTCGGTCGAATCCCAGCAGCTTTCCTATTGAATCAGGTTGTCTGAAGTCTAACATGGCATCACATAATACTAAACACTTCAAGGTAGATGGGTCCACAACCATCTGAAACTTGACTCCACGCTTCTTCATCCTTGTTGCCAGCAGGTCGGCAATTGTTTGAAATTCAAAACTGCCTTCTGGTAATACAATCTTTTGACAAACCTTTACTGGGGCAGATCTGGTTTTCCTGATACAGGGCACAATTTGGTGGTCAGTATCACTATACAAATGCTGAGCAAACACATGTCCTGTAACTTCCTCATGAGTCATTGCATAATCCTCCTTCTCCTCCTCCTCCTCTTCTGCATCATCGATTGTCTCATCAGTCGCCTCTGCTTTTTGACCGCCCACTAGTGGGGCCAGAAAATGTAATGCATTGTTGTAGCCATTCTCAACATTTGGTATAGAGTTGCAGCTAGTAAAGCTGATGAGTCCAATTTCCCATTCACCATTGCTTGTATCAAGTGGCGGGTAAAAGTCACTTTTCAATATTGAGGTTTTACCTCCAAAGCAGAGCATCATGGTCTTGACTGCTCAGTGTACTATTACACAATAACCCGATAAGAGTATAGACTATGACCTTTATACTATGTGGGTGGGGAGAAAGGAAAAGAAAAGTGTTGTACAATATATAATGTTATTTATTTTCATAGAGCAAAAATTTTAAACACAAGTGTCCACATATATGAGAGTAGAGATCCTCTTGCTTCTGATCATAGTTGTACTCGATCCTTGTTGCTGGACTCGATCCTCTATGCATGTAGTCGATAAACTCCTGCAGTGGTCTCAGGTTGCCAAAGCCATCAAAGTAGCGGACGACTCCATCCTCCTTCTTCTTCACATAGCACACCCAATGTGTACCAGCTCCATCACTGTTGTCCAGGTTGATGATGCCGCACTCTTGACCCAGTGGTCCGTTGACAGGTAGAGCATCTCGCATGAATACTCCTCGAAATTTCTTCAGCTTGAGACGACAGGCATACTTGTAGAGGTCGGCATCTGTTAGTGCTCGGTCGGGTAGAGCAACAATCATCTTCTGCCGCCACATTGACGGCGACGCACCCTGTTTCCCGTCTTCTGACGCCTCAGATAGAGACCTCCACCACTCCTCCTCCTCCTCCTCCTGGAAACTGCTGTAGTTCTCTTCTTCCTCTGTGCAGCTCTCCTCTTCTTACCAATCCTTTGTCGTTTAGCTCCTCCTCCAAACTTTGCCTTGGCCTTCATAATGTTGGTTACCGCTAATGCTGCAGCTCTCTCTGCCAATCCAGCATCTGAAGATGTTGCCACACTCCAAGCTCGTTCAGCCAAATCTCTGTCTGCTACTGCTCTGCTCCTTGTATCGCTATTCCTCGAATAGGCAATGTCGTGCTGCTTGCAGGCCTGATCAAGTTTGTTGATTCCTGGATCACCTCTTGCCAATCGTTTTTCAAGCTTTGTACCTGGTCCACAGTACTGGTAGCCGCCAGGAAGATGAAGTTCTATGGGCAGTAAGTCTATTGCTTTGTTGACTATTGTACCTGCTGCATTTGTGATTGCTGAAAGGACTCCTCTTCCTTGATACCTCCGCTTCCCTTTGCGTGTAGCCATCTAATGTCAAACAGCTGCCTTGTCATCTGGTTTTATACCCCCCTTAGATGGTTTGGAGATTCCCATAAGCTCCAACATTTTATCCCTCAATTGCTCTTTACTCAAACTGAAGTTTTCACTTGACGTAGTAACATCCAACATGACGGTGAGACACTTTTCAACCACAGCCTTTGAATGCTCATCCATCCTTTTCTCCAAATACTGTTTGTTGACACCATCTGTAGCTTGAATTGGATCTTGCATATCTGTCAGTATTGAATTCTTAAGACTTGTCATTACTTGCAGTGTGTTGGGATCTCTTCTCTTTGGCTCCCACAATGAAATCATATCTCTACATGTAATCAGATTCACAGCATCATGATTGCTGCGCAGATTTGCCACATTGATCATACGCCTATGGCGGACATTGACATTCCCCAAAGAATTCATGTTTTGTCCCCATCATTGTAACATTGTGCCTTATATAGTGTTTGTGCAACTAGTATACAGGTTTACCAACTATGTAACCACCTTCCTCTAGCTCTTCCAAGATTGAGTTGATTTCATTCTCATGTCCAGTGTTGCCAACTGCTTTAGACTGATCCAACAGCCTCAATCTGTCCACAAGTTCATTGGGATTATTCCAATAGACATATTCAATCCTGTTGCCATCACTTGCCACCATATTGAAGGGTGCTACCAGTCCTCTTCCAGTTACCTTGACTCCTTTCCCACTGACTGCTTCTCCTCTTATCAGATCTCTGATTGTCCTCTTGTACTTGATATTGTTATAGTTTACAATTCTGCCATCTGGACTATAGTTTTCTCTGTAGACATTGGTAAAGTCCAGAAGTAATTTATAGGCATTCAAGTCGTCCCCCTCCAATTTTCCTTTGTCAGGCATTTTCATGAAAATCAACTCACAAAGGCCTGGTGTAGCTCTAAAAGTCTTTTCAATTTTACCATCTGCAGGATTAGACAGCACAATCTTGTTACCTTTAGGTCCAAAGGTAAGCAGCTTGCTGCCTAGATAGTACAAGTTGTTTATCACTCTTGGTCCAAACGCATCATCAAAGTTAAAGTCCTTGCGCACTGATCGCATAATGTACTCTCCCACTGGTTTCGAAGCCAGATCAGATTGGGCCAGAACATTTTGTACTACATCACTGCTAGTATCGAGCAATTTCTCAACACTAAGGTTTTCCTCATCATCATCATCATCACTCAAAGTCTTGTCTTGTTGCTTCCACAATTGTCGTGCAACACCCAAAGTACTTGTAGCCGGACTTGTACCTTCACCTGTTCCATATGCTTCAAAGAGTGGTGGCTCTTCTCTAATATCTGCCAGTGACCGCTGTGTATGCCTTATCCTTCCTGGATAGGGGGTGCTGCTACTGCTGGCTGGTGTTGTTGGCGGTGTAGGCAATATACGGGGTGTATCCAATAATGGTGCAGTCATTGGAACTAACTGTTGCTGTTGTTGTCGTTGTTGTTGTTGTTGTTGAGCTGGTGGGTGAGAAGATTTGAGTGTTTCAACAATATCGGCAAGTGGATCACTAAGCGGCTTGAAATGTTTTGCATGCTGTTCCTCTGTCAATTCCCTGCCCAGTGTCAGCTCTCTATGCTTCCTCTTGATGTTACGCTTCAGCTTGGCAATCTCCATGATGGTTGGTGCAATCTCCTCCACAGTTTGCTTCTGCTGCTTACTATAACTCTTCATCTCTCTCTCTCTTTGTCCGTCTCACTTGACATCTAGTGTTAGACTAAGCATAATCACTGTTGTGCTTCAACTAAAAATGTATCAAGACCATTCCTGTAGCGCCCTCTATTCTTGTCTGAGGACTGATCAATTATAAGGAATGCATGCGCGGATGATGACCATACGTCATTGCACATTTTTCTGAATTCTTCAAAGGTCATATCAGCTCCCACATGATCTCTGTACAAATGTTTCATATTCAGTTCATCTTGTTTAAACATGATTAGAAAATTGGCATTGTCACGTATCAACTGTTTTGGTATACGGCTAAAAGTCTGTGCCAGATAAAATGCATCAACGTTACTGTGTCGACCAGTGGTAAAGTAACGTCTAATGGCTTCCTGTTGCTCACAAATCACATCGTCAAAAATTATTATTGAATTGGCAGGCAATTCGTGTGGTGCAGGTATCTCTTCACAGGTGTCATACTCGGTGTAGCTCAGTTCGGGTCCAAGTTCTTCCATAATGGTGTGCAGTAGCTGATATTTCGGTTGAAATGTAGTTTTTGAGAAGAGGCAAATGTTTGAAAAGGAGATTCCTTTATGATCAAAAAGCATGTTGAAAAGTAAATTGGTTTTTCCACAGCCTGATGGTCCACATATAATGCATCGCATATGGTTGGGGAACAAAGGTCCATGACGTTTCTTTGCACTCATTTCTGGGTCTGCTAGACCACAGCCTCTCACCACTTGATCAAAGTCAATTATATTAAACTTGTGATTCCTTTGCACAACCTGCTTCATTACACCAAATCTGCTCTATCAATCCAAGAGTCGTGACTGTGATCGTATCCTTTCCAGTGCACCAACAGTTTATTACCTTTCCTCCGCAACACTTTGGCAATTTCAAAAACACTAGATACTTTGGTTTTCACAATCTCTTCTGCGTAGAATCCTCCTTGCACTGGCTGTCCTCTGCAATCTTCCAACTCGTATGTTACAGGCACTGTAGGTCGCACACGTGTTACTGTGAACAGTTCATTTGTCCAATTGGGTAGGTAGCCCTTGTCAAATGTCATTTTATACTTGCTTATTCGAACCTTATCACCTGGATCGATCTTTTGGTGAACACCTGGATAGAACCTGTTTTCAGATTTGTCCAACAAGCTCTTTTGATACTCTTGACGTTGCTCATCAAGTCTGGAAAGCAGTAATGTCTCATGCTCCTTTGCAACATCAATCGGTCGCATACCTATTGTCCTATGGATTCTTCCATTATACTCTTTGACAAGTAGTGGGAGAATATCTGTCCAGCGATAGGTTCCACGCTCGGTGAATTTGATCCACATCAAATGTTTAAGTGTTCTGTTGAAACATTCCACTATTGAGGCCTTTCTTTCTGAGCTAGTTGAATAATGGTTAACACCATACTGTTGCACAAGTTGTTGAAACTTTGAATTGAACCACTCTTTACCATCATCTGTTTGAAGGTTTTTCATTGGATTCCGCTCAAATATAGGATGCATTGCCTTGACAACTGCATCAGCTGACTTGCTCTTTATCGGTATAGCATAAGCATACTTGCTGAGGCAATTGATGATTGTAATAATGTACCTGTAACCTTTGTTCTGACGTGCATGCGGTATCATCTCAACAAGATCAGCCTGATAAAGGTCATCTAGCCCTTCCACAGTGACCATACGTGTTGGAAAATTCCGACGAGCTGACCTGTGCAGCTCACTTGCTATTGCCGCCTTCTCCATACTGAAGCAAAATGTATATGTATATGACTCTATATACTAGCACTCAAACATTACAATTATAGCTATATACTGCTGACCTTGAACATGTTTCATCCTGTTTGAACCAGTTATCTGACAGAGAGTGAGGTTATGTATAATTACTGTAGACAATGCATGAATATATATATATATATCTTGTATTTTACAATAGATAATGTTCTCTAGTCTAGGATATCTACAATCACCCAATGGTATAGCTGCCCGAGATTGGTGACAATTTCACAAAATCCTTTGCCAAAAGGAAAATTCAAAATAACTGCATCATTGTTGAAAACACTTATTGAGGTATCAGGAAAGCATGATGACACTGCTTCTACAAAGTTTTCCAATGATTCAAATGGTTCAGGTAGATGTTTATAACCAAAACTGAATAGTGGTTCCACAATCCACTGGCTGCTGGTAACAAGTTGACAATCTCCACAATCACACATTATATATTGCTTTTGCTGGCTCCACTGCTGACAGCTGGTGGTACAGTTGTAGTTGGTATAGCTGTATGGACGTCTTGACAGTGCAACATGCAAACCTTGTCTGATGCAACAACAATGGTTCAAGAAAGTTCAGCAATGTAAAGGAGGAGGAGGAGGAGGAGGAGGGGGTGGAGACATGTGCGTAGATTGTATGCGCAATGGTTTTGTTGGCACAGGTCCTCCTCCACATTGCATTCTGTAGCCAGCTTCTATCTTTCAAGCAATTGGATTGTGATATCCCACCATTCTCTAGTCAATATTGTTGGGACATAAACGTTTAGCTGGTGGGCCCTCTTCTCCATCATCATCATCATCATCAGATATGCATATCACTTCTTCACTATCTTGCTGTAATTGACTTTCTTCATTTGATCCATTTTCAAGGAATTGTTGCAGTTCAAGAATCATCTCTTCTTCCTCCTGTGTGAATGGTGCTACTGCTTTTTCTTCATTCGATCCATTTTCAAGGAATTGTTCCAGATCATTCATCATCTCTTCTTCTTCCGGTGTGAATGGTGCTACCGCTTTTTCTTCATTGGATCCATTTTCAAGGAATTGTTCCAGATCATTCATCTCTGATGATGTTGAATTTGTAGAGTATTCTGTTGCTGCTGCTGCTGTAACTATGTCTTGAAGCTGATAATGTCCAAAAGCTAGAGTGTTGACAGCATCATCCATTATGTACCTTTTCTCATCAGCATTGCTAAGAGCTTTTTTCCTCTGCACAGTTGTCATTATTTGGTGTTTTCTAGTGCTGAACATCACTTGTTCTCTGTAGATGTCCTTGTTTCCAAACAGGCAGTCCAGATAGTCTTGGAATACAATGTATTGGTCAGCATCAGGATGATCATTTGACAGCTCTTGGCCCAACACAGGTCGTCGTACTCCCTTGGCCTTTTTGATTAGTCCACTTTTTACTTGGCTAGGATCAGTGTTGTAGCATCTGCATGCATACAATTTTGATCGTAGACCAACATACTCAAGTGGAGCTCTTGATGCATACTCATCCTTGAATTTGCCCAATACCATCTTGTTGGTCTCAGAGTAGCATGGATGGTCGGTGGGGTACTCTGAGGTATCAAAGGCATCTCGAAGCTTCTCATTATTTCTGATGTCGTTGTATATGTCTTCAGTTTGAACAAGATAAAACAGGCTGTCGGTGTCTTGATATAGCAGTTTCAGATGGTCATTGTAGATGGGTTTCATCACATCGTAGTGGAATTCGTACATCAGGATCTTACTAATGTCCAGCACTGATAACCCTATGTAGATGGGCTTGTCAAGGACGACTTTCTCTTGATGGAGGGTCACAGCGCAAATGTCGTTTCCAAAAATGATGCGATCCTTGTATGACGGGCGAGCCACAAGTTTCTTCAATCGCTTCTCGCAGTTGACCAGCTCCATGCTCATCCTCTTTCTCACATTTTCCATGGTTTTACCGAAAACAGCGTTGTTCATAAGCTTGAAAAAGTTTTTCTCAAACTTATTTGTAGACTGCTGCCTGAGCCTGGTGTTTAGCATGATGTAGGGTGCCAAAAAGTCTTCTTGCTCAAATGAGATCCCTCGGTGGACATTGATGATTTTCAAGCCATGTTGAACTGCTTGTTTGAGCATGCGGTAGTGGCAGACATACTTTTGGTGGGACTGCAATGTCGTCATCAGTCGAACACACTTGGATTCCTGCGTTTTCTGGTTCTCTGGTAGAAATGGGAAATCATTGTGTAAATCGTGCAGCTCGGCAGGGTACTCCACATCTACCTCAAGGATGTATCCAATTTTCTGCTCATCTGCTAGACCTTCAATGTTCTTGGTCACTGCTTCCAGCTCCTTTTTGTCCATCCATTTGAATCCCCGGCAAGGAAGTGGATTGCACATTGCCCAGCCGTACAAGTTGTTAGCATCTATATACATGAGATATGATGTTGGCTTCTCCATGTCTACAGGCGCCCCAGTATACTGGTTGTTGGCAATGGCATGACGGTGAACGCATGTAGTGATACCTCCTCTTATACCTCGTTCAATGAGCATGTACATGTCATAATCTGTGAGCAGCTCCAGCTCAACCTTTGTACTTTTGAGCATAACATCAAACGAGAAGCCTGGGGATGTAAAGTAGTGAGCGCAGTCTAGATCATAGGTTTTGATGCACATGTCACGAAAACTTTCAAAGACATCGGCTAGCAGGAGAACATCTGTCTTGAGGTATAAGTCACTGTACTCTCCTAGATTTCTGCATCCAAAATCCCTCCAAACTTGTTGAGCATGCGCGTAGTCTGCATCGCTGATACCGCTATTGATTAGCTTACTATGAAATGCTTCTTTGGGAGGTAGTTGTGTCTCCTCCAATCTCTCCCATGAGCTACAGTATTCGTATGGGAATACACCTTTCCTGGAAACAAGGTCCAGTTTGCTTCTAAACTGTTTGGCTGTATGTCTCAGTACGTTGGGGAGATCGCTGGCATCCTTGGCAGTCTTGACAAGATTTGTCACCAGGTTGTCCAGACTGTCGGGTGTGAATCGGAATGTGTCAATGAATCTTAGATGGAGTCGTTTTGATATTTGTTTTGTAAATGAGATGTACTTTTCAGAGGTGTTTGGAATAACGTTTATTTGGCAGGTGTCGGATCCAAGATGGGGAATGATTAGGTGGGTATCGTAGTTTGAGGAATTGTGAAGAAAGACTGGAATGTAGGTTTGACGGCGTCTCTTGAGGTTGCAGTTGTTACACAGAGCGTTTCGGTACAACCCAGTCATGTGGCAGTGGTATCGAACCTTGTCACCAGTAAATGGTTTGTTGCAGGCTTCACAGGACTGGGCTGCATTGTAGGCTGCAAGCTGCTGGTTTGAAAGTGGAAACATTGCTTTATTCTGCTGGTCAATGGCTTCTGCAATGTCCACTGCGCACTCAGTCAAGGTCTTCATAAAGTGTGCTGCAGCATCAGGTCCACGGTACATGATTGGCTCCTGAGGGATTAGGTTGCTGATGGTGAGCCAGGAAGGGAATTGCTCCTCGTCCCTTGCAAAGTAGAGGCAATAGCTCATTGCTCGATGGTATTGGATAACCTTGGTAGACTTTCCAATCCATCGCTCTGGGGCTCCACCCTCTTCCTCAGGAGTTGGCTGCTCCAACAAACACTCGAAATCTGCATAGGCTACTAATGGTAACCTAAACTTGTTCAAGTGCTTTTCAAATTTCATGGTAGGTAGGCTTCCATCTTTGTTGGGCTTGGACATCTCAATTCTTGCAGTCTTGTTCTGGGCGCAGTACTCCTCATGCTCATTCATCCTTCGCTCACCTTCTCTGCTGAGGGTGTAGTGTGTGAAGCAGCGTCTGCAGATGATTATACGATGCTCATGTTTTGTCAGCTGAACTCGCAGCAACTTTTCAAAGTCTTTTATATAGCAGTAGTGACTATTAACTTGTAAGTCATCATCATCCTTCTCTGTGCTGTCTTCTGCACCCTCTGTTGTCTTGCTCTCACAGAGAAGGAGTAGATCAGTATGGTCGGCCTTGACCTCCTTGACAACTCGACGCGGGAAGATGACGTCATCAGAATCCACACTGTAGATGTTTACTGACACTCCGGGGTTGTTCCTTTCAAAAATGTCAATTTGGTTGATGGTGGTGGGGAACGATAATCCAGAAAAGTTATACTTGTTGGTCAGCTGGTAGTACCGGTTGTTGACTCGCTCTGGATGTGCTCCTCCAATATGCTTAGCAAGCATGGCCCACCTAAAGCATTGTTGATCCTCATTCTTCGGGTTGATGACGGCTTTCCTTGTAGATAACTTGGCAGGCAGCTCGATGTATGAAGATCCTCGCAGCGGTACATGCTTGCTGATCCTGATGAGGAGTCCATCAATGATGAGGAGGCTCCATCCGCTGGAGTTCCCCTCAAACTTGGCTTCCTCTTCCAACATTTTATTGCAGGCTGTCTTGATGATGGATGGTAGTTCGGTGATGCTGAAGATGGAGTAGTTTGGTGTTTTGAAGGCAACATTCTGGAATTCCTCCTTCTCCTGGTTGTCCTCATTGATGAAGCTTTTCTGATAGGTAGCTTCCAAGACAAGGTTGAATTTGATAGCTCCATAGGTCGTGAATTCCTGGGAGATGACGTTTGCAATCTTCTTCTCTAAGCTGCTGAGGAATGAGTGAAAGTCCTTAGCTGGTTCATCCATGCAGGCGTTGTTGTAGTACAGGGTTCTCAAGCAGGAGTTGAATGCCTCCTCTAGTAGAACAAACTCACCCTGTTCACCTCTGGTTTGCTGACAACGTGTAGCCTTGTTCATCTTGATTTCTCTAAAATATATAGAAAAAATTTTCAATTAGTTGTATTATCCTCTAAAAGGAATTATCTTTTGATAAGAAATAGTTTCAACAAGCTGAAAACACCTTACTCGTAGCTCGCACTGGGAGGTACTGATTGTCTATTTGTATACAAAATCATGGGCGGGGGCCAGTGATGGAAGTAGAAGTGGTGGGGGAAGCTCTCTCTCTTTCTTTCACTCACTGTTCACTCACTGTTCACTCACTGTTCACTCACTGTTCACTCAGTATTCACCTAGTGTTCACTCACTGTTCACTCAGTATTCACTCAGTGTTCACTCACTGTACACTCAGTGTTCACTCACTGTTCACTCAGTGTTCACTCACTGTTCACTCACTGTTCACTCAGTATTCACCTAGTGTTCACTCACTGTTCACTCACTGTTCACTCAGTATTCACCTAGTGTTCACTCACTGTTCACTCACTGTTCACTCACTGTTCACTCAGTATTCACCTAGTGTTCACTCACTGTTCACTCACTGTTCACTCAGTATTCACCTAGTGTTCACTCACTGTTCACTCAGTATTCACCTAGTGTTCACTCACTGTTCACTCACTGTTCACTCACTGTTCACTCACTGTTCACCCAGTGTTCACTCACTGTTCACCTAGTGTTCACTCACTGTTCACTCACTGTTCACTCAGTGTTCACTCCCTTTTCACTCACTGTTCACTCACTGTTCACCCAGTGTTCACTCACTGTTCACTCAGTATTCACCTAGTGTTCACTCACTGTTCACTCAGTATTCACCTAGTGTTCACTCCCTTTTCACTCACTGTTCACTCACTGTTCACCCAGTGTTCACTCCCTTTTCACTCACTGTTCACCTAGTGTTCACTCAGTGTTCACTCACTGTTCACTCACTCTCTCTTTCTCTCTCTCTTTCACTTTCTTTCTCTCCTTCTCTTTCTCTCTCTCTCTCTCTCTCTCTCTATGTGAATTATGTCACACTCTCTCTCTTATAAATTACGTATAGTACAAAGGATAGCCTATTCTTTATTGTTAATTTATTCATAATAGCCTAGGCTATTCAGACATTAAATTTCCATGCATTTTTTAAAGTATTTAGATTTTGTGCAGCTGATGTTGGGGAAGTATCAGATCACAGTTGTAAACAGCAGTGGAGATTCAAGAACAATGAAACTCAATCAACTTTTCACTCTGCAAGTTATAGTTGTTGGATAAATTTGAGCATATTATCAAACTGTTTGAGAAACATCTGTTATACTTTTGCTTTTGAATAGGTTCTACATGTCTAATACAACAATGGAATAGCAAAATATTGTATGGGGTTGGTACAACGACAATAATGATAACTTGAATTTTCAAAGTCCCCAAGAGATAAAAAAAAAAAAAATAAAAAATAAAAATAAATAAAGATTTGTACTTACTTGTGTAAAACACACTGAATGTCTGGAAGAGTTGAATTAAACAAGCTGAAAACACCTTACTTGTAGCTCTCGCTGAAAACACCTTACTAGCTATCGCTGAAAACACCTTACTCGTAGCTCTCGCTGAAAGGTACTGAAGCTTTGATTGTCTATTTCTATACAAAATCTCCCCCTCTCTTCAATAGATAGGGATAAAAGGTGAGAAAAAGTACTATGTCTATCCTAAACAGGATGTGGTGAATCTTCATCTAAGACTGTTGTTCATTATAATAATTATTATCAGTTTCTGAGGTAATATAATTGGATACAAATATTCTAATTTTCTTGAACCGGATGGACAGAGCTGGGACAGCGTGGGAACCGGATGTGGTCAAGAACACTGATAGGGAGCTGGGACAATGTGGGAAGTGTTCTAGAAGGGGATGAGGGGGTACCTGATAGGGAGCTGGGACAGTGTGGGGAACCTATAAATATTAGTACACTTTCTATTAGCTCATCATTCGCATAGCTTCACTCGAACAGAAAACGATACTATGTCTCATTCATTCAACGTTAAAAGTTTCAACAACAGGTCTCATGTTGGAGAGACACAACCGATCAAGAGTATGAAGGAGGACTATCTCTATAACATTCTGTCAGCGATCATTTGCTCAACACGGTATGGTGATAGGATTCTAATGACTCTCTCTGATCCTGTATGTATCGATAAAGTATTCAACGTTTTTCTACCTAAACGCTATCTAGAGGTTTTGAATGATGACACGATACAAGACTTTAATTCAAAGTCAGGTCGATTTATGATCAAGTTTAAAAACACTCAGGAGAAATATCCAAAGATAGAGATTGAAGAAAAGTCTCTGTAAGAAACAGAGCATACAGTGGAGTAGGCCTACAGGGGATACCACTATAAAAAAAAACGCGCCCTCGATTCCTACGGCCTGTGTGTTAAGCTGCCGTGGTGTGGAAATGGAATCTTTTTATTTAATCTATGCAAATAAGTCAAGTGAACCCGTGCTGGACTATGGGATTTCTACAATGTTTTGTCTGCCTCATTCGTCAGCTACGACTGAGAGAGTTTTGTTCTACTATTAATAATATAAAAACAAGTTGAGAAATCGTTTATCAACACCAACAATAAATTGACCTCTATAAACTAAGGAAAAAGACTCAAACATTCGTCTGCTGCAAAACTTTAAGATTCAGCAGAACTAATTACTCAACAAAGGAAAAATAATAAAAAATATTATGTTGACGTGAGAAATAATACAGTCTAGTTTGTTAAATATTTACTATCATCTTGCAAAAATAATAAATTTAAATTCTTTCTACGTATGCAGTGATGCAAAACAGTAATATTGAAGAAACATTATTTTCATGTAGCTGAAGTTATCTTATTAAACTTAATGCATCGCCTTGAAGAATCAAAGGTGAGATTATTTTCATTTATAATATAATTATTATACATTATTATATAATACTTATCAATATCTTTATCATATAGTACTAAAATTTTAGTACATATTTTTCCCCGCGCTGGACACGCACTGCTCTAATTACATGTTAGAGATCAATGACTTTCAAACAAAATGAATATTTTTTTCGACTTCGACTTGTGCGTGCTATATTTTCATTTTATTTATTATCTGTATTATAGATAATTAGACTTTATATGGTAATATAGGATTTTTCTCTTGAGAAAATAAAAATTATTTTATTTTGTATGTGCCATCACTCTTTATTAGGACTTTGGACCTACTCTACCATTATGGTAGAGGTGAGTTTACACATACACACACGCATATACACACACATACACACTCGCATACACACCGCATATATACTGTTTTTTTTTTTTTTTTTTTTTTTTTGTTTTTTGTTTTCTGTTTTTTACTGTAGTGCATATACCTTGCATCGGAACTTTATCGGTGCTCTGCACAACGCACAGTTTGATATACGGAGTGCACATCTTTTGCATGTCATGTGCGTGCACGGTAGCAGCATAACACTTTTTTTTTGTATCATGCATGCGCAGCATCGTAGTTCCGCGGCCAACTCCTCCTCCCCCTCTTCATCCTGCTGTTCTTCTTCTTCTTCGGTATCATTCGCTTGCAGAAACATCTTGAAACCTATTGCGTCACTCAATGTTGTCGATTCTACTTCGGCTAATGTATTAAACCCTTCTATGTATTGGGCGTTATCTTCGTTTGCAGCAATTTGTATAGAAATTCCATCATTACCCATGTTATCCTCGAAGCTTTCAACAGAGTTTAAAATATCGTGTAAGATGTCTTGATGATGTTCGCCCAAAAGACACCGTGCTCGAAAACTTGTTTGCGACGGTGGGTCGAATGCTATGATGTTGGTTACTCCTGAATTGTCAGCAATGTCGGTAATGCGTACATCTACTATCTGCGTGACTCGGTGTTTAATGCGTTTTCCGAATGTAAACCGTCTTTTTCCATAAGTTTTCACAGCTGAAGATGTAGATCTTATATAACTTTCCCTAGAACGTGATCGTGCCTCCTGTAAGCCTACTGATGGAGAAGAAGCTCTTTCAGCAGACGTTGAAGCAGAGGTTGAAGCAGAGGTTGAAGCTCTGGATGTAGACATTCTGGAGCGTGTTGATGAATGGAGTACTGTTGAGTGAATAAGCCGTTCTACTGATGTTAATAATTAACTTATTAAAAACTGTCAACTAGAGTTAAATGTGCTGAGCATTGCTATATTGCTAAAATTGAACAAGACTCCAAAAAAAAAAAAAAACGAACAGTGTGGGAACCGGATGTGGTGTGGAAATGGAATCTTTTTATTTAATCTATACAAATATGACAAGTGAACCCGTGCTGGACTACGGCTTCTTCTTCTTCTGATTCTTATTCTCCTCCTCTTCCTTCTTCTTATTCTCCTCCTCCTCCTCCTCCTCTTCTTTCTTCTTCTTCTTCTTATTTTTCTTCTTTTCCTTCTCTTCCTCTTCCTTCTTCTCCATCTTTTTCTTCTTCCTTCTCCTTCTTCCTTTTCTTCACCTTCTTCTTCTTCTTCTTCTTCTTCTTCTTCTTCTTCTTATTTTCCTTATTTTCCTACTTGTTCACCTCCTTCTTAGTCCTCCTTCTTCTTCTTCTGATTCTTATTCTCCCCCTCTTCCTTCTTCTTATTCTCCTCCTCCTCCTCTTCCTTCTTCTTATTCTCCTCCTCCTCCTCTTCTTTCTTCTTCTTCTTCTTCTTATTTTTCTTCTTCTTATTCTCCTCCTCCTCCTCCTCTTCTTTCTTCTTCTTCTTCTTATTTTTCTTCTTTTCCTTCTCTTCCTCTTCCTTCTTCTCCATCTTTTTCTTCTTCCTTCTCCTTCTTCCTTTTCTTCACCTCCTTCTTCTTCTTCTGATTCTTATTCTCCCCCCTCCTCCTCCTCTTCCTTCTTCTTCTTCTCCATCTTTTTCTTCTTCCTTCTTCTTCTTCTTCTTCTTCTTCCTTTTCTTCGCCTCCTTCTTAGTCCTTCTTCTTCTTCTTCTGATTCTTATTCTCCTCCTCCTCCTCCTCTTCTTTCTTCTTCTTCTTTTCCTTATTTTCCTACTTGTTCACCTCCTTCTTAGTCCTCCTTCTTCTTCTTCTTCTGATTCTTATTCTCCCCCTCTTCCTTCTTCTTATTCTCCTCTTCCTCTGTGCAGCTCTCCTCTTTTACACAAAAGATCTTCGCTATTTAGTTCGTCATGTAGGCTTAACAAAAGCAAAACGGTTGACTCGATACAGAGTAAAACCGCGTCCTGTTACAATTATTCAATTATAATTAGTTGTGAGATTGTTTGATGCTAATAATTTTTTCGTAGGATTGTACATGGTACATCTCTTGCGGTTTTAGCGAATTTTTATACTACCTTTTTCCACCTTTTGGAACAGGAAGTATAATGAACGCTTGGAGTTTCAATTTTCATCAAAATCAGCAGAATGTGCTGAATCTACTTCTGAGACTGAACAGGTCATTGTTTAAAGCCCCTGTGTACATTCTCAACAGTGTATGTGTGAGAGTGTACCGCCGCTGTTGTAGTAGTAGTAGTGGGAAGAATGGCAGAGCAGGATTGTACTATACTAGATAAAGATGACTTTATCGTTCATGAGTTAAAATATCATCGAGAAGAGTGTTGTGATGGAGGACATTGGCTTTTTTGTTCGAGTCCAGGTATGTTTGAGAGAACACAAGAATTTTTGTATTCCTGTATTGGTTTAGAACGGTGCATGACAGAGTGTATCAATAAACATTGTTCACTTTTCCATATACAGAAGTGTGATGGAAAAGTTCATACATATAATGTATGCACATCTGGTGATGAATCTACTAAATCATTTTGCACGCTGTCAACTAGAGTTAAATGTGATGAGCATTGTTATATTGCTAAAATTGAACAAGACAATAGAGAAATAGAGACTCTGTAAGAAACAGAGCATACAGTGGAGTAGGCCTACAGGGGATACCACTATAAAAAAAAACGCGCCCTCGATTCCTACGGCCTGTGTGTTAAGCTGCCGTGGTGTGGAAATGGAATCTTTTTATTTAATATATGCAAATAAGTCAAGTGAACCCGTGCTGGACTACGGGATTTTCTACAAAAGCTATCGAAACAACATAAGATTGATAGTAAATGGTATGTGTGGGAATGGAAATATTTTTATTTAATCTATGCAAATATGTCAAGTGAACCCGTGCTGGACTACGGGATTTCTACAAAAGCTATCGAAACAGCATAAGATTGACAGTAAATGGTTTGTGTGTGAATGGAAATATTTTTATTTAATTTATGCAAATAAGTCAAGTGAACCCGTGCTGGACTACGGGATTTCTACAAAAGCTATCGAAACAACATAAGATTGACAGTAAATGGTATGTGTGTGAATGGAAATATTTTTATTTAATTTATGCAAATAAGTCAAGTGAACCCGTGCTGGACTACGGGATTTCTACAAAAGCTGTCAAAACGACAGAAGATTTGGCTCACACGTTGTCCCAGGATTGGTAACCATTTCAAGACAACTTCCGGGGTCAGATCTGTCATACAGGTTCCCACCCTGTCCCAGCTCCCCCATCCGGTTCAAGAAAATTAATTAATTGGACAGGATGGACAATAGATAATTGATTCACACAGGATGGACATTAGATAAGTGGTTCACACGCTGTGCCAGGATTGGTAACCATTTCAAGACAACTTCCGGTTCCCACGCTGTCCCAGCTCTGTCCATCCGGTTCCTGACCACATCCGGTTCCTAGAGGTCAAGTTCAAGGTCATTTCCGGGGTCAAAGGTCAAGGTTGTCCCAGCTCCGCCCTTTTTATACTACTACCGTATGTTAGGCCTCCCAGTATGAAGGCTCATTCTTAATTACAGCTCTAAACATAACATATAAAATGATAGAAATTTATTATTTTTGCTGGTTATACAGAGAGTCCCATGTAAGGTGTAAAAGCCGGTTACCAGAGATTTACGTGAAATTTCTGACAAAAAATGTTCTGTGAAGTTTTTGAAATGGGGCCTTTGTTTTCGAGATATATCTCGATTTAATGACTTCTCGAGATACGCTCACTTCCCGCCATTAAATGCTCAATAACTCAAAAACTATTATTCGCATTGGAATTATGTGGAAAGAGCACAAAATTTCGCTAAAGATACATGCATTTTCAATATGTAACCCGATCATTTAGGGTTTTTTTTAGGGGTCAAAGTACAAAAAAGTGGATTTTCCGAAATCTAACTGAAATTTCAAAGCGATTTTTCTTGATTTGTTTTTAGGGTGGCATAATGAAAATTCTACGTGAAAATCTTCCTCATTTCGTAAGCTTTGAAATGAGTCTAAAATTTTTCAAATTGGTGGATTGCAAATGCTTGAAAATTGTAAAAAACTGCCACAAATCCAAAAGGGACAAGAGCTGAGAGAGTAGAAATTTGTTTTCAAAATCTTGTTGTAATCAGATCATCAGATGTTATGATGTCAGTTTATAATGGTATGTCTATGGCAGTATCACAGACTGTACAGTAGCTCACAAACGTTTTATATTTATAGTCCTATACATAGGTCATTGCAGTTGGTTATTCTATTTCCATAATAGGTACTGTTCATAAAAATATTTCTGTTCACAAAATTCGTATTTCCCTCTGTTTTCTCAAATTTTCACGTTCATTTATCGTTTCTCCAATACATTTCCACATTTTTGAAAGGAAAATGATACCAAGCGACAACAATCTTTGGTTTAAAGGCAACGAATTTCCACTAAAGATATTCCTTTCTGGCATTGTCCAAGATGATCTTTTCCACACATAGACTCATACTTTTCTTTAGAAAATTGAAGACACAACCAACATTTCCCTTATAAAATGCAGCGTGCGACCCATTTTTCCCCCGGAAAATTCACTTTTCCTCTTAGATATCGGTAAGCAGAAGGAAGGGACTTTAAAGTAAGCCGATTACCAATCCGAGGTCTTTCAGTTGTTGAAGTCTGCTTGCTGCTTAGCGCTTAGTAAGTTGTGCTTTAGATGTTTTTCTTGGGTGAATATAAGAAGCCCGCTATTTTGTTAGGGGAGGGGTGGGGGGGGGGGGTCGGGAGGGGTAAAGGATCAAGTACTCTATGTTTTGAGCGTTTGGGGTGGAAGACAGCTGAGTTCATAGATCATTATTGATTGAGTACTAAGCTGAAATCAATTTCTCATTATTTGGCGCTCAGTGAGAAGGATAGGCGGGTCATAAGCTGAGCGTGGGCCGATTTTTACTGCCATTTTCACAATAGCTACTCATTTTTGTAAATTTTTCATTTTTTTTAGTCAAAAATAGTGTGATGTTGAAGATCCATCTTGTTTCCACTAATATGTAATATAAACTTAATAAAACAACTTTTGAATGGAAATTAACTCGCGTTATGGCATGACGGCCGTTTCGCTCTGTTGTCTAGAGCATCATCAGACGACCCACAGTACACTCCGACCAGTGTACTGTGGGTCGTCTGATGATGCTCTAGACAACAGAGCGAAACGGCCGTCATGCCATAACGTGAGTTAATTTCCATTCAAAAGTTGTTTTATTAAGTTTATATTACAAAAATAGTGGGTGAAGTAAAGCATAAAATCAAATATATGCAATGTTTTGACTGTTTTAGTGCTACGTTTTCAAAGTGAATTTCTAAATTGATATTTTTGTTTTGAAAATAATCAGTATTTGTACTTCACAATGAAATTTCTTTTTTAACTTGAACAAACTTAGATTTTTCAGTTGAAAATTTGTAAAGAATACATTAGCGAAATTTGCCTGTTGTATCTTTACTTCATTGTGTTTTGTATAATAAATGAAAAAATAAATAAAATAACGTACGGAATAAGGTCAAATCATTTGTATTAAAATACTCATTTATTTTTTCAGGTTATTTTCCTGTTTGAATTTATATTTTAAATTCAAAGCATAATTTAGTTACATTTCTAGTTCCTCTTGTCCCTGATGATTTGTTGCAAAACTTGTATTCAATCTTATAAATTAACACATTTTATTCAATCTCTGCTGTAAAATTAATCGAATTGAGTATTTAGATATGAACAGTAAAATATGAAGAGTTGATATTGCACAATAAATTAATCAGTATCTTTTCCATCTGAATATCTATATAAATAGAGACCAAAACTACTTAGGAATAAGGGATACAGTGGCTGTATCAATGGTGGATTACAAAGATAGAACAAAAAAGAACATGAAATACATCTAAATCTATTATTTATTTTGTGTTTCTCTTAGACATTATGAAAGGAGAAGAAGAGGAGGAAGAAGAACAGGGAGACGAGAAGGATGAGGAGGAGGAGGAGGAGGAGGAGGAGGAGGAGAAGTTGGAGTTGGTAGAGAAGGAGGAGGAGGAGTTGGAGTTGGTGGAGAAGGAGGAGGAGAATGATGATATGGAGGAGGAGGAAGAGGTGAAGGAAGAGGATAATGAGGAGGAGGAGTAAGAGGGAAGAAAAGAAGGAAAAGGATAATGAGGACGAGGAGTAGGAGGAAAGAAAATAAGGAGAAGGAGGAGGAAGAAAAGAAGGAGAAGGATAATGAGGAGGAGGAGTAGGAGGAAAGAAAATAAGGAGAAGGATAATGAGGAGGAGGAGGAGTAGGAGGAAAGAAAAGAAGGAGAAGATAAAAAGGAGAAGGATAATGAGGAGGAGGAGTAGGATGAAAGAAAATAAGGATAAGGTTTAGTAGGAGGAGGAGGAGGAGGAGGAGGAAGAGTAGAAGGAGGAGGAGGAGGAAAGAATAGGAGGAGGAGGAAGAAGAGAAGGAGGAGGAAAAGGAGAAAGAGAAGGATAAGGAGGTGGAGGAGGAGGAGGAGGAGGAAGAGTAGAAGGAGGAGGAATAGGAGAGGAGGATGATGATGGGGAGGTGGAGGAAAGAAAAGAAGGAGGAGGAAGAGGAGAGGTATGGAGGAGTAGGAGGAGGAGGAGGAGGAGGAGGAGGAAAGAAAAGAAGGAGGAGGAAGAGGAGAAGAGAAGAATATGGAGGAGGAGGAAAGAAAAGAAGGAGAAGGATAATGAGGAGGAGGAGGATGAGGAATATTAGAAGGAGGAGAAGGAGGAAAGAATACGAGGAGGAAGATGAGAAGGAGGAGGAGGATGAGAATAAGGAGGAGGAGGAGGAATGAAAAAAAGGAGAAGGAAGATGAGGAGGAGAAGGATAAGGAGGTGGAGTAAGGGCAGGGAGGAGGAGGAGTGTAAAGATTAGAAGGAGAAGGAGGATGAGGATAAGGAGGAGGAGGAGGATGAGGATAAGGAGGAGGTGGATGAGGAGGAAAGAAAAGAAGTAGAAGGAGGAGGAAGAGAAGAAGGATAAGGAGGAGGAGGAAAGAAAAGAAGAAGTAGGAGGAGGAGGTGGAGGAGGAGGAGGTGGAGGATGTGTAGGTGGTGTAGGCGTAGGTGGAGGAGGAGAAGAATCTATCACAAACTGACCACCAGAAAAATGATTTCAAAACTTATTTCGAAAACCATCCCATCCTACACATATTTTTTCAATTTCGCGCAATGGATTTGACATTTTTAAATCAACCAGCTACCCTTGAACCCTTCCAAAAAGAAGTTTTTGTCCTTGTTCAGTGTAAAAGAGAGGCTTGCTTCGGTTAAGTTTAATGCCACACACTCAGACTTTGAGCTCCAGTGAGAAAAACTTGTTTTAGTGAATTCCATTCTTCTGACAGATTAAGTTAGTGTTAAAATGAATGTCAAAAACTTGACATTATTTATTTCCTTTATTTACAGTCGTAAATAAAGGAAATAAATAATGAGTCGTATGAGCTCATCATCTTAGGCACATCTCACCGTGAAATTCTAGTCCTATAGTAAAAAAAACGTAAGGACCCATCAAATTAAATAGTATATTTCGCACCTAGGGCCGAAAATGTGTGCTTGCCGGCTCGAGATCGCGGTTTTCAAGTTCGAGACGAAGTCGAGAACTTGAAGCGTTTGAGAGCCGGCAAAACATTTTTGCCCGCGTTGCGAACGCTATTTTTCGCCACACCACAAAAAAAAAAACAACAATGTTAAGTTGGAAATTTTGAAAGCGGAATTTTAAGGCTATGGTACTAGCAAGAATACAAGGAACGGCTACACCTTTTTATCCAACCTACAGAGCTCTGGGTGGGCATTTTGTCAACTACTACAACTGTTCACCAAAAGGTTAGTTGGTTAGGTTTTTTGTTGTTATTCCTGTTCCTGATTCAAAACCTGCATAAAACAACCAAAAACCTAACCAACTAACCTTTCTATACTAACAGTTGAAGTAGTTGACAAAATTCCTAAAAACAAAAAACCTAACCAAGTAACCTTTTTGTGAGAGGTTACCAACAGTTGTAGTAGTTGACAAAATTCCCACCCAGAGCTCTGTAGGTTGGATAAAAAGGTTCTATTTTTTTATATCAAAACTACAAAATAATACATATTAAGTTATAAAAAGTGATTATTTATTGACATTTCAAATACTACGTACATATTAAATTATAAAAAATAAACATTTATTGATAGTTTAAATATTTTTGTTTTAAATAAAAGTTGGAAGGATTCATTTTTACAATCATGACTGCTGTATCCAGACACGATCAGCTGTCATTCAAGGTCATTTTCTTTTCGGCCCTAGGGCGGTAAACGTTTACAGACCTCGTCGGAAACAGAACACTTTCGGCCTCCATATGACGCACGAAAAACACCTCATTTCGTCCTAGTGTGGCGAAAACATAATTATTATCATCAATATTGTGCTGATAGGCATATTCAACAAAGGCCATCCTAACCTCTCTACTAACCTTGCCATTCAACTACTTCGGTTTCTATAAACATCATTATTATGCTTCCCAATTCACAAAAAAAAACACAGGCAGTTCATGAAAAAAGTTTTGATTTTTCTTTTTCTTTTTCTTCTTCTTGCTCAACTGGTCTCATAATAAATCATACTTCAATATTTTCTCCCTGTTTTTTTTTCAATTCAACGATTGAAAATATTCCTAAATTTCTTGTTCCATAAGTAAATTAAAGTAAATTCGTATGGCTTTTCGTGGTGGGGAGACCCTTACGGGTTGTTCCATGACGAACTGAGTTGTTAATATTAAATTTTTAGGTGAATTTAACGAATTGCAGTCAATTTTTAAATAAGAAAAAGTAATATTTTACTCACTCTCTAGGCCGAACGTTTTCGAGTTATGGAAACTCATCTTTCAACTCATCGCTTTGAAGATGATTTTCCACAACTCGAAAACGTTCGGCCAAGAGAGTGAGTGAAATATTATTTTTTTAACTTTTTGTTGTAAATTTAACGACTTGCAGTCAGTTTTATATTGAGAATATATAATAAATGTACTTACATTCGGCCGAACGTTTTCAAGGTATTGAATCACATCTTCAAGACCTTGAAGTTGAGGTTTAATACCGCGTGGTGTTCAAGTGGTCATGATGTTCAGTCACGACCGCTCAAGACTGAGCTTGGATGGGTGACCGTGCTTCAATGACTTGATGTTACAAGCTTTATTATCACTTACCCGGTGGTTCGGAACCCACCTAAAAATAGTAGGTCCACCATGTTCCCCGTAACATGGCACAAACGGCGAGGTGGAACTGCCCATAAGGGTCTCCCCACCATTAAAAGCCATACGCTTATTATTATTATTATTATTAATACCTCAAAAACGTTTGGCCGAATGTGAGTACATTTATTATATATTCACAATAAAAAACTGACTGCAAGTCGTTAAATTTACAACAAAAATTTAATATTAACAACGCAGATCGTTATGGAATAAGAAATCCAAGAATATTACTTTTTCTTAATTAAAAATAGATGGCAAGTCGCTAAATTCACCTAAAAAGTTAAGATTTAAAATAATTTGAGAAAAGATTTCAGATTCAAAAATTATTCGTTTTATTACATCATAATCTCCTCATATCAAACAGGGCAAAAAAGGCTCTCTATCAAAGACACTACAACCATCTAGCACCAAAAATCTACTACTTAATTCCTGAAAACATGAAAGCAATAGGACATATCAAAAAAATCAAGCAACAGCTTCATAACTGGCTAATAAATATTGACAGACAGCATATAGAGAGGATTTTTTCATACAATTATGATGGAAACTTTTAATTTTGAAAACTTACCAATCCTTAATCCTATATCCTATTTTTAACTAAACTTCCTTTTTCCTCTACTAACACCTACTCTAGAACATGGCATGCCATAGTGGGGTAGGATGATTTCCAAAATATATGTTTTATTTATTATATGTACCTTATTACCTGAATATAATTATTGAACCAGTTGGTTAAAATTCTTTGTATTGTGTATTGAAAAATGGAAATAAAATTATTATTTATTTATTTATAATTATTTTTATAACCGACCCCAAACTCCAAAATCAATAGCGATCTCACTTAGACTACGAGGAAGCTACCAATGTTCAAGAGTCTAAAATCTTCCTTTCAAACGCTAGAGCACAGACTGACGGACGGACGGACAACGACCCGTTTTCAATAAAGCCCTGTCGGGTTGTAATAATATGATAATCCATGCTATTACAGAATAATCGATTAGTATAAGCCAATACTGAGAATGGTCTGGTTTTTTACACAACCGGTGACTATTCAAATAAACCGGTATTTTGGTAATGAAGGAACCTGCTTTCATATTTTACGTTTGGAATTTCTTTAGCTGTTGCAGTTTCCAAATTATTTTAGTATTGCATATTAATGTTTTATTAATGAACTGTGTGGGCTAGCTGTGTGCTATTTGTTTCATTTCTATGTGGAAAGTTTTTTTATTACTGTATTTATTTATGTATTTATTCATTTATTACACTGAACACAATAAAGTAGAGATACAACAGACACTACTGCTTTCTTTACAAATTTTCAATTAAAATACCCAACTTTCTTAGTAATGGCGAAGGTGATATTGTGGAAGGTATCCATAATGAATAATAAGACGAAATTGTCACAACCACATTTATTAAAACTTAGAGAAACTAGTTTCGGTTGTTACACCATTATCCATTATATGATAATGGTATAACAACCGAAACTAGTCTCTCGAAGTTTTAATAAATGTGGTTGTGACAATTTCGTCTTATTATTCATTAAAATATCCAAATTTTAGGTTATGTCGAAGTTAAACTAGGAATTTCACATTGTACAATTACTGATTATTTTTTAAACAAAAAATAAATTTGGTAGTTCACTTTAAAAACGTAACACTAAAATTGTACAATAGTCCAAAGAAAGTAGATATAATTTTGAATTTCAAAAGAGGTTTTAAAACAGAAAATATAGTAACTTAATTAATAAAACAATTAAATTCTATTAAAAAGGGAACATTAGAAGTAAATTCATAACAAATTAGTCCTAACTAGTATTTATCTGGAATATCTTGATATTCACATTTTATGTAAATACATGAGAAGGAAAAATAATGGAAGTCAAATAATAAATAAAAATAGAAGTATGATAAGATGATTATCAAAATAATGTGTAATATGAAGTAAGCTACTTGCAAAAAAATATGTACAAGGAGGAATTGATGAAATTAAAGAGAAAGTAGTGATAGTGTACCATTGGAATGAGAGATGGAATAGGTAAAGAAGAGAAAGAAGAAAGAGGTTGTGGTGAAGGGGAAGGAGTGGAAAAAGAAGCAGAAGAAGAAGAAAAATTAGAAGAAGAGTCTGAGAGGAAGTGATAGCCATGAGCCGTAGCAGGTTTGTGTTAAATCAGATAGAGATGAGCTACGATCTCCTGGGCCCTCTCTGTTAGGGTGACCCATTGGATTGGCCAGCAAAAAAGGTTTTTTCTCTAATATAAAATCTTTTCCCGATGGTTCGGAACCTACCTGAGATTTTAGGTCCATTATCAATCACCATTATCCACGCACAGGTCTCAGAGTTGTGTAGGCTTCATCCTCCCAAAAAAGAAGAGAATAAGGAGGAGGAGAAGGTGGAGGAGGAGGAGGAGAAGGGGAGGAGGAGGAGGAGGAGGAGGAGGAGGAGGAGGAGGAGGAGTATGAGGAGTATGAGGAGGAGGAGGAGGAGGAGGAAGAAGACGAAGGAACGTGATTGAAGACACGTCACGAGTAATATAACTACTGATGTTAAATGGTGGCAAAACCTGATCTCTCGTAACTGAACGGTGCTATGCGTTGGTTACACCTGAAAGAAGCGAAATGAATTAGGTACCAATAGCTGACCTTTGCAGCTGAAACATCATATTTTGGCCATCCTTGGCGTCCTTGAAAAGCTCTGCACTTGTATATTTCTTTCCTTTCTATTTTTGTTTTCAATTATTGATTTATCACTTAAATGTATTATCCAATAACTGATTATTACAGGTGTTACAAATTTATTTATTGTGTCAAACTTACAATGACATACAAACTTACAATTTTTTTTTTTGTAGATTACGTCTTGGAGACTCCAGTTAAGGAGTATAAGACAAGTCAGATCAACAATATTATACACTAGATACCATAATTACTTCAATTAGTTGAGGTGAGTCATGAAGTTAGAAGTTTAGAAGTTACTGGTTTGAGAGTAAAAATCGACAATAATTTCGAAGTAGCGGTGTTAGGTATTTACAGGTCACCAAATGGGGAATGGAACAATTTTTGTGAACTATTCAATAGGCTTTTAGAGATTACTACTACTCGTTTTACAAACGTTATTGTAGCGGGAGATTTCAATACAGACTTTGCAACACAGAATAAAATGACAGAAGATTTAAAGGATATTATATGCATGAATAACTTGGAAATAAAAGTTCATGAATATACCAGAGTCACAAGAACATCACAAACAATAATTGATAACATCCTTACTAATATAAATTACTCTAAAACAAGATTAGGCGGCTCGGAGCTATCTGATCATGACTATCAAATCTTAGAGGTGGGGTTGCAAGGTCATAAATCTATTAAAAAGAGTAGAGTAATGAAAGAAATTCAACAATGTGAACAGGGGAATATCGATTGTTTGAAGCAGAATCTGCTACAAGAAAACTGGAGTAGGGTTTACAATAGCAATAGTTTAAATGACAAATATGATAGTTTCATTAATATTTTAAGGTTTCATATTACTATGAGTTGTCCAGTTAAAAAAGTGTCCCTGTAAAGAACAAATTAGACAAGATTGAAGAGTGGATAACTGATGATATCCTTGCAGAAAGAAATAGGGTTAAAGATGCATATGATGAATTCAAACTATCTAGAAATATGTTAAGTGAAGATAATTACAAAGCTCTAAAGAAAAATTATACAAGAGAAGTGAAAAGAGCGAAATGTAAGAAAACAGCTGAAATTTTGAATAATAGTGTGTACTTTAACACAGCAGTGTGGGATGTAATAAACAAAAATAGGCAAGTAGCTCATGTAGATGCTTATACTAGTGTCCCCAGAATAATTAACGAAAATAACAAATATATTGATGATAGTGTAGACATTTGTAATTTCTTTAACAGATATTATCAACTGGTTGCTAAGGATCTTCAAAAATCTCTTAATACAGGTATTAGTGATGCAAACATGAGGAATACTGAGGGGATTCAGAACGAATTAAAATGACACCCAGTATGCCAAGACGAGTTGTCAAATATCATTGATAGTTTAAATAATAAAAAAACTGTAGGAATGGATGGGGTATCCAGTAAAATTCTGAAAGAATGTAAAGATCAATTGTTAGACCCTTTGATTCATCTGATCAATCATTCATTAGAACAAGGTGTTTTTCCAGATAACTTAAAAGAGGGGAAGATCTTGCCAATCTTCAAAAGTGGTGATAGAGAAAAGGTAGAAAACTATAGGCCCATTAGTATTTTAAATGTAATAAGTAAAATTTTTGAAAGAGTAGTTCTAAATAGGTTACTTCTGCACCTTCAAGAAGCTAACTTTATCTGTGATGAACAGCATGGCTTTCAGAAAGGGAGATCAACAAAGACAGCCATAGTTTCTCTAGTTGAAAAACTAATAGATATAATAGATTCAGGTGATAAAGCTACTGCAATCTTCTTAGATCTGTCAAAGGCATTTGATTGTGTTAATCATAGAACTTTATTGGAAATACTGCAAAATGTAGGTTTAAATGGGGTTGAACTGGAATGGTTTGAATCATATCTTATTGGGAGAAAACAATGTGTAGAACTAACTACAGTAGTTGGTAATAGTATAGTAAAGAATAAATCTAATAAATTAGAGGTGCAAGCTGGAGTGCCTCAGGGGTCAATACTAGGTCCATTTCTTTTTTTGTTATATGTCAACCGTTTACCTAAAGAATTAATTAGTGGTAGAGCCCTCTTATTTGCTGATGATACATCACTCATTTTCAGCAATTCCATTCTAGATAATTTAGAAATAAGTGCCCATATAGGTGTGCAGTCCATTGTCCAATTTTTAAATCAGTTGAAATTAACTATAAATAGTAAAAAATGCCAATACCTTCAATTCAAAAACAAACATAATTTAAATGAAGATAGGGCTATAAACGTGTTTGTAAACGATAATCAATTAGACCAGGAAGAAAAAATTGCATTTCTAGGAGTTATGATGGATAGACGATTGACCTGGACTCCATACATTGAGAAAATATGTTGTAAAATTTCATCTGGGGTATTTGTTCTGCGACAGCTCGCTAGATTGAATGACAAAAAGTTACTTTTTACAGCTTACCATGGGCTCTTACTGTCACATATTAGGTATGCTATCTTAGTATGGGGTAATTCATCAAAACAAAAACTTGATAGGGTGTTTAAGATCCAAAAGAAAGCGGTTAGGTGTATAGAAAGAGTAAATAGATTAGATTCATGTAGGCCGTTGTTCAAGAGACTTGGTCTCCTAACTGTACCCTGCTTATATGTGTATGAAGCTACTTTATATGTAAAAACGAATGATATTAACCAAAATCTTGATGTACATGATTATAATACAAGAAGCCGAGGAGATTATCACTTGGTGAGTCACAATAGTAGCTTATTCAAACAAAAACCTAGTTATATTGGTAGGAAATTCTACAACAAGCTACCGCAGTTTTTGAAGAGTCTTGAAAATATAGAAATATTTAAAAAACAATTGAAGAAATATTTAGTTGATAAAGCTTTTTATAGTGTACAAGAGTTCCTTTCACATCAAAATTAAGCCTGTCACAATCAATGAATGTGAAGGCGCAACAGAAGGCCTCAAGTCTGAAACTGCTATCTTCGCAAATTTTTAATATGTTACATTGTCCAAAAGATTGAAGTTAGCACAGACTAAAAAAAATTTAGATTTGCTAAAATACTTCACTCGAAAAATAATAAAATGATTATTTTTCACTTAACGACTATTAATTTAAAAGTTCACTCGAAATTAAAACTCTAAAAAAAGTTAAATAGCTTATAATATTAAATTTCGATAAAAACTTTTATTCATGAAAACTTTATTATCCATAGCTTGCTCCCAGATTCGTTTGGAAACACAATAGAATTTATTTTTTAATTGCAAGATTATTACAAAAGATAGACTGTCTTCTACTCAGAATAAACCCAACACCTTAATATTCTACTTTGAGCTTGAAAATATAGAAATATTAAAAAAACAATTGAAAAATATTTAGTTGAAGCTTTTTTTTAGTGTACAAGAGTTCCTATCAAAATTAAGCCTCACCTCAACTAATAGATATAGTTATTATGGTAACTATTGTAAAATATTGTTTGTTAATCAGACTTGTCTTATACTCCTTAACTGGAGTCTCCAAGACGTAATCTACAAAATAATTAAACAAAAACTATAACTTTGAAAACCATAATCATTTTTTTTTTGGAGGACGAAGCCCACATAGGTCTGAGACCTGTGCGTGGGTAATGAGTTGGATGATGGTGATTGATGAGTTGGACCTACAGTTTTAGGAGGGTTCCGAACCACTGGGAAGTGATTTTACAGCAGAGAACAGTGTCTTTTTTGCTGGCCAATCTAATCGGTCACCCTTACAAAGAGTGCCCAGGATAACGCAGCTTATCTCTATCTGATTGAACAGATACCAGCTACGGCTCGCAGCTATCACTTCCCAAATATTGATAAGCGATAGCCGCGAGCCGTGGTAGGTATCTGTTCAGTCAGGTAAGATAAGAATCAGTAATTGTACTTCAAAGTGAAATTTCTAGTTGAACTTGGATATAAATAAATATAACCTAACATTTGGATTATTTAGTTGAAAATTTGTAAAGAAAGCAGTAGTACCTGTTTTATCTTTGCTTGATTGTGTTTCTTGTAAAAAATAATTTAGTCACAAGCGTTTAGGCCCTTTCTGTGAGGGTGACCGATCGATTTAACGTTAACCAGCAAAAAAGATTCAATTCTCTGCAATTAAATCAGTCTCCGGTGTTTAGGAGCCCACCTAAAACTGTAGGTAAAGATCATCAATCATCACATCATTCATATCTTAGGTCTCATACATATGTGGGCTTCATCCTTCGAAAAGAAAAATAATAGCAAATAATATTATTATTACTATTTATTATTATTATTAATAGCAAATAATACAGATTTTGTCATAACCACTGAATTAATCAACATTCAAGATACTATAGTTTCGGCTGTCAGGTTATTGTCAATCTCAATCCAAACCTAATATCTATCTAGTTTGATAGAGATTGCCAAAGACGAAACTGTCGAAACTATAGTATCTTGAATGTCAAATAATTTAGAGGTTGTGACATCTCTATTATTAGTTAAGGATAGCTACAACAATGTCACCATCACCACTACTAATAATATTGGATAAATCGTTGTAAATTTGTCACATTAAATAAAAAAATAAAAAAAATAATAATAAATAAATAAATAAACAAATAAACAAATAAATAAATAAACAAATAAATGAATGATAATTTCGTGGAAACTAACATATTCATAAATAAAATTTTAGAACGAATAACTCCTGAATAATTATCGAAATATTTAATTCAGTGGGAATATGAGACTGGCTGTGAAACAATAAGTAAGTTACTATTCATTAAGGCTGTGTGCAGGGTTTTTGATCATAATTTTTTTTCGAAGTTTATTGTATTGAATATTATTAAGGTATTGAAATTTTGACTATTGCCATGGGAAATTATTTTCTTCATCAAATATTTAATGGAATATGGAAGTTGAAAGTAGAAATTTTTCTGTTTTTGGGGGCAATTGTTATCCCCTACAAGTTATTTTAATCTTTTGATAGATTTATTTTCAAATAAAAGACAAATTGAGGAATAAAATGAGACATTTTTCATTTCAATCACACAATTAGTTTTCTCAAAATAATTTTTTTAAAACATGCGAAAATGTTCAGTTTTAAAAAAAATTATTTTGAAGAAACCAATATTGTTAAATTGAAATAAAAAATGTGTCATTCTTTTTCCCAATTTGTTTTTCAGTTATAAAAAAATTATCAAATTTTTAAAATAACTCGTAGGCGAGTTCAATTGCCCCCAAAAACAGAAAATTTTCAACTCTGAACTCCCATATTCCATAAAATGTTTGATGAAAAAAATAATTTCTCATGGCAATAGTTAACATTTGAATACCTTAATAATATCTAATAAAGTGAACTTTGAAAAAAAATTATGACCAAAAACCATGCGCACAGCCTTAAGGATATCCACCAGAATATCATGAACACCAAAGAAGAAATCTTTATTTTGAGTTTGAAATTAAATAAATTCATTCATCCACAAGAACATAGTACAATAGACAGAAAAAATTATTTTACTATAATACAAATTAAATATATTAAACGATATGACCATTTTTGTTGAGTATTAATATTTTTGACCAATTTTGTATTATCTTTCAAAAACTTTCTTACATTTACAGTATTTTTTTTTTTTTTTTTTTTGAGGATGAAGCCCACATAAGTCTGAGACCTGTGCGTGGGTAATGAGTTGGATGATAGTGACTTATGAGTTGGACCTACAGTTTTAGGTGGGTTCCGAACCACCGAATTAAATATTTACTTGTTCTTATTCACTACTTGTAATATATTAATCTAGTAATATTCATTTGGCTTTACATAAGAAAAGAAGAAAATTTTTGTTGAAAATAAGAAACAACCGTAGAAAATTGTTATGGCGAGGATCATTGACTTTTATATTTATTTTAAATTTCTAGTGTTTCTTATTATTCAAGTGTTTCCTAGACTTCATTACAGAATAAGAACACATTTTTCATAATTTCGTGTCTTATCATACACTGTGAAAGAAAACACTATTTATTATTGATACTATATTACTTGTTATTTTTTGAAAGAAAATAATTATATTAGAGCAGGAAGAATCATTGAGTTCTACATAACCAATCATTACCAGTCTATTACCTACTATTATGTTTAATTTATTTTTAAAAATTGACAGTTGTTAAAATATTCTATTGCCACTAATTTTAAGTCCACCAGCTATTAAATGCCATTTTATTTTAATCTATCAATACAAAATAATCCACAGATACCGTAGTTGACATGGTCAATTGACTATTCTCTAGAATAAAATAATTGCGGAATTTTTTCTCAATTTACCTTTTACTTTCTGGAATTGACAAAAATTGATTAACCTAAACGTAATTGTAAAACTGGTAAAGTGGTTTAAAATAAAATACGAATTATTTGTTTGAAATAAGTGTTGTTTCACCGGCCATGATAGAATATTATGATGTTAGGTTTATTTTGAATTGTAGTTGTTAAATTGTTCAGTAATTGGTCATGAAACGCATCACTAATTTTATTTTTATGTTTTTAATAAGTCTGTCTTAATTTATCTAGTGGTTTACCCGTGCTTTGCAGCGGGATTTAAGGTAAGTTGTTAAAATTAAACATGTGATATATGGATTTCAACCGCCAATAAAGTGATAGCCGTGAGCCGTAGCAGGTATCTGTTCAATCAGATAGAGATGAGCTGCGTTCTTCTCTTTGTAAGGGTGACCGATTAGATTGGCCAGCAAAAAAGACACTGTTCTCTGCTGCAAATCACTTCCCGGTGGTTTGGAACACACCTAAAACTGTAGGTCCAGCTCATCAATCACCATCATCCAACTCATAACCCACGCACAGGTCTATGTGGGTTTCATCCTAAAAAATTCCAAAATGGGAATTAGGAACTGCAATATTGATTCGGGCCAAATGTGTTGCTTTGGCTTGTGACTTAAAGCATATTTGCTTCATAGTGACGTATCATGTATCAGCTTTTTAGCGAATTTCTTCAAATTCAGCTATTACAGCAGGTCGTGATGTGCGACTTTCACCCGGGACCATGATGGAAATTTGTTTTGGAGGCCCCAGAGTACAAAAATCATAGTGGCACAAAATGTTATATATGTAGATATATATATATCTATATATATATATATATCTATGTGTCTGATAGCACGATAACTTTTGAAGGAGATGTCCGATTTCCACCAAATTTGGTATACACTTTCCTCTTGTGAATAGCTTGGACAAGTTCGTTAGCCAGGAAAATCCAAAAAGGTTAACCCCCTTTTCGGGGGTATTTTCCCGCCAAAATTAGGGGTTTTCAAGAAAAAAAGGGTTGTATTTGAAAATTTTAGTTCTATTGTTAGACTTTAAGATAGAGCTCATGGAGTCAAAATTTTTAAGGTATTGCACTGCCTTCTAGCTCAACAAATTTTCAAGATATCAAGAAAAAACCATTGTTGTCAAAAGCTGTATCTTGCCCTATGGAGTTAGTTATTTGGTGCTAAAAAAGTGTTTCAGGAAAAAACTTTAATCTTTTTTTTTCTTGACTGTTCCTTATGGTTTTTGAGGCGCTGAATCCGAATTTCAACTCATCCACCTCGAAAAACCAGTGCGTTTTGAGAAAAGCAGCCATTTTCAAAATGGCGTCGAAAATTTTTTAATTTGTCAATTTCTGTGCAATATGAAAAAAGTGATTAGTTATCAGTATTTTTTGGTAATAAAAGCGAATATGGAGCTAGTTTTTTTTAATTTCAAATTATTTTGATTTCGTGGGGGGAGGGTTTGAGCGAATTTCTTGAAATGTAAATATTGCAGTTGGTCGTGATGTGCTACTTTCACCCTGAACCTCGATATAAACTTGTTTTGAGGTCCCTAGAGTACAGAACGCTTCGTGTTTTTTTCCAGAAATTAAAAAAATATATAGCCTATAGATATTCATAAATATTTGAAAAAATACAGAAATTCGCTAAGTTTTGCAGGTCCTACGAAAGGAGTATTTATGAGCTTCCTGTATCTAAACACATTTTGAAACAGTAATAGTGGCCATAAGAGTGAAATTTGAACATAATTTTGAAAAATGTAGAAAGAAATTGAGAAATCAGGCTTTGAGGTGCACTGAATCGAGTTTAGAGCAATCTTTGAGGCAAATTTAGTGCTCCAAATCATTGCCGTTTTTGTGAAATTGCAAGACTGGCACACACACAACCCTACTCTCTCTATTTTTATAAAAGATTTTTGTACCAAATTACGGTACTGTACTATAAGTAATTCTTTTTGCGTCTGCTGTTGTGTGTAAAAGCTTTCGTAGGTTGCCATGCACCACTTTATAACACAGGACTTATCACAGGGCTTATAGCATATTTCTGTTATCAAATATCTCATAATTGAGAAGGAAATTTGGTTTAGAGTTATTTAGAGTGGCATTAATAAATGTTTAGAGAAAAAATAACACAAAAATCTATTCCTGGATTTCTTGTTCCATGAAGAACTGCGTTGTTAATATTAACTTTTCAAGTGAATTGAACGACTTATTGCAGTCAAATTTTATTAAAAATAAGTAGTATTTCACTTACTTTGTAGGCCAAACGTTTTCGAGTTGTTGAAACCCATGTTCAAGGCATCCTAGATATCGATGTTGGTTTATTGGTTAGAAGAGCTGTGGTTTCTGTATAATGTGGTCAAAAAGTTTGTGTGATTTAAAATTTAACTGTTCGTTGAGGATGTTTTGTTTATTGTGTGTGGTGTGTTTGTAAATTTCAAATTGTTCCAAGGTGTTGAAAACACTACTTTGTTCCAAAGTAAGTAAAATACTACTTATTTTTAATAAAATTTGACTGCAAGTCGTTTAATTCACTTGAAAAGTTAACAAAAATTTAGCTTAAAAATTATCTGAAAAGTCTTTGACCTCAGTGAACGTTCTAGCAATTTCTTGTTCTGCCACATTGCATCTACGTCTGTGTGAAAGCCTCCATAAATTGCCATGGATTTGCTGCTAGCACACGGGAATTCACCGGACGCATATTTGACATTCCAATTGGAAAGGACACGTTCACATTGAGTCACGACGCCAGGAGACGGGAGATCGCTCATGACGGAGATGGCTCATGAAATTCATGACCCAAATGCCTTCCTCAGAGAATAGAGACGTCATTAAAAGTAATAAACCCTACGCAAAGGGTTTATTTTCGGTCTCAATTACAACAGTGACAGCTTTAGTGCTGAGTCGGGTTCTTTAAGCCGGATATTTTTTTAATGTGTCACTTTCAATAAAACTTTTTTTAAGTAAGAGCGCATCAGCCTTCTCTTTAAAAGTGAGATGCATCCCTCCAGCGTGAATAAAAATAATTTTTGATATCAGAAAGAATCATAGATGCAAGATTATCATTGCGAACACAAAGATTATCATAAGTGTACCTCGATAGCGTGATATTACCCGATAAAAATTAACAAACTTAGAAAGATATTGATCAGAAAACGTGAGCGAGATTGCTTCACACTGACTAGGACCATAAAATAGTGGAACCAGTTCCTTCCAGCAATGAACTGCATTCTAACTTTCATGCCCAAGGTCTGGATCTTCACGATTCACCACTTTTCGTAGTCTACTTTTTTCTAAATGGTGAGAATTCGTAAAAGGCATGTTAGAATCGATTTTTGAATTGTTGTAGATATACTTTCCTGTACTTGGTGTTGTATAGAATAATCTATAAAACAGGGTCTCTTCCAATTTATTGTATTTCACCCTACACCCTTTCCGACCCTATACCTTGTACTTTACAATAACCTAATCTAACCTTCTACAGTATACCTGATATTTTTATCCAGCACGCTGAGGAATAATTATTTCAATTAACTTTTTTAAGGACCCGATGGGACCTTTATTGAAATCGTTTCGTTGTCCGTCTGTGCTCTAGGCTTTGAAAGGAAAATTCTAGACTTGTAAAACTTGGTGTATAGCTTACTCATAGTCCAAGTAAGATCGCTATTGATATTGAAGTTTGAGGATCGAATATAAAAATAAATATGTAAAACAGATCGCCACAATCTAGACAAACAGATTGCAAGGTTAGTTTTGGCTGGTGATAATCAAAACATTGTCCATTATTTGATTCATTTCGAATAAAAAAAGAGTTTGAATGTAATGAACAGTGTCAGTTTTGATATCAGATTATTCATAAGTATTTCGTCATGGAATACATCACAGAAATAAATTATTTCTAAGGAGTGAACGAATAACAATCCTGGATTTCTTGTTCCATGACGAACTGCGTTGTTAATATTAACTTTTCATGTGAATTCAACGACTTGCAGTCAAATATTCATTAAGAATAAGTAGAGTACTACTTATAAAAATACTACTTATTGAATATTTGACTGCAAGTCGTTGAATTCACATAAAACGTTAATATGAACGAACATATTGTGAAGTGGTTCACTACTGCATGTATCTCTGTATGACTGAATGGATGAAAAAGATACACTTTTCTACTATCTTTCGTCTCTAGCTCATCGGAAATGCCATTAAAAGTCAAAGGAACTGTCAACAAATGTGGAGGACAGATAAGTGCTTTCAAAAGAGGGAGCATGATGAAGAGGAACCAAAAAAAGAAGAGAATCTGGAATTGAGAAAGAGAAAAGGAATCACGTGCGAAGTGAACCGATAAAAGGGAGGAAGTTTGAGGTCACTGATCACAATCTTTGTTCAAGAGGCCCTTATTTGGTCACCATGAGTCAATGCTATAATGTTAATTAATTAATGTTCATAACCAATTATTATTTATTGTTTGTTTTATTACAATTATTGTTCATTGAGTTTGGTCATAAAAATATCTCCGTTATATGTCAGGAAATGTATTTCTGATACATTCCTGTTTTTCAATATATCCCTACATAAAAATATGATAAATATTATTTATGCTTCGAATAGGATAGAATGACTGAGTGCTACTTATTCAATTTATAATAATTATTACTTATTGGAAGTGTTGTTGATTTTGTGTTGTAATTTATTATTTTTATTTATTTCCAAACATTTTTTCACATCAATCATTGCAATTGTACTCAAATTTACATTAATTAATACCAGACACTTATTTCCAATAGTGACATAACTATATAAATTTTTGTTGGAATGCCACTGATTTAGTCTAACATAGCTTACAAGTAGTTGATGTTAGTTACAAATAATAGTATTATTGTAAGAAAAAAATAATTTTATATCTATACATAGTTAATAGATATATAGTTTAAATAAAACAAATAAAATATTGCTAGATTATGACATTTGAAATAAAACAGGAAATATATAATAGCTTTCCAAGTCCTATTTGAAATAATTCCTACTATTTATTGCAGAATAATAATATTTTATAATTCCCATTTTGATAATTTTATTTTTGTATTGTTATTTCATGTGGTAATGAAGTAAACTGTTGGAATGTTAATAAATGAGTATACTTTTTACAAGAACTATCTTTTCTTTTCACTAGAGTATCTTTTTTAGAGAATTATTTACTATTTCGTCATTCCTCTGCTACTTACGATAGGTTCATGCAACTGAAGCATGAAGCATGATAAAAAATATAATATAATGAATACCTTAGGCTAAATTAACACAAAAAAAGACAAGTCTGAATTTATTGCTTGTAGAACTTCCTATTCCAATAATCTCACAGTAAATACACAAAATATGCCCTTAAAATACAAAAAATATACCCTACAAATATACTCTACAATTATACAAATTATGCTCAACAAATGTACAAAATATACTTTGAAAATATACAAAATATACTCTACAAATATACATAATATACCCTACAAAAAACAAAATATACCCTACAAAAAGATTACAAATCACATGAAGTGTTTGCTTGTAAGACATCTATTCCAATAATCTTCCAGTACCCTACCAGTGAAGCACTCCTTAGATAATTAATTACAAACTACAATTCAAAATTCTTTTCTCTCTCTAACTCACGGTCAAGTGTTGATGAGAAGGATATCCTTGAATATCCTCTTCCAAGAATGGACATTATTTTATATGTTCAATCTTCGCCGTTTCATGTAGATACATCACAATCATATTATCGTTATCAAATTGCATCTTATACTGTATTCATATCGTTGATTAATTCTTTAATTTAGATTTTTAAAATTCATAGAACAATAATTACAGTACTTATATATTTTTAACAATTTAGAATCTAAGACTGTGCATTTTGTAATCTACATGAATAAAGTAAATAATCGAATCTAATCTTACTCAATCATTCTTTCTCTCACTGTCTCACACTCATCACGCCGATCCCTCTGTCTCCGTCCCTAACTTCGCCTTTTCATACAAATGTATCACCAAGCTGTTTTCCTTTTTTTCTATATATCATATTAATATCATTTTCAGTCATAATTTCATGTTTATATATAATTATAATTTATTCGACAAACATAGAATACCGGTAGTTAAACAGTTTATGTAATAAGTAACTGATAATGTTTAACTTTTCAAGTGAATTTAACGACTTGCAGTCAAATTTTTATTAAGAAAAAGTAGTATTTTACTTACTCTGTAGGCCGAACGTTTTCGAGTTGTTATGGGATAGGTTTTAACAACTCGAAAACGTTCGGCCTACAGAGTAAGTAAAATACTACTTATTCTTAATAAAAATTTGACTGCAAGTCGTTAAATTCACTTGAAAAGTTAATATTAACAACGCAGTTCGTAATGGAACAAGAAATCCAGGAATGATAATGTTTTATGTAATAGTACTTGGTGATGCCTACCGTATATATATTGTATTTTATAATAGTAACTGTCCAACTATTATTTGTATGAATAAAGAAATCAATCAATCCATCACTATCTAGTCCAGCTGGAATCTCTGAATGGCATTGGATGACACCAGAATCAAGTCATACCTCATTGACTGTTAAATGTTGTGCATCTCCACACTGCTGGATGCAGCTGTTTATCTATATAAAAATGGAGTTGACAATTCAAGAAAACAAGTTCTTTGTAGGTCAGTTAGCTGGCAGATTGCTAATACGGAGCTCGGTTTCGATTAGACTTGAATTTATACGGACAATGACCGATTTATAAATAATTAAGTCAGGGTTTCTGTTACAAAACGACAGTAGGCTGAAAAGCAATGTAACTTGATCATTGGGCCAGCTGCGTGCTCTAAGCAACAATGTGGAAATTTATTTTTGAGATATTTTGAATAATCAAGAAATTTATAAGTGGTATCAATTTCATGACATGATACTGTTACATGTTCTATGTCTAAAATAACGCTGGCAACACTTAAATTTATCACTTACTCTTTATTTACACATATAATCCACAACACTCACTGATCAGTAATGTCTTACAGAAAAATAAGCAATCAAAACAGATAAATCGATATTGTTCAACTAATAAAGAGATTTAAATATTACTGTACAAAAATCAATCACTAAATATTAAAAGGCCGATCTAATATTAAATAATAACTGTTCAATAATATTCAAAAAGAAATGTCTAAAAGAACAATTAAACTTACGTAGCACAAGTCCTTAATACAATAAAAGATATTAGTAGAGTCCACTGGTATGAATTAAATAGGAAAAAGAATTATCACTATATAGGCATAGAATACAGTAATTAATTATCAGAGAACTGTCACTACTTGTTTATCACGACGAATTTCAAACAAGACTGAACTAACTTACAAAAGTCTCTCTCTTATTTATATACTTTTTTGTAATCGAGATATCTCTCTATTTTTCTACCAACTTCTAAAATAAACAATCAAGGACCCTCGCACCCTCAACAATATTCGATGAGACTCCATTAATTTCTAATCAAACAACTAGAACATTCTACAAAGATCCAAGTAAACACCATAAAAATTCTACTTATTCTTAATGAATATTTGACTGCAAGTCGTTGAATTCACATAAAAAGTTAATATTAAAAACGCAGTTCGTTATGAAACAAGAAATCCAGGAAACAAAAAAGATAAGCTACGAAACTCCTGGGCGCTCTTTGTAAGGGTGACCAATTGGATTGGCCAGCAAAAAAGACTCCGTTCTCTGCTGTAAAATCACTTCCCGATGGTTCGGAACCCACCTACACTGTAGGTCCAACTCATCAATCATTATCAATACCTATGCACAGGTCTCAGACCTACGTGGGCTTCATTCTCCGAAAAAAATAACTATACGTTTTTTAGTACCACAGCCGATCTTGACTGTACATGACTATTCAGACCTCAACATTATGTTTTAGTTCAAAGAGCGTACTACGCAAACGAGGAGTGAGGTAGTTTGCGGTTGCTTACCTCACTGAGATAACAAAGTTTTATCAGTATGCCAAGCCGACTGAAACAAATGTTGAACTATCTTGACAGTTCATTCCCACCACTACGCTATGTCTGGCTACTTATTAATATCTAGCACACCTCTCTGAGCTACTTCCCAAGTCCAAGCCATCATTCGACAGAGGCATTTGTAAAGCAACACAATATTGATGTATACAGGTACACACCAGACATCACACGGCGCCTAGACTCCAATGTTTTGAAGTCAAAAATACATCGCAATCGTCTAGTTGGAAATCCCAGAGGACATGAGATATTGAATCTCCTGGTATACATCATTCTCAAAAACTTATTCTGAATCTGTTCTATCTCATGGGTAAGACCTCTGACTAAATGCTACTCACGGTGGTTCGGAACCCACCTAAGACTGTAGGTCCAACTCGTCAATCACCATCATAACCCATGCACAGGTCTCAGACCTATGTGGCCTTGTTCGACAAAAGTTTCAAGCGATAGAATACTTTTCAGTAGTAAGATTTTTTATTGTAAATTCAACGACTTGCAGTCAATTTTAATTGTGAATAAATAATATTTCTACTCACTTTTGACCAAACGTTTTCGAGTCGTGGAGACTCATCTTTGCTGATGAGTCTCCATGACTCGAAAACGTTCTGCCAAAAGTGAGTAGAAATATTATTTATTCACAATTGAAATTGACTGCGATTCGTTGAATTTACTATATAAACTTAATATTAACAACGCAGATTGCTATGAAACAAGAAATCCAAGAACTTTTTTGTAATATTAAATTTTTTTGACATAAATTCAATATCAGACCTTACACTGTATGCCTATTTGAATCATAATTGATTTTTACTCACTCAAACTGGAGGTATGCATTTCCTTTCTGAGAAGCATTATCAGCCTCAGGCTAATGAAGATTCTTCTCAGAAGCGAAATGCATACCTCCAGTTTAAGTGAGTACAAATTAATCATAATTTAAATAGAAATACAGTATCAGTTTTTAAATTACATTGTGTATCATGTACGGCATTTATGCAAAGAAAACATCACAGATTATCTCTATATCTATATCTATTAATAAAGTTTTATCTAATATTAAAACTGACACTGTATTTCACTTTTAAATAATGTTTTACTCACATATATTGGAGATGCTTGAAGAATGCATTTCACTTCTGAAAAGAAGCTTCGTCAGCCTGCCGCCAGGGTCATGCTTTGTTCAATAACCAAATACAATTCAAATCAAACGCAATTTTTAACTACATAATGGCTGCTCATCCTAACCTGAACAAAGCATGACCCCTGGCGGCAGGCTGACGAAGCTTCTTTTCAGAAGTGAAATGCATTCCTCAAGCATCTCCAATATATGTGAGTAAAACATTATTTAAAAGTGAAATACAGTGTCAGTTTTAATATTAGATTGTTCATTAAGTATTTCGTCATGGAAAACATCTCAAATAAAGTTTTATTTAAAAAATCAATCTTATTCTCCAGACACAAATTTCAAATTTAATAAACCGCATCATTGCCCAAGTAAATGTGATTTAATATTTTCCAAGCTGCATTTTAACATTAAAATATTGTACTTCTTCACCAATAACATAATTAATTTAATCCATAGAATGAATATTCAAATAGATTTACCATCGCATCCGTTAAACCTGGAAATTGAAACTAACATTCAATTTGAAAATATAACCACATCCTCATATTTTCAGAGATAATTTTCAATAGACCCAAATTAAAGCGCGATCACAATTCAGAAAACGAACAAATAATTCTGAATATGGTGGTCAGGGCTTTGAAATAACTTTGTCCATATAACTTTTGCCTAACGGACTTAATCGATGAAATGGACTTATCAAAGGACTGGGTTGAAAATTCTAGTGGATAGCATGCTTTGTTGATCATGTGGAAAAATCTTTGATGAATAATTCTGGCTACGCTGAGCACGAGAGAAGAATTTAAACAGCTTTTAAACAGCTGTAAAACTTTTAACAGCTCTATTTTGTAAATGAATAAAAAAATGTTTGTCCATTTGGATATTTCTCGGAACTCAGTGAAATTTTGTTTGTATTGTAAATTTATGAGAATATTCATGTTTGCTGGGATTTGTTTTGAATAAATTCTGAATATTTGCATCTTTGGTATTCCTCTGTAAATATCTATACTAAATAATAAATTGTGTAAAATTATGAATTTAAAAATATGACAAGTTCATATACCCCTTTGAGAGGAGGTTAGTAGTCAGTGGCCGCTTGATAAATCTAATCCAATCTACTCTAATCATAAAAAGCTTTGAGTCTGTTAATTGTCTACAATATTCTTGCAAAAATCGTGTAGAAAATGAAATAAATGGATTGATACAAATACAAATGATACAAAAATCAAATTATTAATCAAATCAAATCAAATTTTATTCATCTTTCATAACAAAGAAACACATCAACATCAGAAACATAAAAAGTACATCTGAAATATACAAAATTGTATACTAATTGATGCAGAAGTTATACAATAGTTCTATTCAATGGAAAGAGAAAAAAAATACCCACTAAATTCACAAAAAACAAACAATAAGTTATCAAGATAAGATAATAAAAAACAAAATAATAATCCGTGGCCGGGCCATCAATAATATTATTTAATCATAAAAATAACATACAATAGAATAATATAAGAAAATAATGACCTAACAATACATTTCAAATCATGATTTAAAATAGGGGGAAATATTCCAGCAGAATAATATTCACAAGTTATGATGTTGAAGATCCATCTTGTTTCCACTAATATGTAATAAAAACTTAAAAAAACACTTTTCACTCTGTTGTCAAGAGCATCGTCAGACGACCCACACGCCATAACGAGGGTTAATTTCCACTTAAAAGTGCTTTTTAAGTTGTTATTAAATCTGTGATGTTTTCCATGACGAAATACTTAATGAACATACTAATATTAAAACTGACACTGTATTTCACTTTTAAATAATGTTTTACTCACATATATTGGAGATGCTTGAGGAATGCATTTCACTTCTGAAAAGAAGCAACAAAGCATGACCCTTGGCGGCAGGCTGACGAAGCTTCTTTTCAGAAGTGAAATGCATTCCTCAAGCATCTCATATATTTGTGAGTAAAACATTATTTGAAAGTGAAATACAGTGTTAGTTTTAATATTAGATTGTTATTAAATATTCACAAGGAAAACAAATCGTAAATTTGATTAGTTTGCAACACATGTACGTGTTTGATAAGTTAAATGAAGCTCTAATTTCGATAAATCGATTCTTTAACTATGCGCTGTTATAACTAATCCTTGTCCACAAAATTCACTGTAACTGTTTATGACTGTCCAATCTCCTTCATCAAATCATGGATGTGTTTCAGAGAACATTACCAAGCCTTAAATACAATCGGCTTTTGTCGACCATATCATTCAAACTGTAAACACTTTTACTGACATTAATACCAACCTACAAATTCTACATTTATGATCCAAAGAACACGAACTCAATACCTTGGAACAATTTGAAATATACAAACACACCACACACAATAAACAAAACATCCTCAATGAACATTTTAAATCACAAACTTTTCGAACACATTCTAGAAAAACCACAATAATTCTTCTAACCAATAAACCAACACGCCAATCAAGGACACCTTTGAAGATGAGTCTCCATGACTCGAAAACGTTTAGCCTAAAAGTGAGTAGAATTATTATTTATTCTCAATTAAAATTGACTGCAAATCGTTGAATTTATCATGAAAAGTTAATTTTAACAACGCAGTTCGTTATGGAACAAGAAATCCAGGTGTTTCAGAGTTTTTTTGGAAAACAACGTTGATTAGTAATGTGCCAAATTGCTATTCCATTTCTTCATGGAGAAGGCTTGCAGACATTGTCTGCTTATTCAAAGTTGTGACTTGTGGTGAGACAGAATTACATGAATAGATTTATTGCAAAATTGACCCGTGAAAGAGATGATTTGCCCGAAATCATTTTCAAGCATGGAATCGGAAGGCAAGACGACAGGAGCGCCATTCCCAACACAGAATAAGGGGGGGGCAAGCAAAAAAATTGATTAGAATATTGTTAAAAATCTGTCAAAATTGCTTGAATTTTGACTCAATCATGTTCCTCATTACTTATTAAGTACCTTAAATATGTAATTCCAATCTAATATTAAAACTGACACTGTATTTCACTTTTATATATTGAAAAGAAGCTTTGTCAGCCTCATTTACTTGACGAAGCTTCTTCTCAGAAGTGAAATGCATCCCTCAAGCATCTCCAATATAAGTGAGTAAAACAATATAAAAATGAAATACAGAGTCAGTTTTAATATTAGATTGTTCATTAAGTATTTTGTCATGTAACTCCAATAACATTTTGAACAATTGAACATTTTGTTCAATATAATAATATTAATATCAATAATCGTATTTTGGTATTTTCTACATATCTTGGGGTGAGGGAGCCATGCCCCATGCCCTTTACATATTGCGTCCCTGTTAGATGAATGTATCTATTTATTTTGTTTCTCTTTTTAGTTAAAGTAAAGTTAGTTAATTCTTAATACATCAAATTACCCCAAAATACATATTCATAATTTTTTTTACTGTTGCAGAAGATGTCCCTACTGAACTGGACCCTGTTGAATGTGACCTTGGATGATGATGGTGGTGGAGGTCACCATTGGTGGATGGAGCGGTGGCTGAGCGATCCGTGGCTGGCCACTAAATTGGTGGCGCTGTGTACATTTATTCTGCTGACTGTGTGTGGCAATCTGCTGGTGATTGTGTCTGTGGTGCCCAGTCCGCACTTGCGCACGCCCACGCACTCGCTCATCGTGAACCTGGCCCTCGCCGACCTCCTACTCGGCATCACTGTGCTACCGCTGTCCGCTACCAGGGAAATACAGGGAGGTTGGTCAATTCAATTTATTATTGCATCCTAGAAAATTTGGTATTAACCGAAATAGAGGATGGGTCAACATATAGCACATAATAGTAGTTTATGCAACGATTTTATTTTGACCCTTATTAAGGCATGAGTTAGATGTAAGTTATAACACGAGCGAATGCGAGTGTTATAAATATCTCACGAGTGCTTTAATGGCCAAATAAAATCGTTGCATACACTATTTTATCTACGACCACTAGTATACATTTAATTAAAACAATTTCATTTTACCTGTGACTGTCAGAGATACCTAACCTCTCATCTCAAATACGAGAAGTTATAGTATATTGTTAGGTTAAAGCAGCGGGTGTAGCAGTTTGATCAAATCAGCTGATTGTTTCACAATATTGAATTACGATATTGATTCCATCAAAAATGCTTCTGATTGGTCCAGAACCCGTGTTATAATGTAGAACCTGTACTATAATGAGCTCATTATGCAACGGGTTTCATGAAGCATTTCGAAAAGACAGCTGTTTTGGCATCAATTGTGAAACTGTAATGTATACATTATGACATTATATCATTCACTTAGTAATCACTTGTTATTATACTTAATAAAAATATTAGAAATGATTTGCTTCTCTTAATTCGTATAATTATATTTTTTTTGAGGATGAAGCCCACATAGGTCTTAGACATGTGCGTGGATAATGAGTTGGATGATGGTGATTCATGAGTTGGACCTACATTTTTAGGTGGGTTCCGAACCACCGGAAAGTGATTTTACAGCAGAGAACAGTGTATTTTTTGCTGACCAATCTAATCGGTCACCGTTACGAACAGGACCTACGAGAACGCAGCTTATCTCTATCTGATTGAACAAATACCTGCTACAGCTCGCGGCTATCACTTCCCTAAGTTACTTAAGTTATGTAGAATTATAATTATAGTGTATAAATATAATGTAATATGTAAAATATGGATAAATTTAATTAATTCTGTAGGCCGAACGTTTTCGAGGCCTTGAAGATGGGGTTTAACAACTCGAAAACGTTCGGTCTACAGAAGTAAGTGAAATACTACTTATTTTAATAAAAATTTGACTGCAAGTCGTTGAATTCACTTGAAAAATTTATATTAACAACGCAGTTCGTCATGGGACAAGAAATCCAGGAATTTAATTATATTTAGTGAATAATCAGCAGGATATTAGTTCCCATGAGCATTGTATCGTCTAATATCAAAACTGACCTTGTATTTCAATTTAATATATTATGTTTACTCACTTATATTGGAGATACTGGAGGGATGCATTTCACTTCTGAAAAGAAGCTTCGTCAGCCTTGTATTGTATTTTTTCTACAGACCGGCGCTTCTGTCAGTGCTGAGATCTACTTAGATAAACATCTAATTAAATAAAGTTTCTTTTTTAAAAACCCAATTCGTTAAATATTGTAATTTAACATTATTAATCACTTGTTACTCAATTTGAATCCTAAGAATGATTTTTTTCTCTTAAATATGTTATTCTTTTGAACGTTACTAACAGACAGACAGCAAATTCAAAACGGTCAACTTGAAACAGAGACCTCTCTTCGTTTGGTTAATGAATACATAGACGAACCTGATCTCTGATGAATATCTTCAGCCTTCCTGATACTGAACCCTACAATTACAATTAGTACATTGTTTTTGTAGATTACGTCTTGGAGACTCCAGTTAAGGAATATAAGACGAGTCAGATCAACAATTATACTCTTATACACTAGTTACGATAATTACTATATCAATTAGTTGAGGTGAGGCTTGATTTTGATGTGAAAGGAACACTATAAAAAGCTTTATCAACGAAATATTTTTTCCAATTGTTTTCAAATATTTCTATATTTTCAAGACTTTCTAAAAACTGCGGTAGCTTGTTGTAGAGTTTCCTACCAATATAACTAGGTTTTTGTATGATTAAGCTACTATTGTAACTCACCAAGTGATAATCTCATTGGCTTCTTGTATTATAATCGTGTACGTCAAGATTTTGGTTAATATAATTCGTTTTTACATATAAAGTAGCTTCATACACATATATTAAGCAGGGTACAGTTAGGAGACCAAGTCCTTTGAACAACGGCCTACATGAATCTAATCTATTTACTTTTTCAATACACCTAACCACTTTATTTTGGATATTAAGCACCCTATCAAGGTTTTGTTTTGATGAATTACCCCATACTAGGATAGCATACCTAATATGCGAAAGTAAAGTAAGTAAATTCGTATGGCTTTTCGTGGTGAGGAGATCGACCTTTACGGGTAGTTCCACCTCGCCGTTTTTTTTAACGACTGCTTTTTTTATATGCAACCGGGACCGACGGCTTAACGTGTCCTCCGAAACACGGGAGTGGCTCGAGAAAAATATCTTGTACTCAACTGCGAAAGTAACATGGGCTAGCCCATGGTAAGCTGAAAAAAGTAACTTTTTGTCATTCAATCTAGCGAGCTGTCGCAGGACAAATACCCCAGATAAAATTTTACAGCATATTTTCTCAATGTATCGAGCCCAGGTCAATCAACTATGTAACAAAACTCCTAGAAATGCAATGCTTTCTTCCTGGTCTAGTTGATTATCGTTAACAAACACGTTTATAGCCCTATCTTCATTTGAATTATGTTTGTTTTTGGAGTGAAGGTATTGACATTTTGTACTATTTATTGTTAATTTCAACTGATTTAAGAATTGGACAATGGACTGCACACCTATATGGGCACTTATTTCTAAATTATCTAGGATGGAATTTCTGAAAATGAGTGAAAATGTTATGGGATGATACTGGGTTCCGTAGTTGATACGGAGTTGAGTTACGAAGCTCTCACCTTTCGTTGGCAACTTCACAAACGCTGAAAAATTGCAAATTTGATTTCAACTTGTTACCGAAATCAGAACTCCATGCAATTGAAGAGAATCTAATGACAAACAAACATCATGCACATGCAATGCGACATTTGTCGTGAACAAATCGTGTTAGGTGTAATGATGTCTGTCCTTTGACATTTCACCCCGACTGAAATTTGCTTGAAATCCACTGAAACGTTCAATTATAGTTTGCCGATTAGTTGCAAACAGTGAAATACGATTCGAGCTTGTTGAACTTGGATAATTGAGTTTTATCTGTAGGTGTTTCTTAGTTGTTGAAACGCCCTTTATCAATCTGGTCCGTAACATAAATTGGGATCAAGTGTTAAAAATCTGTGATGTTTTCTATGACAAAAAACTTGATGAACAATCTAATATCAAAACTGACACCGTATTTCTATATATTTAATAGAAATACAGTGTCAGTTTTTATTTCTTTATAGTGGCGAAGGTGTTGATGTGGAAGATATCTATATTGAATGATAAGACTTGAAGTTGTCACGACCACATTTACTTTACCAATGTATTCAAACAAACCCAATTATAAAGAGTATCTCATTCCTAATGGACACAAGTTCTAGGACGCAGAGAATGTAGAATTTCTGCATTTGATTGGCAAAGGCAGACAGACAATTGCACATTTTAGAAGCTTTATAAAAGTTAAAATGTTGAAAAAGTTATTATGCCATGACATATTTATGAACTATCATGTAAACGACCCTCCACACACACACACACACCTGTGTCTAGGTGAGGAGTATATTCATAGTTTGTTCATTTTTTTCTCTCACTTGTATTTTGTTTTCTTGAAATAATAAATATAATTAATTTTATATATCTCAAGCTACCGCAGTTTTTAAAGAGTCTTGAAAATAGAGAAATATTTAAAAATCAATTGAAAAAATATTTAAGATTATTTACTAGGTTTTAGTATATTTTTTAACCGCAGTCTTTAAGACGGAATCTTCAAAAAAAGAAAAAAAGGGTTTAGCTCATTATGCTTGGCCTCTCTGTATGTATAATATGTGAAATATATGGAATAGAATCAAATACATTAGAAACGGTGCGTTCATTGGATCTTTTTTCTGTGTATTGCAGAAGCACAGATTATTATTATTATTATTATTACTAAAATTAGCTTCATAGGGTAGCCACCAGAATATTCTTACAATATATGTATACTGTTGTCTTATCCGCCATTATATAATACTGTTGTCAATATCCGCCATTGCGGAAGTCTTCAGTATAAACTGATAGCAATTAAAGGAATTCGAAATTAATAAATTCTGTTTAAGTAAATTTGTCAGTTTGTTCAATTGTCAGTAACTTCGAACTAACTTATAAATTATGCTTGTCTGTATACTGTACTTATATTATTGATTTTGTCATGTAAAAGTGAGATAATAAATTAATTAAAAAAAATATATTATTATTATTATAATAGAATACTGTCTTTATTGAGGACAAAAATATAGAACAATACATAATAGTTATAATATGATATGATCAATTTGTAATAATTTCAATATATCGTATGTGAAATATATATATGTTTGTATAATAATATACATAATATGCGAAAATATCTACAGTTTTATTTGCAAAAATATCTCCTACAGTTGTGTTTATGTTTGCCCGCACAGGCGCCTGGCTGCTAGGTCCCGACCTGTGCTCAGTGTGGACCACGCTGGACGTGTTGTGCTGTACGGCGTCCATTTTGTCATTGTGCGTGATCTCGGTGGACCGGTACATCGGCGTGTCGCGTCCGCTGGCATACTCGCGTATACTCACCAAGCGACGGGCACGCTGCCTGATCGCCTCCATCTGGGCCCTCGCTCTCGCAATCAGCATTGCGCCCCCTCTCGGATGGCGCGAGGAACTCGCTCCCGGCGAGTGTCATGTCAACAAACAGCTCGGTGAGTAACGAGAGGATAATGAATAGAGTTGAAGTAAAAATGAGTTGGTTATAACTACAGAGCATAGAATAAAATAGAGATGGCATCTGAGACGGCTGCTGAAGACAGAGAGCCAATGCTCATGGCAGATCTCCACCACCTCGATTAGGGTTTGCATCAATGTCACATCTCAAAATAGGTTAGGTTAGGTTAGACAGTGAGCCAATGCTCATGGCGGATCTCCACCACCTCGATTAGGGTCTGCATCAATGTCACATCTCAAAATTTTTGAAACATTGTTGGATAAATTCTCATATAAAAACTGAATGCATGTAGGAAATTGATGTTTTTTCATCATTCGAATCACGAAATATCGTTTCATAAGTCTAGCAAATTCCAAAATTTTCTATCAATATTCAGATAGTGAGATGGCATTGGGAATGAAATTGTATGGGTGAAAATTGAGTGTGACAAGTAGATTTCTGTTGTTTGACTCTTATGCGACTAGAAAATTCCCCCACTCTTTTGGCATCATTTTGATGAATGCAGCCTATGACCTATTACAACTTTATTCTATTCTATTCTATGCTCTGTATAGGTTATAACTTATAAGTAACTAGTCGTTCTGTGAGCAATATTGGGTGCTAGTACAGAGGAACATACAGGTACTCAATGATAATCACAATCGCAAAACTAAAAACATATCAACTTTCTTTGTAGTGACAAAGGTGATATTGTGGAAGATGCCCATAATGAATAATAAGACTTAAAGTTGACAACCACATATATTGGAGGCTGAAGATGTCGAATTTCTATATTTGATTGACAAAGACAGCAACTTAACATTTTAGAAGTTTTGGAGATAATTAGGATGGTAAAAAACGATTTTAGTGAATGATCAAATTTATTTCAAACAATTCAATACAACTAACTTGGTTTCATCATAATAATTATTCTGGCCTGCTCTTTAATAACGGTATTGTCTTGTTTTTCTTGGTTGACCCAGACTCCATTTCATTTAGTGTAATTTTTTATTATATTTCAATTGTTTAATTCTAGCCTACTTGTGTATTGTTCTTAAATTTTACTTTTTGGTTCTTGATTTTGACACTGATTATTCTCTGATGCTCCTCCCACCAGTGGGCGTGACTTTTTAGGGCCTTCAGCCAATCACAGACCTTCAATGGAGGACTACCTATGAGAGGCACTTCACCCTCAGCCAATAGTATGATGGAGAGGCTTTTTAAAAATCATGTTTCCTATAGAAGGTTCGTTCGATTGTTTCTCCTTTTTGTCCTTCCAAATATCCTTTGAAAGCAAGGAATTCGAAAATATTTACACATATATCCTGCACACTCCTAGGGGAAATTCAAAATTTCATAGAATTTGGTTTCCGCGGTTGGCTGTGAATGCATTGCAGACAGACAAATGAAAATAGGTCAGCTTGAAACAGAGACTTCGTTCAGTCAACTAAGGTGGTATCACATCCTTTTGATATTATTGCAATCAATGACTAAACTCAAACACTATCAATTATTTTTGAATTCTAATTTAGTTATTTTTTATTTTATTATCTCTTTTTCAATATAAATTTTCCATCTTTCTAGGCTACGTCATCTTCTCAGCTTTCGGCTCCTTTTACTTGCCAGCACTGGTTATAATCGTACTGTACACCCTCGTATACAGAGCGGCCTCTAAACACACAAAGTTGCTGTACTCTGGTTCTCGGACCACGAGGTCTGACGTCACACTCAGGGTTCACATGGGCAGTTCCAGGAGTCGAGTCAGTCTTACCACCGCCATACCTCCATGCCAGCACGACTCCTCGCTAAAGGTATCGTATTGCCCTCAAAGTAATATATATTTTTCAAATTTTTTCAAAAACTCACTCTTAAATTCCCTTTTATTATGTGTGGATCAGTTTCAAAGCAAGTTAGTTGCATGTAAAATCGTAATTGACTATGAATCGCATTTTCCTATTACTCTAAACTTTTTGCTGATAATTACAATTTAAGAACACCGCAAATAAATTCTTCACTTATACAACTAACATTTGAATTTTTCATTTAAAAATTTGTAAAGTAGTGGGCCTGTTGCATCTGTATTTGATTGTTTTATAAATAAATGAATAAATAATATAAATAATAATTTTATTTCCCTTTTCAAATATACAGTACAAAGTAGTTTAACCAAGTGTTTCAATATTTATATTATAGGTAATAATGAGATATATAATGAATAAAACATATATCAAGTTAATCATTCTACCCCACTATGGCATGCCATGTTCTAGAGTAGGTGTTAGTAGAGGAAAAAAAGGAGGTTTAGTTGAATATAAGATATAGGATTAAGGATTAGTCAGTTTTCAAAATTACAAGTTTCCATCATAATTATTGTTTGAAAAAATCCTCTCTATATGCTGTCTGTCAATATTTATTAGCCAGTTATGAAGCTGTTGCTTGAATTTATTGATCTGTCCTATTGCTTTAATGCTTTCAGGAATTAAGTCGTAGATTTTTGGTGCTAGATGATGTGTCTTTGATAGAGAGCCTTTTTTGCCCTGTTTGCAGTGGCGGATTTACGGGGGGGGGGGGGCTTTCGGGCTGAAGCCCCCCCAAAACCTCCAAAATTATTTTTTGGAAGAGTATGAATGTTTTACCAATATAATCAGTTTGAAGCTCGTAAAATATTCATTAGCAAGAATTACCTAATTCCACTACTAAGTCTTCAATTGTATGAAATCCGTTAACGTTTTAATACTGTATAATGTCTTAGTTACATTTACATTGCCTGCAACCAAGCAACTCAGTGTTTAGATTTTTGTACTTGCTGAATAGAAAAAGTCGTGCAACATAAAATTGCAGTAATTGAATCACGACAGTACCAACTTTCTTTTAATGAAAAGTAATGAGAAACTATATTAACATATCAACCAATGTTTTTTTTAAAATTCCATCACAGTGGTCGGCAAACCAGTGATCACCAGCTACTGATATAGGTTATATCGTGGAAAAATTCCAGATAGAACGCTTGCATTGGGTTTACTTGCATATAATATGGATCTAATACCATTTTAACTGATTTCACAGAGTTTATACAAAAATTTTCTGGGGGAGTAACTTCAGATCCCATATTTTAATAAGAGGAAAACTAATCGTCAGATAAAAACTTTGGAAAATCATTTCTTTTTACAGTGTGGAATTCACACAAAGTTTATCTATTGAAACTAGATGAAACATCAGTTAATTGAAAATTTTGTAACTAATTAAAGCTCCCACATTGATTTTCATTCTTAAAAATTGAATAATTGACCGTAATACTAGAATAATAGTATGTTCCTTGACAAACTGCTGAACACACCAGATTCAGCTATAGTTCAATCAAAATTTTCCAATATACTTTAAATTTGAATTAATTTTATCGCTGATAAGGTTCAAAGCACTAGTAAAAATTTTTTTATTTCCCAATAATATGAATACCGGTAGTTATAGTTCGGGTATGATTGACTATGAAAAATTCAAAATCTTTCACAATACTACTTGTATTCAGTACACCTCTACCCCCCCCCCCCCCCTCTTCATAAGTACCCTACCAGCCACCCCCCAAAAAATTCTGGATCCGCCACTGCCTGTTTGATATGAGGAGAAACATTGAATGCAATAAGAGGCAGTCAATATAGATAAGTACTAAAACCGTGAACTTAATTCTGGAACTCTTCCACATAATCACTAAAATTGCTGGAAAAACTAAGTGGGGGATAAAAACTGGATTACAAGAAATTTCTTCTTCGATCTTTATGTACAGATCTGGGATTTCGTCTCTGATTGTTGTTTGTCAAAAGCCCTTTTGTTCTGAGAGTATTGGGTAAACAGTGACTCGCTTATTCTTTTCTCTATTTTTCTTATTTCCCCCTCCACTCATCTTCAGGGTCTTGAAAATATAGAAAAATTAAATAAACAATTGAAAAATATTTAATTGATAAAGCTTCTCATCGTGTACAAGAGTTCCTTTCAGATCGAAATTAAGACTCACATCAACTAATTGAAATTGCAATTATGGTAACTATAAATAATTATAATAACTTTATTAGTCTGAATCATTGTCATTCTTACTGACTCATACCTGCGCTCAGGTAAACCTTTGCAGGCATTATAGTTTTCTCTGTAGTACTTTTTTCTTATTTTATTTATGTAAATATTGTCATTGAATTTGTAATTGTCATCTTGTTGAAAGAGAATTTGTATTATTTTGAGTATAATAAATTGATTGATTGGTAACTATTGTATAAGATTGGTAATATTGCATGCAAGCTGATATCTAATTGTTGATCTGACTTGTTTTATACTAATTAACCAGAGTTTCCAAGACGTAATCTTCATAACATATAATAATAATAATAATAATAATAATAATAATGCAATGGGGCAAGCAGTAGTTAGAAAGAGAAATTTGCATATGGCCTACATTGATTACCGCAAAGCATTTGACAGTGTCCCACATTCATGGCTTATTGAAGTCCTGCATATTTATAAAATCGACCCAGCTGTAATAAGGTTGCTTGGTCATCTCATGCTATCATGGGGGACAGTACTGAAGATCAAAAGCAGTGATGGACAGGTGCAGTCCAATAATATCCCAATCTGTCAGGAAATCTTCCAAGGAGACAGTCTTAGCCCTTTATGGTTTTGTTTGGCTTTGAATCCTCTATCAGCAATGCTGAATTCAGCAGAATATGGTTTTAAGCTGAGGGAGGATTCAAGAAACATCCACTGCTTGTCTCACATGATCTACATGGATGATATCAAGCTTTATGCAGGGACTGAAAATCAACTGGTGGAGATGTTGCAGATAGTGAGAACATTTTCTGCTGATATAAAAATGAGGTTTGGACTAGAAAAATGTAAAACACTAAGTGTACTCAAGGGACAAGTGAAGCCCCATAAACTTGAGGTAAACTGGGATGATTTTTTTTTTTTTTTTTTTGAGGATGAAGCCCACATAGGTCTGAGACCTGGGCGTGGGTAATGAGTTGGATGATGGTGATTTATGAGTTGGACCTACAGTTTTAGGTGGGTTCCGAACCACCGGGAAGTGATTTTCAGCAGAGAACAGTGTCTTTTTTGCTGGCCAATCTAATCGGTCACCGTTACAAACAGGACCTACGAGAACGCAGCTTATCTATCTGATTGAACAGATACCTGCTACGGCTCGCGGCTATCACTTCCCATTTGAGGCAATGGGACCATATGATGTCTACAAGTACTTAGGATTTGGTCAGTCCAAGCAAATACAGCAAAAGGAAATGAAGCAGAAAATGAGAGATGCATATTTGCTCAGAGTGAAGACCCTTCTGAAATCGCATCTCAATGGAAAAAACATGTTCAAGGCAATAAACACCTATGCAGTACCCTTGTTGATCTATACATTTGGTGTGATCAGCTGGACTCGCACTGATCTTGACGAATTGATGCGAGCTACCAGAGTTCTACTTACAAAATTCAGAGCACATCACCCAAAAGCTTCAATTGAAAGACTGGTGCTGCCTAGACATAAAGGTGGACGTGGCCTAATGGATCTGGAGTGGTTGTGTGAAAAGCAGGTGAAGAGTATGAGAGCCTACTTTTCAACAAAAGATGGGTGCCTTTACAAAGCACTCAAGGCAGCAGATAAGAAATACACACCACTCAACTTGTCAGCACAAAATATTGTTGGAATAAGGACAAGTAAGCAGCATGAAAGCGAGGTCCTGCAGCAGTGGAGGAGTAAGCAGCTACATGGAAGACATGCATTTGCTTTGGCACAGCCTGGTATTGATGAAGAAGTTACAAATGCATGGCTGAAGCATGGGGATCTGTTTGTTGAAACAGAAGGCTTCATGGTGGCTATACAGGACCAGGTGATAGCCACTAAGAACTATAAAAAATTTATAATGAAGTTGCCAATCAATGATGACCTGTGCAGGCGATGTGGCCTGGCATCTGAAACAATACAACACATCATGTCAGCTTGCCAGACAATGGCTGCCACTGACTATTTAAAAAGGCACAACAGTGTAGCTGGCATACTCCATCAGGACCTTGCATTAAGACATGAGCTGCTTCAAGAAAAAGATCCTTACTACAGATACATGCCTCTGCTAATACTCGAGAACATTATATATAAATTGTATTGGGACAGATCAGTCTTGACAGATAGGACAATTGCACATAATAGGCCAGATATAATCCTAATGAATAAGCAGACCAAGGAAACTATTTTAATAGATGTTGGCATACCATGCTGCCACAACTTGGATCAGTATTACACTGAGAAAATCTCCAAGTATCTCCCCCTAGCTGCTGAGATAAAGGATATCTGGCAACAAGAAAAGGTGTCAATCATCCCTGTCATTATTTCTGCGGGTGGGCTGATTACGACAAAGGTGACAGCAAATTTGAGTCAGTTGGGAGTGCCAAAAAGCACAAAATGCACAATGCAGAAGGCAGTAGTACTTAGCACTGTATCAATGATTAGGGCATTCCTGAACATTCCCATATAGATTAATCAAAATCTTGCCATAGGCCGATTTTGATTAGAAAACTCACATCAAATGTGATGGAAAAGCAAAAATAATAATAATAAAATAATAATAAAATAAAAATAAATAAAATAAAGTGGGCAGTCGAATAGTTTAAATACGTTTATATGAGAAAATTCCACACAACAAAGCAAGCTCTGCTATTGGTTGAGCTGGCAGAAAATGACGTCATTCCATTGGTGAACATAATAGATAGGCGCTTCATTATGCCATAAACAATGTATATTGCCCCAGAATATTTCCCCGGTGGAATCTGAATGTAAACGACGCTAAGTTTCCACATCATTGAACAGTTTATGGAGGGAGGCTGGAGCTACTCCCTCGTAAATTCACAATGAATAAATGCAGTAGAGTGTGAAAAATATTCAACTTCATATTTTCTAAACTGTTATTTGGTGATTCGATTTTTTTTACAAACGTGTGAGATTCATAAGAGCGGATAACGCTTCAATGGGTGAAAACCGTATCCATATGAATCACTCATCAATGTAATAGATCATTTATTATTGTCATTGTTTGTGAGGATACTGTTGGGAATTGAAAAACGATCCAAGCTGATTAGAATAGTTTATATATGAGAGAATTCCTCATTTTAAACTGTGATTAACCAAATTTTTTGACATAAAGTTTTTTCCCTTGTAGGATCAATATTTCTCAAGGGTTTTGCTGACTCGCTTTGCTGCACCGTAATTGGATTGTTATTTTGAAAAATAAAATAAAAGTAATAATCCTTTTTACGTAGGGCTATAAAGAAAAAATAATAGGTAAGAAAGCGATGTCAGTACAGCTTATGCCCTTATTATACACAGTCACTACAGTCGCGGTCGCGAGCCACAATTAAGGATAAATTTCATAATCCGGGTAAATTTTGATTAAAAAATCAGCTGATATTCTAAACATGTTAATGCCTTCAAGTACTTCGTCATGGTTGAGCTCGGTGAGACGCTCAACTGATGTAATTTAGTCTGAATTGTGGTTTGCGACTGTGACTGAAGTGGCTCTATATAAAAGGGCCTCGCTTAATTACATTGATTATCAAACTAGTTGCATAATGAAGCAATTTTAAAACTATTGTCAATTTTCATTATAGATCAGACAATTAGAACGCAAGGTATCTTCAAAACAGTGTTGAAAAAAGTGGATAAAATATTGCTTGCAACGATTGTATATTTGTATTTTGCCTGTAAGTCACTCGTGAAATGTTTAGGACACTTGTGGATTATTAAAGGCAGTCAAAATACAATCTTATATTTAAACTGACACTGTATTTCTATCTAAATTGTGATTTTTACTCACTTTATACTGGAGGAATGCATTCAACGTCATAAGAAAAAATTCTCTTTAGAATATTGTCAAACTTCTATATTATTTGATTACACAGTGAGAGAAAAATTAAACACTGGTCAATTTTACAAGACAAATAAAGTTTATCAAGAGTTCTATGAATAATCTAATATAAAAATTGACACTGTATTTCTATTCAACTTATGATTTTTACTCACTTATACTGGAGGGATGCATTTTATTTCTGAAGAGAATCTTTCCTTAAGAAGCGAAATACATCCCTCCAGTATAAGTGGGTAAAATTGCTTCTATTATTCTTGCTTGCTCCTTATATTTTTCTTATTTTGTTTTACATACATTTTTCCTCCACCAATTCGATACATTACATTTATACCTAGGGAAGTGATAGCCGCGAGCCGTAGCAGGTATCTGTTCAATCAGATAGAGATAAGCTGCGTTCTCGTAGGACCTGTTTGTAACGGTGACCGATTAGATTGGCCAGCAAAAAACACACTGTTCTCTGCTGTAAAATCACTTCCCGGTGGTTCGGAACCCACCTAAAACTGTAGGTCCATCTCATCAATCACCATCATCCAACTCATTACCTACGCACAGGTCTAAGACCTATGTGGGCTTCATCCTAAAAAAAACCTTACTTAGTTACTTAACGCATTTTTCGAAAGTGACAAATATTGTATTTATGAGTAAGTTATCAGTTTTTCTTACTCTCTTCATGTGTGTTTTTACTTTGGCTTGTTGAATAAGCTAATAAATACTAGTTAGTTCAGTATAACTCGACAATCTACTAGAACTCGCTCTTCTCTCACAGGAATGTGCCCATGTGAGGAGCCTACTACATATTATATTGTGTTACATTTTGAATTTTTGTATTTTTTATGGAGAATAAAAAATATTTCAGTTTCAATTTCAAAAATCATAATAAAATAGAAATACAGTGTCAGTTTTGATATTAGATTGTTCATCAAGTAGGTCCAACTGTCCAAGCTACGAAAATCCTGGGCCATCTTTAAAAGGGTGACCGATTGGATTGGCCAGTAAAAAATACTCTGTTCTCTGCTGTAAAATCACTTCCCGGTGGTTCGAAACTCACCCAAAACTGTAGGTCCAACTCCTCAATCACCATCATCCAATTCATTACCCACGCACAGGTCTTAGACCAATATGGGCTTAATCCACCGAAAAGAAAGAAAAATAATTAGAAATGGAGGTAAAAGAAGAGAAAGGAGGGAAGAAATTCAACAAGAACAACAAGGAGAGGATAAGAAAGATGAAAAAAGAACAATTTGATGCTCTCCGGAAGAACTAGAACAACTGTCTGTCAGTCTGTCTGTTTAGCTTGGATTTTTTGTGGCAATTGACTAGTCCATTAATCAAACAGCATGTTGTGCGCTGTATCTCTTCTGATCGTGTGAATTGGCCACGGTTGTGTCGTCGCCATTTTGACCGCAAATAAAATCGCGTCCGTCAGTCACACTAAATTGACTGTTGCAGATTTCGACAACAATATCAGCAGTCAATCAGCGCCCAATAGTCGATTAAAAATATCGAAAGCAATCGATAATCGATGTTAGCAGCTGTCAACTCACTGACTGGGAATTCCGACGATATTCTGAAGAAAGTGATAACTGATAACAGAAACAGAAAGTAAATATAAACTCGAAGAAAGTGAAGTGCTGTGATTACAAACGCGCAAAGAAATGTGAAAAAAGAAATAGTACCTAGTGTGAAATAGATGTGTGGTATTGGACCCGACAGGGCTTTATTGAAATTGTGCCGTTGTCCGTTCGTCCATCCGTGCTCTAGCGCTGGAAAGGAGGATTCTTGACTTTTAAAACTTGGTAAATAGCTTTCTCATAGCTCAAGTAAGGGAAGTGATAGCCGTGAGCCGTAGCAGGTATCTGTTCAATCAGATAGAACTAAGCAACGCTCTCCTGGGCCCTCTCTGTAAGGGCGACCGATTGGATTGGCCAGAAAAAAGACTGTTCTCTCTGCTGTAAAATCACTTTCCGGTGGCTCGGAACCCACCTAAAATTGTTTACAATAACATGGCTCAAGCGGCGAGGTAGAACAACCCGTAAGGGTCTCCCCACCAATAAAAGCCATACACGCATTTACTATTTTATAGTCCAAGTGAAATCTCTTTTGATTTTGGAGATGTAAGTTTCCATTTAGTGAATTAGTAGCATATTTTCTGAACAATTAGAGCAGTTTCGGCCATTCCATTCTGAATTTTTATATGGAAAGCCCTATTTAACAAACCTTGCAAAATTGTTGAATGGCTTGTTTGAAAAATCGGCCTCTACCTCACAGATCTACCTAGATTAATGTTATGGAACGAACTTAGTCAAGCTTGATGGACACACTGAACAGAGATGGAGGGAGATAGGGCATATATAGGGCGCACATACTACACTGGAAAGAGATAGAGATGGTAATAGCACGAAAGAGAGTGAGTGAGAGGACGGTTGAAAATGAGGCACGTCAAGAGCGATGACAATGTTACTAATGTACCCCATTTATGGGTGAGCGAATGACCATGTGAAAAGATAATAGTGGAGGAGAAAGAGGCTGAGTAAGAGGAGAAGAGGAGTAGGAAGGAGAATGAAGAGGCAGAGGAAGAGGAGTAGGTGGCGGAGAAGGAAGATACATGGAAGAGGAGGAGGTGGTTGATGAGGTGGAGGAAAAGGAAGAGTCAGAGGAAGAGGGGTAGGTGAAGGAAGAGGTAGAGGATGAGGAGAAGGAGAAGGATGAGGCATGTAGAAGGAAGAGAAGGAAGTTTCAGATAGCCTTATTTGAGTAAAAGTACAATTTATATAACTACTTACTATAACCATTGATCAGGGATAGTAAGTGATAGTCTCCTTGATGGTTCGTCTATGCTATAACCTAACAATGAATGACATCACCTAAAATCATGGAAAATAGGTAAAGCATATGTCCAAGACGATACGTTCTCACTGTTACTATTATACTGTTTTGTACGTTTGATTACTGACATTAATAAGAATGTTTTATAAGTGAATTGTAATATCAAGGTGATGCATTTACACAAAAGGGCGGAGTTAGGGCAAAATAGCCCTACCTTACACTCAACCTACAGATTGATTAATTGCCTTTATTGAGGGCGAAGTTTTTATTAAGACTAAGTAGACTTAGAGGAAGAGGAGCAGGTGGTGTAGAGAAGTAGATAGAAAATGAGGTGGAAGGTGAAAAAAAGGTGAGGTGTAGGAATCGATGCAGGATGAGGTCTCAAAAGATTTAACAACAAGAGGAAAACAGAAACTGGAAAGAGTGAAAAATACTTTATTATTACAGTAGTAACTCTGTTATACTGTGTTTATTATATATATTTATATACAGTATAAGCTAAATAAGCCAATATTATATAATTCAAATACGGTATATAAAAGCCAAATACCACTGACTCATTCATCACCGTTTCTCGAAAACCACTCGGCTGGAAAAGTTTGCGATCGCAGCCACAATTAAAGCCGCGTCTCCACCAACCGAGAATGTCTGTCGAACATTGTTGGCGAATACAAAAAACGGGCAAACATTAAACACATGGGTCACCGAACATGTTCGTGAGTTCAATTGAAATATTCGGTCTGTGAGCGAACAGTGACGACCGACAACAGGTTCCCGCCACTAACCCCACCACACCGATCATAATGATCGAGAAGGCGTCCACACCAAGCCAACTCCAAAAAATGTTCGGTGACATCAGCTGATTCCAGCGAACACTGTTCGCCGAGCATGTTCGTTTGGTGGAGACGTGGCTTAGGATAAATATAATTACACCAGCCGAGTACATTTGATTAAAAAATCAGCTGATGGTTCTAAACATGGTAATTCCTTTATGTATTTCGACATTGTTGAGCTCGGTCAGACAATGCTCTGTTCTGTTTTGCTCTGTTCTCTGCAGTAAAATCACTTCCCTTTGGTTCGGAACCCACCTAAAGCTGTAGGTTCAACTGATCAATCACAATCATCCAACTCATTACCCATGCACAGGTCTCATACCTATGTGGGCTTCATCCTCCGAAAAAAATTATCTTTAATTGTGGCTCGCGACCGCGTCTGTAGTGGCTGTGTATAATAAGTACTTTAGAATTTAGAAGTGCAGGACTACTAAGAGAGAGGTGTGAGAGAGGTGAAAACATAGAAGAAGAAAAATAATAATAAGAAAATGAAGAAGAGGAACTGGAGGAAGAAGAGAGGAAAAAAGAGGAGGAGAAGAAAGAGAAGAAAAAAGAAGACAAGGAATAATTTTATTGGTTGCTGACTAAACAGTTTGAAAGTTTATTAGAAAAATGTAAAAATAGCTGCAAAAACAACAGCCACTGTATATGCTTCCCCTTCTATACATCATTCATTCTTTTTTACTCACTGTTTATCTCACTCTCTCTTTTTCCTATTTATCTTTCCTTCCTTCTCACCCTGAAAGAATACTTACATCATCATCCTCGTCAAATCAAATCACATTCTCCTCGGAGCGAATTTTTCCCCGGGATGAATCTTCCAAGTGATTTCTCTTTTCTCTCTTTTTCTCATTGACAATGGCGTATTGAATAAGGAGCTGAACTGGCAGATGACATCGTTTCATATCTTTTCAATTTAATAAGATAGATTGGAAGCGTTCGCTTTACGGTCCATTTTTCTTAATGAAAAAAGGGTCTTCAGGTTCATGAGTGCCTACTGTAATTGTGTTTATAGTATGCGGGGAAATGAGAACATTGAAATATCTCAATTGGAACTCTATATCAATATTTTATTTTTGAATCTTGATACGAAGTTTCAATTATCGATTGAAATAAAACCAAAATAAGTGAGTCAGTAAAATAAGTAAAAATAGGGTTCAAAATATTGTATCAACTATAACAATCTAATATTAAAACTGACACTGTATATTTCACTTTTAAATAATGTTTTACTCACATATATTGGAGATGCTTGAGGAATGCATTTCACTTCTGAAAAGAAGCTTCGTCAGCCTTCTTTTAAGAAGTGAAATGCATTCCTCAAGCATTTCCAATATATGTGAGTAAAACATTATATAAAAGTGAAATACAGGGTCAGTTTTATTATTAGATTGTTCATTAAGTATTTCGTCATGGAAAACATCACAGATATCAACTATAAGACCTTTTGCACGTTCAGTGATAGCCGTGAGCCGTAGCAGGTATCTGCTCAATCAGATAGAGATAAGCTGCGTTCTCCTGGGCCGTCTTTGTAAGGGTGACCGATGAGATTAGCCAGCAAAAAGGCATTATTCTAAGCTGTAAAATCACTTCTCTGCGGTTCCGATCTCACCTAAAACTGTACGTCCAACTCATCAATCACCATCATCCAATTCATTACCCACGCATCGGTCTCAGAACTGTATGTGTTTCATCCTCAAAAAAAAAAAAAAAAAAATAAAGCCGAAATAAGTGAATTAAAAGTAGGGTTCCCATTATTGCACCAACTATAATACCTTTTGCACGATAAATATGGATCTTAATAACTAATGCTGAGTAAAGAATGGACGAATTTTGTCCACACTTCGGCATTTTATGTAAATACCTCACTAGGATTTTCTTTGGCTGATTTGTATAATTTGCTGTACATATACAAACTATGTGGCGATAATAATACTATTTTAAACTCATTTGAGAAACTTTGTAAATTTACATAGAGTACTTTAAACCAGGGGTTCTCAAACTTGCTTTAGTCGAGGACCCCCTAAATTGCTAATGATGTCATTGCGGACCCCTAAGAAATTACCCTTTTCTATTTTTATTAACTTAGTCGTAATAACCACTTGAAAGATATTTATTTAAAATAGAGAGAGAAGATATTTAGGATAGAAGGAAACTTTCTAATCGTTTTTATGCATATATGCTTCTTATATTGGTTTATATGCTTTTTAAAATAATGATTTAAATATCTTCCGACGACCCCCAACACCACGCCCACGTCCAGTGGTCCGCGGACCACATTTTGAGAAATCTAAACTGATCTAATCTAATGAATGATGGGTTCCAATAATTGTATTAACTATTATGAGGCCTAATATTCCAATATTTATCGCGAAGTATTGACCACTGAACACGGGTCAATACCATCAAGATTTTCGACCATACACAGGCTATATTGGGACCACGACCACACATCAATCATATGAAATATTATATATATATATATATTTTGGAGGATGAAGCCCACATAGGAGACCTGATGAGACCTGTGCATGGGTAATAAGTTGTATGATGGTGATTGATGAGTTGAACCTACAGTTTTAGGTGGGTTCCGAACCACCGGGAAGTGATTTTACAGCAAACAGCCTTTTTTGCTGACCAATCCAATCGGTCATCCTTACAAAAGAGGGCCCAGGAGTTCGTAGCTTATCTTTATCTGACTGGACAGATACCTGCTACGACTTACGGGTACAGTTTATTGGTCAAGCGTGCTTGCCCAGTGGAGCTTTGATACTAGAGCATAGTATCAAGGTACAAGTAGTGTTGTCGATTCCTGCATTGAGGTTGGTGATTCTCTACTATCAGCTACTGGCATGATCCTATATCTGGCAACGTCGCAATATTTGAGAGCTGCCTAATTTGGTTGCGTGAATTAGAAGTACTCTTTATCTTCTCAAATTAATTAATTATTGAAATTCAACCCCTGGAAGCGAGAACTGGATTCAAAATGGCCGATAGGTAGCGAACACCTCAATTATTAACCAACTATTCTATCGTGATTTACATAAATTAGAATCCGATTTCAATAAAGTTACCAGTCGCCATCATCCCTAAAAAGCCTTTGATTTATTGTTATTGCACTTTGAGAAGGTGAAAGAGAGTGACAAAGAGAGAGAGAGAGAGAGAGAGAGAGTGAGTGAGAGAGTGGAGTGAGCAGGGGGAGATTTCCATTCGTAATTGATTCTGATTAAATCTCGGCTATTCCAGTTTTAGCATAAAATTGATTAATATATAGGCTACAATCTCACTGTTACAATTTCGATCAATACAACATTAGAATTAATAGAACTCCAATGGTATGGAGCCCACCTAAAATAGTAGGTCCACCATGTTCCCCACAACATTGCTAAGGGTCTCGTAAGGTGTTAGCCGTACGCTTATTATTTTTATAATAAAATAGTTATGAATAATGATAATCCAGAAAGCTTTACGAAAGAAAAGGTTAACCCAGACTACACTGAGAAACATAGGGGGCTAGGTCAAAAGAATGAAGTTACGAACAATCACTTTTCCTGATTTAATATCAAAACTGACACTGTATTTCTATTTAATATTTATGAATTTCACTCACTTATAATAGAGATGAATTTCACTTCTAAAGAGAAAGCTTCATCAGCCTCTTTAGAAGTGAAATGCATCCCCTTATAAGTACCTCCAGTATAAGTGAGTGAAGATCATATTATATTAAATAGAAAATTAATACAGTGTCAGTTTTGATATTAGATTGTTCAAGTATTTCGTCATGGAAAACATCACAGATTTTCCTGATTGTTCTTCATTAAATTTTTTCGTTTTTTAGATTACGTCTTGAAGACTCCGGTTATGAAGTTTAGGACAAGTCAAGTCAGATCAACAATTATATACATACAATATCATCATTCTTATTCACTAGTTACCACAATTATAAGTTCAATTATTTGAGATGAGGCTCAATTTGATCTGGAAGGATCCCTTTTGCACTATAAAAAGCGTTATCAATTTAATATTTTCTCAATGAATAATAAGACGAAATTGTCACAACAACATTAATTAAAACTTAGAGAAACTAGTTTCGGTTGTTACACCATTATCAAACTAAAAACCAAAGTACAGAGAAGCTTAATATATAATATTGAGTATATATTAAGCTTCTCTGTACTTTGGTTTTTAGTTTGATAGAGAATGATAATGGTCTAACAACCGAAACTAGTTTATCTAAGTTTTAATAAATGTGGTTGTGACAATTTCGTCTTATTATTCATTATGGATACCTTCCACAATATCACCTTCGCCATTAAAAAGAAAGTTAATATTTTCTCAATTGTTTTTAAAGTATTTCGATATAAAGACTCTTTAGGAACTGCGGAGGCTTGTTATAGAATCACCTACCAATATTAGTTTATAAGATTAAGGCAGCTTTAATGTATGTGAACTAAATTCGACTGTAACATTGAGCTATTTAATCTGTCATTTTTGTTAGTTTGAGTAACTTTCTTTTGTATAGAACTTGTCGTTAGCAAACAAAAACTACTCGAATCATTTTTATTTCTTTTCAAGAGAAACGTAGATATCAATGAAACTTTTAATAGTAAATAGATAAAACTGAAACCTTCCCAGATTTCTGTGAATGTGAAACAAATCGTTCCTAAAATCATGTTAATAATAATAATAATAATAATAATAATAATAATAATAATTATAATAATAATAATAATAATAATAATAATAATAATAATAATAATCATAATAATAATTCTTTAATTCTTTTAATAATAATAAACAATAATATCGTGTGACCACGAACAGGTCACCTGGCTGGCTCAGGTCTGGTGTTACTCTGACTGTTAACCTGAACAAAGTTCAGGGCCTCTGATGAGACTTAACGACTGTTGTTAGGCAGCCGGGACCGACAGCTTAACGTGTCCTCCGAAACACGGGAGTGGCCCGAGGAAAAATCTTTTGGTTAGAACTGAGATCGAACCCGGGACCTTTGAGTCCTTTGAGTTAGCACTAAAATCATGCTTAAATAATATAATACTTTTTCTTATTTTATCTAAACCATCAGTTTCTCCTGAAATATTGTATACATATCAATCTATACCGTTGTACTGTCGCTAAACTTGAGCTAAAAATTTGATGTAGATATTCATGTGAGAGCCAATAATAACTGCTTGACACTACGAAACCAAACCTCCTCTACATGGTTACATCATGGTCTTTGATGGGGGTAGCTGGGTCGGCTTGTTGTGTTCCTACTCGCTGGCTTGTCAGCTAGTAAACTCGTCCAAGCGTGTAATTGACGCTTGATCATGTCACACATTCCCCCGACGAACTTTGAATGGTGTTTGACGTATTTCTGGGAGTTAAACGAACCCAGCCATCGATTGAATTCCTGTTGACGTTCAAAGTTGGAGACTTAATTTCCGAATAAGATTAAGTTGTGATTTGCTACCAGTTAGTTAGTCTAACAGTTAAAACCAGTCAGTCACACAAGTTCAGCCGACAAAGTTGAATGACTGCTGCCACTGCCACTGCATTGATCCACTCTATTTTAGGCTTTGGCTTGTCTCTGAAATAACAATTTGAATATGACAGCAACGCTGTATCGTGGAGAACGTGATTTTCTCTATATTATCGTAATCAAAGATGGTTCTATGGTAATATAACATATACTACAAGGCGAGCAGCTACACATTTTTTCAGAACACCAAAGGCTAATGCTCTGTTTTTCAAAAATTCTTTTAGTTACTTCTTGGGATCACAATATTTTAATGGTTTGCCAACTGAAATAAAAAAATTTAATACTAAGAATGAATTCAAGAAAAAGATGAAATTATGGCTGTGGATCCACAATGATATTGAGGCTTTAAGGATTAACCCAGTGTAGATATTTGTTGTATTATTTTATTATTTGGAGTTTATGTATTGTTATAGAAATGTGTAGTCTATAAATTGTTATCTTTTTTATTGATATACTGTTGTTGTTATCTGGTTCTCTGTGTATTGATTAAATTTGAAATTTGTTTCGGACTGAATGTGTCTAGTATTAGTAGTGTTACAGGCGTCGTGCGCTCTACAGTTTAAAAAAATGAAAGAACTGAACTAAATATATATATATATATATATATATATATATATATAACTTTAACAATGAACTGTAGTAATAATGTAGAATAATTTGTTAATACCTACTAACAATGGCCACACTACTTGGAAAAGTGGTCAGTTACTTTCCAAAATTAAAAAAAAAAACGAATTATATCATGGTAATTTATTGATGGAAATAAACATTTATTTATTATTATCATTTATTATATTTATAGTAATATAGTATAATAGTAGTATATATTTATAATCTAATATTAAAACTGACTGTATTCCACTTTTATATAATGTTTAATGACATAATTATATTGGAGATGCTTGAGGGATGCATTTCACTTCTGAAAAGAAACTTCGTCAGCCTGCCGCCAGGGGTCATGCTTTGTTGAGGTTAGGATGAGCGGCCATTATGTAGTTAAAAATTGCGTTTGATTTGAATTGAGTTTGGTCGTTGAGTAAGTTGGTTCTATCTTGTTTATGGTGTATGAATATTTCATATTGCTCCAGTGTTTGTGGCTTTTTTGGAATGTGTGTAGAATTTCTATTAGTCCAGGCAACGAATGCTCAAAAAAATGTATAGAGGGAAATTCTTGGAACACAATCTTTGACTTCATATCTTTGTTTGGGCTAGTTAGGAGGTGAACATATCAAAAGTCCCCAAGTTCTATCCAGCCAAGTTTTTCGATATCTTGTATAGTTTTCGAGATATCCGCTCTTAAAAGTCTGTAATTTTGAAGAAAAAAAAATTGTTTTTGCTTCACATTTTTGCTTTTTTTGACCGGATAACTCTTGAATGATGCACCAAAAAACTAAATAATGGCCATAGGATTGTAGAGCATTAAATTCCTTTCAATAATATATATTACTTCACTATTTTATCTATTTTCCTTCAAATGTTAAAGCAGTTTCAGTGTTGAGTATGAAATCTGAAGCTTTGCGACAACTGTTGACTAAAATAATGATAACGAATGTTCAAGAAAAGGTATTGAGGAAATTCTTGGAACACAATTTTTTACTTCGTAACTTTGTTTGGGCTAGTTTAGTTAGAAGGTGAAAATATCAAAAGACCCCGCCCGTAGCCCCTAAAGCCGTTGTTGGTGGTGGGGGGGGGGGGGGGGGGGTTATCGCTATGCGTCTGTCAGGTGCCCGCGATCTTTGTTTAAAGCTGTAAACGATGTATAGCCGTATGTACTGCATGGGATAGAGTACTGGAATGAATAAAAAAGGTATGACAGAAAAGTGGAAGGAAAGAAGCAGCCTTGAAGACCGATGAAACATCAAAAAAACTACATGAATGTGGTGCAAAGCGTAGAGCTTCATGACTACTATCTTTAAGGCGAGAGGAGGATTATACCCCTTTAACCACAGTCCTTATAGGGGAGAGGTTGTTAATTTATGTTCAATGTGTAATAGTCGAGAAAAGGAGGATATTATTCATTTTATAGGTAAATGTTCAGTTTAAGGTGAAGTTCGCATAGCGTGGTTGGGAAAGAGTACATTGGATAGGGAAGGGGTGATAGAGTATCTAGAGGGTAAATGTTGGAAGTCACTAGTGGGGTAAGAGAGGCCTGGAAATAACGCAATCACTTGATTCAGGAATTTAATTATTAATTTGAGAATCTAGTTATTCAAAAGGCATAAAGTGTGCAGAGTTTGTTCTATTGTCTGTTTATTATATGTATTTGATGAGATTTATGTTAATTTGGTAAACAAATTTATGTAGCCTATGTTTCCCGCACATAAATACTTTTATATTATTAAGCTATCAACCCGACTGACGGCCATTGTCTAAGCCTAGTGGACTTTTAGTTGTATTCGAAGTTAAAAAATGTGTTATTAAAAAATATTTCCTGTTGTTTTATTCTTTAAGTATGTATTTTTTGTTTGATAAAGTTCACTAGGTTGATTGATTGATTAATTTACTTTTCAATGTTGATAAACTTCATTCTACTCAATGGTTGTGTTTCGTAAAGCTATCACAATGTCTCATATACATTCCTGGATTTATTGTTCCATGACGAACTGCGTTGTTAATATTAACTTTTCATGTGAATTTAACGACTTGCAGTGAATTTAACGACTTGCAGTGAAGTTAACGATTTGACTGCAAGTCGTTAAATTCACATGAAAAGTTAATCTTATAATTATGCACTATGCACTCATATATGCACAAACATAGTCATAGCAAATTATTTCTCATTAAAATGTTCTAGATCTTCTTTAATTAACTGTGAGGAACCTGGTCAGTGGGTCTACAAGTATATATTCTAAAATAAGTATCTGTGCTATTTAGACATCCAGTACTGAATAGGTGTTCATGATGGTGCATATTTCGGCTAATACGTTGACCGGGAATGGTGAGAAATTAATAGATTCATTAGTCAACAGTGTTGTTGCAAAGCTTCAGATTTCATGCTCAACACTGAAACTGCTTCAACATTTGAAGGAAAATAGATAAAATAGTGAAGTAATATATATTATTGAAAGGAATTTCATGCTCTACAACCCTATGGCCATTATTTAGTTTTTTGGTGCATCGTTCAAGAGTTATCCGGCCAAAAAGAGCAAAAATGTCAAGCAAAACAATTTTTTTCAAAATTACAGACTTTCAAGAGCGGATATTTAGAAAACTATACAATATATCGAAAAACGTGACTGGATAGAACTTGTAGGAAATTTAATAAGCTTTAATTTTTTATAGAATGGTCATGTCGGTAGGACGTATGTTTTCCGAGATATAAGCAAAAAACCGAAAACTGAGACTTTCAACCCCCCTTCCTTCCCACCGGAATAAGGGCTACGGGCGGGGACTTTTGATATGTTCACCTCCTAACTAGCCCAAACAAAGTTATGAAGTCAAAAATTGTGTTCCAAGACTTTCTCTCTTTTCATTTTCGTTGACTGGGCTATATAGTCAGTTTGGATGTTATTGTGTGACTGTCCAGTAATTATAGTAATTTATAGTAATTACTTTCTGTCCTCATTGATAATTTATAATCAAAATAAATCTGTTCTCTGCTGTAAAGTCACTTCCCGGTGGTTCGGAACCCACCTAAACTGTAGGTCCTACTCATCAATCACCATCATCCAATTCATTACCCAAGTACAGGTCTCAGACCTATGTGGGCTTCATCCTCTGAAAAAAAGAAATCATGTATGTATGGGAACATAGCCGATTTCGACTGTAGGTGAGTCTTCAGACCACAAAACATTATGTTTTGGTTCAAAGAACGTACTACACAAACGAGGAGTGAGTTAGTTTGTGATAACTTTCCTCACTGAGCTAACAGAGTTGTAGCTATGCCAAGCCCACCAAAACAAATTCTGAAGCTCTGTGCATGTCAGTCCACTCCCACCTTTACGCAGGGTGTGGCTACACAGGTGAGTGTGTATACTGTCTAGCACACCTCTGAGAAATATGCTACATTAAGAGTACAGAACTGCCATAGTTAATATTTTTCAATAATTCATGATAATAAATAATGGCATTCTCACTTTTACCGAGATGGATAATGGTAATTTACGGGTAAAAGAGTGTCGGATACCCGAGGTTTTACTGTATTATGAACAGGTGGTAGGTAGGTCAGGCACGTAACCAGGCTATGTGCCGAGGTTGGTGTATCAGACTATGGTTGAATAACCTGTATCTTGCTATTACAAAATATTCCATTGTAATCAAGTTCAAAGAAATAAATAATAATATGTGTGTATACAGGTGTTCCCTGTATTCTACTGTATTTGTACACGTTTTACTGTATTGTAGTGGAAATGGAGAGAGAGAAAGAAGGAACATTGGTTCTCGGTGTTATCTGCTGTGTAAATGTTTACTTCCAAGCAATTAATTACTCTTCTTTTGACACTTTTATGGTGTTTACTTGGTATTTTGTAGAATGTTGTAGTTGTTTGATTAGAAATTAATGGAATCTTATCAAATATTGTGGAAGGTGCAAGGGTCCTTGATTGTTTATTCTAGAATTCGGTAGAAGTTGATAGAAAAATCGAGAGATATTTTGGAAAATTATATAAATAGAGGGAGACTTTTGTAAATTAGTTCGGTTGTTGCTCTACGTTCATAAGTGGCAGTAGTGACAGATCCCGTTAATACGGACAGTGCAATCCCGTTGGCGCTATTACAAACCATCTAATGAACTTTCGTTGTCTGTAGTGATATTGTTTGATTAGAAATTAATGGAATCTTATCGAATATTGTGGAAGGTGCAAGGGTCCTTGATTGTTTATTCTAGAATTCGGTAGAAGTTGATAGAAAAATTGAGAGATATTTTGGAAAATTATATAAATAGAGGGAGACTTTTGTAAATTTGTTCAGTTGTTGCTCTACGTTTATAAGTAGCAGTAGTGACAGATCCCGTTAATACAGACAGTGCAATCCCGTTGGCGCTATTAAAAGTAAATTCGTATGGCTTTTCGTGGTGGGGAGACCCTTATGGGTAGTTCCACCTCGCCGCTTTTTTAATGACTGCTTTTTTTTATATGCAACCGGGACCGACGGCTTAACGTGTCCTCCGAAACACGGGAGTGACTCGAGAAAAATATCTTGTACTCAACTAGGATCGAACCCAGGACCTTTGGCTTATCAGACCAGCGATAAGCCAACTCAGCTACGCCGACTCCCGGCGCTATTACAAACCATCTAATGAACTTTCGTTGTTTGTAGTGATAATTCTTCTGACAGTTCTATAGTGATAATTCTTTTACCTATTACTGTATTACAGACTTGTGCTACATAAGTTAATTGTTCTTCCTCGACGTTTTTTTTTTTTTTTTTTTTTTTTTAATATTATTGGACAGTTTATTGTACAGTTATTATTTAACTTTTAGTGATTGATTTTGGAACAGTAATATTGAAAACTCTTTATCAGTTGAACAATATCGATTCATCTGTTTCCGATTTCATTATTTTGTGTAAGAAATTACTTAACAGTGTCAGTTGTGGATTATTTGTGTTAATAAAGTGCGAGTGTTAAATTTAAGTGTTGCCAGCATTATTTTAGACATAGAACCCGTAACAGTATTATGAACAGGTAGATATTATATTAGCCTACAGTTGAATAACCTGTGTCTTACTATTACATAATACTTTATTGTAATCAAGTTCAAATAAATAAATAAAAATAGTCTGTTCCCTGTATTATAATAATTTATTTACAGGTATGAACTGTATTATATTTACTGTATTATATTTATAATCAATTTTATCATAACTTGGCCCTACACTGTATTACTTTACTGTATTATGAACAAGTAGATGTATCAGACTACAGGTGAATAGCAAGTATCTTGTTATTACAAGATATTCAATTGTGATAAAGTCCAAATAAATAAAAATATTTATGTAAGTCAATTTGTTGATTTTCAGAATCCCAGTGTTAAAATGTGGTGTAGGGCAAAGTTATGATAAAATTGATTACGTGCTGATGAATTCAGTTGAAGTAGTAGAAATAAATTAATAAATATTCATGAGCTTAATCGCGTGTTGGACTGCATTCTAATAAGCTACATTAGAATTCCAAGAAATCTTTATTTATTTTTACTTTTTATAACCCGAAAGTAGTTCCACATGTCCATAAGAAAGTCTTGCTTGGTTCACAGATAGGGGAAGTGATAGCCGTGAGCCGTAGCAGGTAACTCAGATAGAGATAAGCTTCGAACTCCTGGGCCCTCGTTGTAAGGGTGACCAAAAAGGGTCAGCAAAAAAGACTCTGCTGTAAAATCACTTCACGGTGTTAACCCACCTAAAATTGCAGGTCCAACTCATCAATCACCATCATCCAATTACCTACGCACAGGTCTCAGACCGATGTTGGCTTCATCCTCAAAAAAATATAAATAATTAAAATACATACATTGGAGGATTGGAATAAAATTTTAAGGCTCTTTGAACCTCTATTAGTTTTTTTTAGTGTTTTAGTAATCAGTTATTGGTTATAATAACCTATTAGCTATTGTTTTAGTAATCAAATATATTGTTTTTAGAAATTTAAAAGTTAGTAATCACAACAATAGCATTCTTCTGCTAGTGATGCCTCAAGGTTGATGTGGAACTTGAATTAAAAAAAAAAAATAGAGCAGTGTAGAAGGAAAATAAACGCTTGTTTGTCCCTGAATTTGTCAAAATTGGGCTTAGTTGTAAATTCTTTTAATTTATTGATATCAAGTCACTTAAATAATATGCAAAGTTTTCGAGGAGGAATCTGCTATATTGAGCTTACTCATTCCTCTCATCAAAATGAAGAAATTAATTCATGTAAACATTGTTCCGGAAACGCTTCGTTATAGGAATAAAGGTGGCTGAAGTTGGCAACTATCACTTGTCTTAATCATAAATCTCTAGAGACTCGTTTCTGGTGATAAATTGAATAGGTTCCATGTAAAAAATGCTGAAGAATAATGTAAAGTCTCATTATTATAAACTCAGTAAAATGATGTGGCGAACATTCTTGTAGTGCTCTTTTAGTAGAGTAATAAGAATTTATGAACAAATTGTTTTTTGATCACATAATCTGAATATTTACAACATTTTTGATGACAACATTCAATTTATTTAGCACCGTATTATAAAACAATTTCCATGCATCCTCAAACTTTTTATTATTTGAACATAAATAATTGTTGGAAATACCTTGCTAGTGAATTTAACACTTACCTATTCGTGTAATGGCCATTTCGCATTGTTGTAATGCTTCCTCAGACGTATTTTATTATTGTTGTAAGGAACCATTGATTGATTTTGATTCATCTCAAAAATTTTGATTCATTTTTCCAATGTGGGAAACACTTTTCAGTGATAAAAATATCATACCTGTACATTCTAATACCTGGTGGTTTGGAATCCACCTAGAACAGTAGGTTCGACTCACCAGGTCAATCACCATTATACAAATCATTACTCACGCAAAGGTCACAGACACATGTGGGCTTCATCCTCCGAAAAAATTGTAAAATCCTTGAATTTTTAATTTCCTATGATAATGAGTTTTCTTCATCTGGTACAACTTATTTATTTCAATTCAATTAATATAGTAAAAATATTTTAGCTAATGAAAATGTACATAATACCATTATATATTATTTTATTTACATAGCTCAAACGGTGAGGTGGAACTACCCGTAAGGGTCTCGCCACCAACAAAAGCCATACGCTTATTATTATTGTTAATATATATGGGGTTCTTCTCCAAAAATGTCAATGCCCATCACAGGAATAGTTATTTATGTATTAAGAGCGTGAAGCGCGACTTTATCGCTCGAGCCAAAACATTTACTGCACGACGCGTAGCGGAGCGCAGTAATTTTGCGAGAGCGATAAAGAAGCTTCACGCGCGAATTGCATACAATATTTTTCCTAAAACTGCAGTTCTGGATTCCAAGACAATAAAAGCTTGTAGTTTGTAACATCACGGATTTGGTTAGCGTTCGCCTTTTTTGAGGTTATGTGAATTTCACGGATTCCGTGATCCACCAATGAGAAGACATCAAAATCAAAACAGAAGCGTAAAGAAAACAGCTGGCGAGCGTAAAGTACTTTACCGCTTGCGGAGCAGTAAAGAGGTATTTTACAATTAGTTTTCAGTACGTAAAGAACTACTTAACGAGCAGTTGTAGGAAAATAAATAAATGACACAGGTAACAAAGAAAAGAAATCAAAACAAACATTTTTACTGGAATAATTTACTAGACTTTTTTAAACTTCTATGGATATTTCAAGCACATACAACACTTACATTCACTGAGGATATTAATAACGAATTACATGAATAATTCCATAAAATTAAAACTGAACATATTTATAAGAAAATAATTGTTTAATACTGATTGTTTGGACTTTATGAGTCTTTTCAAATATAAAAATGATTCCCGCTCATCAATTCCCTGGCTGTGCGCAGGGTTTTTGGTCATAATTTTTATTCGAAGTTCATTATATTGGATATTATTAAGGTATTGAAATGTTAACTATTGCTATGAGAACTTATTTTTTTCATCAAATATTTCATGGAATATGGGAGTTCAAAGTTGAATTTTTTCAGTTTTTGGGGGCAATTGAACTCACCTACGAGTTATTTTAAACATTTAATCATTTTTTTATAACTGAAAGACACCTTTGGGAAAAGAATGACACATTTTTTATTTCAATTTAACAATTGGTTTTTTCAAAATAATTTTTTGAAAAACTGAAATTTTTGCATGTTTTAAAAAATTATTTTGAGAAAACTATTTGTTTGATCAGAATGAAAAATATGTCATTTTATTTATTCCTCAATGCATCTTTCATTTAAAAAAATTATCAAAAGTTTAAAATAACTCGTAGGGGAGATCAATAGCCCCCCAAAACCGAAAAATTCATCTTTGAACTCCCATATTTCATGAAATATTTGATGAAAAAAATAATTTCTCATGGCAATAGTCAATATTTCAATACCTTAATAATATCCAATACAATAAACTTTGAAAAAAAAATTATGTCCAAAAACCCTGCGCACAGCCTTTGGTCTTTGCCCCCGAATGCTCTAATGGTCATTCACAGTATCATGTTATAGCGGGATTTCTAAAAATATTTTTTATACCAGAGTCTTAAATATTCTATTTAAAAAGACTATGGCCCGTATTTATGAGAGTTCCTCCAGTTTCTCTTGACTCGAGGGACTCTTGAAATGTCTATTAGAATACATTACATTTCAAGAGTTCCTCGAGTCAAGAGACGCTAAAGGAAAGTCCATAAATACTGCCCTAAAAATGTCCAAATAATCATAGCTTAACGTTACCTGAGATATAATCATTCAAATTCACTATAGGTACATATTTAACGTTATTTCCTCTAATAAACTTTACATAATAAGTAACACTAGTCTAACAGTTTGAGCAATTTAAAATTAAGTTACTTTGTTGCTACATGACAGTATACTAACATCCTTATACTAGAATAATAGATCATCATTATTCGATAGTCTAGTATAGTATCCTAATCATGCATTTGGGCTGTACGAATTTACAAAATATTTTTTCAATCTAAGTTTTACTACAATAAGTTTAACTGAATTTTCCACTAATAGCTCTTATTAATAATTTGAAAAATATTTTTTCCTACAGTGACCCGAAAAAGTGCCTATTTTTGCACTAACTGTAGCACGCAAAATAGTCTATTCCTGCACCAGTGCGGGAATAGTATATTACGTTACAAGTGCGGGAAATGGTGTTTAACATACGAGTATGATAAGTTAACGCACGAGACGAAGTCGAGTGCGGTATTATCATACGAGTATGGTAAACATCTTCCCGGACGAGTTACGTACGATATTTTTCGTCATACAAGCCTAAAATAGCAGATAAGTTGAAATAAGAAACTATAAATCATTGTTATACAAACATAACCTCAACACACCAACTCAAGGTGAAATGTGGCAATAATGGTTCTAGATCAGCTGATCTAGCTTTCGACCAAATGGTTTTTCAGTGAAGTGGTAGCCACAACCACCCATAGAGTGCGGTAATAATCATTTGATGATTTTTACCACACAGTGTACGGTAATAATCATCAAATTACATCAGCTGTTTTTGATTTCTGTAAACAGCTGTTTACCACATTGATTGCTTGACTGGTAAACTGTCCATAACCTACAAGTATGACGAAAAGTACTTTTCTGCACTCCAAATTTGCAACCTAACAACACAAAATAGTGAGCATGTAATACGCAGGTTCCCTATTCTGTATTCAAAAATAGGTTGGCTACTCTGCTTCAGCTGTGAATAGTTGTAGTTGTTGTTGATGAAATCGATTTGATTCGAAGATAGGTTATGTGAGGTATTTTCAGGTTATGTATGCCCTGTTTTGTTCTGTTTGAATTACTTTATACATTACTGTAGGAAAAATGTAATGTGTAATTCGAGCACAAAGTATTGTTTCTGCACTCGAGAAACTTTTTTCAGTCGCCTTTGGCTCGTGAAAAAAACTGTTTCTCTCGATGCAGAAAAACGGTGCTTTGCACTCTAGTTACACAAATAGCTATTTTCAAGGGAAACTTGCCCTATTTCTCTCATGTTCACATTGAAAAATCTTGTGGATATTTTTTACCCAACCTACAGTATTTTTTAGTATAAATATACGAATAGAAGAGGGGAAAAGATACAGAATAAGAAGGTGCAAGAGGATAAATGATAAGTAGTGAAGTAGAAAGTCGTAATTAATTACAATAAAAAGTAAAAATGCCAATGCCTTAAATTTAGAACAAAAAATAATTCAATTGAAGACAGGGGTATAAAAGTGATTGATAATCAAGTAGATCAGGAGGAAAACATTTCATTTATAGAAGTTTGGTTGGATGGGTGATTGACCGCAGTTTACACTGAGAAAATATGCTGTAAAATTTCATTTGGTTTGCTGTCCTGCTACAGCTTGCTAGATTAAATGACAAATTGTTGCTTTTTACAGCAACATGGTCTTTTAATAACACATATTAGGCATGCTATCTTAGTTCGGGGTAAATCATCAAAACAAAACCTTACTGTTAATAAGATCCAAAGAAAGTTGTTAGGTATATGAGAAAAGCAAAAAGGTTAGATTCATTTAGGCTATTGTTCAAGAGACTTATACCTTGCTTGTATGTGTATGAAGTTACATTTTATATAAAAAATGATATGAACCAAAATCTTAATGACTTACACGACTATTATACAAGAAGCCAATGAGATTATCATTGGTGAGTCACAATAGCAGTTTATTCTAACAAAAACATAGTTATATTAGTAGAAAATTCTATAACAAGCTACCCGCAGCTTCTAAAGAGTCTTTGAGATATTGAAGTATTTAAAAAAAAATTATTAATTTCGAATTCCTTCAAGTGCTTATAGTTTCGAAATTAATAAATTCTGTGTAAGGAAATTTGTCAGTTTGTTCAATTGTCAGTAACTTCGAACTAATTAAAAAAAACAATTAAGAAAATAATTCGTTGATAGAGTTTTTTTTTATAGAGTGCAAGAGTTTCTTTCACATTAAAATTAAGCCTCACCTCAACTAATTGTTATAGTAATTAATGGTAATAGTGTATAATTATTGTTGATCTGACTTGTCTTATACTTCTTAACTGGAGTCTCCAAGACGTAATCTCCAAAAAAGACGTATTTAAAAAACAATTGGGGAAATATTCAGTTGATAAAGGTTTTTATTGTGCAGAAGCCTTTTTTCAGATAAAAACTGAGTCTCACTTCAACTTATTTAAATTGTAACTGAGGTAACTAGTGAATAATATTGGTAATATTGTGTTAAATTGTTGATCTGGCTTGTCTTATACTCCATAACTGGAGTCTTCAAGACATAATCTTCAAAAAAAATAAGAAAAAGGAGAGAGAGAAGAAGAAAAAGGAGAGAGAGAGAGAGAGAGAGAGAAAAGAAGAAAAGCAGCACAGTTTTAAGAAGGATTGTAAAACCCTTGATGCAATTGAATGGAAGTCATATTGCATTGACGGTATAGGAATGAAATAATCTGGCTTTTGTGAGAAAATACGTGAATAAAGAAATCAAAAAGTTTTCCCTTTTCACTCTTCAAGTGTGGAAACTAAAGAAAAGCTTAGTGATGAGTGGAACATGATGAGAAATGATAGATGCTCAACACTAATTAGACACGATCTTTGGCATTATGATGTGTGTAGCCTATAGCATACACTACTACAGTGAAAAGAGTGAAACATATTGAAAGGTTTAGCGGTGAAGCTTCATAAAAGTTATTTCAAAATGTCTTGATTTAAGATGCTCTTTCTCAAAAGAAAGGAGCTCTGACTTAATTTCTGCACCATGGATAAGACTGAACTTTTAGTGTAATTTGTGGTGATTCATTTATGTTTATCATGTACTGTTAAAATGCTAAATCTCATCAATAGCCTGATAAATACTCATTACTATTAATGTCTTCAGAGTGCGAGCCTTGACAAAAGACAAGTTAAGCGGCCGTATTTTTTTGAGGATAAAGCCCACATAGGTCTGAGACCTGTGCGTGAGTAATGAGTTGGATAATGGTTGTTGATGAGCTGGACCCACAGTTTTAAGTGGGTTCCGAACCACCGGGAAGTGATTTTACAGCAAAGAACAGTGTTTTTCATCAACCTAGTTATCTCCAAATCTTCTGAAAGTTCAATTGTCTACCTTTTCAAATTCAACGTTTCGTTTGGCCTTGAACTTATACTAATAACTAAGTGCGATTGAATTTACCCGAAATTGGAGATATGAATAAAACTTTGAAAAACTCTACCTTCAAATGACACAATTTTAAAAAAATGATTTGAACTTATACTAATAACTAAGTGTGATTGAATTTACCTGAAATTGGAGATATGAATAAAACTTTGAAAAATGTTACCTTCAAATGACACAATTTAAAAAAAAAATTAATCTCGGGCTGACGAAGCTTCTTTTAAGAAGTGAAATGCATCCCTCAAGCATCTCCAATATAAGTGAGTAAAGCCAATATATAAAAGTGAAATACAGTGTCAGTTTTAAAATAAGATTGTTCATTAAGTATTTCGTCATGGAAAACATCACAGAAAAAATAATCCTCCCAAAATGCAGTGTAGCATGAATATTAATCTTAACATTGAGAAAGATACCTTGTTTAACGTCATAAATTATTAGCTTTATAGATAATTAATAGTTTTCCAGCCAGTATTATTTATCAAATTTATATTTAATATTGGGACGAATGGATGATGTATGCAATCAGGCATTTTGTTTATGAAAATTCAGAAAATCTTGTTGGAAAAACCAGTGAATAAATCTTTTCTTTGTTTCTTATGTAGAATGTTATAAAGTGATTTCAACTGAAGGTAACACTTCAGACTTCAACATTATGTGCCACATTTATGAACGTTCCTTCAGTTACTTGTGACTGGAAGGACTTTTGAAATGTAAAGTGTAAAGTATTTTCCAGAATTTCTGTGATGTTTTCCATGACGAAATACTTAATGACAACAATGAAAAAATACATTATTTAAAAGTGAAATACAGTGTCAGTTTTAATATTAGATTGTTCCTGGATTTCTTGTTCAATGACGAACTACGTTGTTAATATTAACTTTTTATGTGAATTCAACGACTTGCAGTCAAATATTCATTAAGAATAAGTAATTCTAGGCATGGGCCTATATAAGGGTCTTGGCTTAGAGACGCTTCTGATTGGTTAAATCAGTCACGTGGAACAAATTCGCCATTTGTTCTCCAAATTAAGAGTTGACTACAGTGACTGAAATCTATCTCTTTATTTCTTAACAGTAGTATGAAACATAATATATGGTTCATATTATGATATCCCATTGTATTTAGGCTACGCTGGCAGCAGCGCAAAGGCTTACAAGCGCACTGTGTAGTCGGGGTCATGCAGTCATATAGAAAACATATCCTTAGATTTCTTGTTCCATAAAGATGTGCGTTGTTCATATCAACTTTTTATAGTAAATTCAACGACTTACAGTCAATTTTAATTACGAATAAATAATATTTCTACTCACCTTTTTGCCAAACGTTTTCGACTCATGGAGACTCAACTTCAAAGTTTGGCCATACGTTTTCAAGTCATTGAGATTCATCTTCAAAGGCGTCCTAGATCGTTTTTTTTGGTTAAAAGAATTGTGGTTTATGTATAATATGATAAAAAATATGGTGTAATTTAAAATTCAATTGTTCATTGAGGGTATTTTGTTTATTGTGTTTGGTGAGTTTGTATATTTCAAATTGTTCAGGTGTTGAGTTCTTTGAAGATGAGTCTCCATGACTCGAAAACGTTTGGCAAAAAAGTGAGTAGAAATATTATTTATGCACAATTAAAACTCAACTCAACACCTTGAAACAATTTGAAATATACAAACACACCACATACAATAAACAAAATACCCTCATTGAACAATTATATTATAAATCACACAATATTTTTGATCATATTATACAAAAACCACAATCATTCTTTGAACCAAAAAACCGATCTAGGACGCCTTTGAAGATGAGTCTCCATGACTCGAAAATGTATGGCCAAAAAGTGAGTAGAAATATTATTACTACTACTTTATATGTAAAAACGAATAATATTAACCAAAATCTTGACGTACATGATTATAATACAAGAAGCCGAGGAGATTATCACTTGGTCAGTCACAATAGTAGCTTATTCTAACAAAAACCTGGTTATATTGGTAGGAAACTCTACAACAAGCTACCGCAGTTTTTAGAAAGTCTTGAAAATATAGAAATATTTAAAAAACAATTGGAAAAATATTTAGTTGATAAAGCTTTTTATAGTGTACAAGAGTTCCTTTCACATCAAAATAAAGACTCACCTCAACTAATTGATATAGTAATTATGGTATCTAGTGTATAATATTGTTGATCTGACTTGTCTTATACTCCTTAACTGGAGTCTCCAAGACGTAATCTACAAAAAAAATCTATTCACAATTAAAATTGACTGCAAGGCGTTGAATTTACTATAAAAAGTTAAGAAACCATATTATTACAATATATCACTAATATCCAGCCTATATATAGATATCCAATCAGATATAAATTGGAGGCAATTGTAATATTATCAATATTATATTGAAAGATCTTTAAAATGTTAATCATATGGAAGAGGAGAAGAAGTTTGCCTAGTAAGTAACTTGGAATAAATAACGAATAAAAACATCAGTTGAAAAATGAGACTCAATGAGTGAAGACCTAAGAAGAAAAGTATTTTCATAATTATTATTGTAAATGTGTGAATAAAAATTTTAATGACCCTGAGATTAAGAGTGAAGTAATTAGTAACATTACAAAGTATTATGGCGGCTATAGGCGATGGCTACATTGTCTAGTAACTGTGATCTACACCAGTGTTTCCCAAACTCATTGGCTCCAAGGACCACCCGTTAAAACCAAGCCGTCTTCGCGGACCCCCTATTTCCCCCCCCCCCCCCCCACATTTTTCCGCCTAGCCCCAAGGCCCATCCCCATAGTATTAGTATTGTACAACGAGATATTTACATCAATTTTAGAGGCCTAAATAACACAATTTTCATGATGGTAGCGCTATAGGCATCACTGCTACCATCGCTAAATGATTTAGATTTTAAGAAACTACATTTTACTAATTATCAAAGAGCACTAGGTACAAAAAGGTATTTCTGAAATGTTTATTTTTTAATTTCTCAGGCTAGTCTGTGGACTCCCAGGGGTCCGCGGACCACATTTTTGAAAACTTTGATCTACACTAACTGCAGTCCTTTACATCCTAACTGGCCTAAACAGTCACTTACAACTAAACAATCACTTAAAAATAGTCACTTACAAGCAATCACTTACAAACAGTCCCTTACATCTAGCAGTTGTCAAACAGAGCACAGACCATTTGCCACAAGTAGGTCATCCAGGACCCGTCTTCAGCTGGCTGCGGGTGGGATGACCGCATCCTCTGTCAGGACCTCTTCCTGCGGGAGTCGACCTCGTTCATCCAGGTGTCTTTGATCATGTCGGCCGCCTTTTCACCGATCATGAAGACGATGGCGTTGGTGTGACCTGCGGGGATGACGGGCATGATGGAGGCGTCCACCACCCGAAGACCCTGGACGCCGTACACCCTCAGCTGGGGGTCGACGACCGCCTCAGGGTCGGAGGGCGGCCCCATCTTGCAGGTACCCGACTGGTGCTGCAGGTTGGTGGTGATATGCCTCGCTGTGCACGCCCAATAGTCGTCGGAGGCGAAAGGAAGAGACGCGCACCCGGGGAACGGTGTACGGAGGAGAGTAGCTGCATACTTGGCGAATGGCTCAGTCTCGGCTATGCGCACTGCCTGTCGGGACAAACAACGAAAGATTCAATTCAATTTAATATATAATTTAAATATATAAAAAAATATGAAGGTTTTTTGTTGTTCAGGATAATCCTTATGCCCTTCGTCCTGGAACCTCAAATAGGTATTGGACTTATCCAGCTAATATGAATTTGGTTCAAAGACAACTGATTTATATCAGCACAAGATTAATTAATATGGTGCCAAAGGAATTTATGTGTAACAGATATAATCTAAATAGCAAAAAACTAAAAATTCTGGTCAACAACTGGATAATGGATGCTTTCTTTTTCAAATTGGAGTTTACTTAGTTTTTGTTGAGTACGATATGGATTTTTGTTGAGTTTATTTTTTGCTTTGTATGCTGTCCAATTAAAGATGGGCCAGCACTATCTTGCTGTCTTTTTTATATTTATTGATTAGCTATTTTGACATGATGCAACCGGCACTAGCGAACAAGTTTATCTTATGCTAGTGTCTGCCAAATTACTCTTAGTTATAATTTTCTTGATTGATTTATGATTATGAGTTATGATTAATAATTTGTAAACACATTCTTGTATTTATTTTTGTTTTAATTCCAAGTTGCAGATGTTTCTGCTTGTATGTACTATTCATTTTGGCAATAAAATATTCATTCATTCATTCAAAATATTCATTCATTAAATTTCAATTTATTCTCAACTCAAAAAATACAATATATAAATACACAGATTATAGGGGAAGTGATAGCCGTGAGCCGTAGCAGGTATCTCTGTTCAATCAGATAAGAGATGAGCTGAGTTCTCCTGGGCACTCTTTGTAAGAGTGAGCGATTAGATTGGCCAGCAAAAAGACACTTTTCTCTGCTGTAAAATCACTTCCCAGTGGTTCGGAACCCAACTAAAACTGTAGGTCCAACTCATCAATCACCATCATCCAATTCATTACCCACGACCTATGTGGGCTTCATCCTCCAAAAAAAATATGATGTTGAAGATCCATTTTGTTTCAACTAATATATAATAAAAACTTGCAAAACACTTTTAAGTGGAAATTATGCGGTCAGTGTACTTAATATCAGAGTGAAACGGCCGTCATGCCATAACGTGAGTCATAATTTCTACTTAAAAGTGCTTTGTAAGTTTTTATTTGACAGATATACATATTTTCAACTTGAAACGTTTCTATATAATCTAATATCAATACTGACACTGAATTTATATTTAAATTATGATATTTACCACTTTTATTCTGGAGGGATGCATTTCGCTTCTAAAGAGAAGCTCCATCTATATAAGGCTGTTAATGGGATATTTTTATCTGTTTATTTATTTAAAAAAATAAGTTTATTTATTTTATTGTATACTTTTGAATTTTGAATCTTGGAATACCATTGTAGTTTTAAATGCAATTGTATTGTACATTTTGATTGGTTAAATAAAATTAATTCTATTTATTTATTTTAATTTTATAAGTGTTTAGTATAAGTGAAAAGGTAGTAAGTAGTAAATGCGTATAGCTTTAATTGGTGGGAAGACCCTTACGGGTGGCTCCACCTCGCTGCATGAGCCATGTTATTGCAAAAACGGTGGACCTAAAATTTTAGGTGGGTTCCGAACCACCGGAAAGTAATTTCGCAGCAGAAAACAGAGTTTTTTTGATAGCCAATCCAACCTGTCACCCTTACAGAGAGGGCTCAGGAGAGTGTTGCTTAACTAATCTTATTGAACAGATACCTGCTACAGCTCACGGCTATCACTTTCCTATATAAGCTTCAATAAAAGTGAGTGAATATTATAATTTAAATAGAGATACAGTGCCAGTTTTGATATTAGATTGTTAATCAAGTATTTCGTCATGGAACACATCATATGTTCCAAAATAACATTAGTACGGTAATTAATTTAAACACGCTTCAGCAAAGCAAGCTTGTGCGCTATTTCGTCAGTTTAAGGTGTTGAGAAGTCAAACTTCATGATTCAATATGGTGAAATCCTGGATAAGTGATCTCATTTTGACAGTTTACTTGGAGAAAACAAAATTGATCACCTTCTCTCAGACAGCAAGTGACCAACCTAATAACTCCTTACAACTAAAAATGCCCAATAATTCAAACTGCTTTTGTAATGGTACCAATTGTTCGTGTCAAACAATTGAGAAAGTTTTATCTATAGAATATTTTATAAAATATATTGTTTTTCTGACTTGTCTAATACTCCTTAAAACTGGAGTCCCCAAGACGTAATCTACAAAAAAGATTATATTTGTAAATATATTTAAACTGGACTTTTGTAATATTTGGTGAATAAAATATTACTATTATATTATTATATAAAGGGTCATGCGAAAATATATTGTAAATAATACTGTAGGTCTTCATGCTGTCTTCCGTTTCAGCCATGCTATGGGGAACTATTTTATGGGGGTACCGAACCACCGGAAGTTAATGGAGTTTCGTCTAGTATCAGCCAAAGTGTAACTCTCTTTAGCAGCCCATTAAAGTAGTGTATGAGACTTCAGACCTTGAAAGTATGCTACAGTCTAAAATAGGGGTGAGCACAAACCTGATTGCATCCCAAAACATTTTGACAGGGGGTTCTAGGGTTTTTGGTTAGTTTTCAAAGTTTGTGATGTGTTGAGGTTGTGAGAGGGTGGGGTGTGATGAGAAATTGATTGTTAGTAAATTGTCAGTGAATTGCCACCACTTAGCTGGATGGGCCGCTTCGAAGATATATAAATAGATATATAGTGATGCATGTGATGTTAATATTATTCGTGTAATATCTATAGCTGAAGTTCGTAAATTCTTGTAGCGTCACTTCATCCCGATCATACTCTCCTCCTCCTCCTCCTTCTCCTCCTCCACCTCCTTCTTCATCTCATCCATTACCTTTTTCTCCTCCTTCACCTTCTTCTACTTCTTATCCTCCACCTCTTCCTCCTCCTCTTTCTTCTACTACTCCTTCTTCTCTACCTTCTCCAAAATGTCACAGAATACGTTAAATCATATAACATCAAATTATTTATCAAATTATTATCAAATCTAATGCGACATCAATTTGAAGCAATCAAATATCCATTTCAATAGAACACCTCCACAAATAAATGATAACAGTAATTCAGATTCCAGATTTGTTGAGCAACAGACTAACTTGTAGCACTTAAAATTTCCTTCCTGTACTTTTAACCGGTCTTCACACTATTGCAACACTCCAGGAAAAGAAATTCCTGAAAATCTTTACAAATTCGCGAATAAGTTCACTTATCCCAGTTATAGCTTGTACTTGCATTTCATACGCGTTTGAGAGCAGACACCAAATTATATGAGCTTCATGAATTTTTAATAGATGGTTGGAAAACATTCCTTGTAGCCATTTCTTGATACAAGATCTTGTAAACACTGTAATTATTAGTAATGGCTGGTACATTTATAGAAGTTGAACACTTCAAATTCTGGGTTCTCGAAGTAAGTTTGTAACTAGGTTAGTTGGATGAAAGACATGCATTATTTGAAAATGTTTAAAGTCTATTTTCGAGTGTTTCCTTATTGATTTTTTTAGATAATTAAATAAAATTTCATTTATCATCCTTCTCTTCAAAAATACAGAGTGACCACCAGTACTATCTTCAAAACTTCAGTACTATCTTTGCACTATCATCAATTAAAATTTATTTCTTTTGTATTCAAATTTAGTAAACTTAAATTTTCTACTCAAGACCATCTGCAGACATCTAGGCAAAGGGATTGAAAAAGTAATGATTTTGTGATAAATTTCTATATTCCATTTCTTGGTTTTAGTTACAATATTAATGTCGTTATAAATATGCTAATATCTGAAGCCAAATATATAAGTGGTTGTTACAATATTATTTATGAAATTTTATTTATTTTACATATTATGCGAGCACAAGGAAATCTCATGCTTACCCTTTAACAGAAAAATAATCATAAGTGATAAAAAATACGAACAAGAATTTTTAGGCATAAGATGTAGAAATAAATATAAATATAAAACACGCTGAATCTCTAAGCTATTTTTCTACTAATTCTTGAACTTTAGTTAACATGCTTACTGCTCTCTGCTGTAAAATCACATCCCGGTGGTTCGGAACCCACCTAAAACTGTTGGTCCAACTCATCAACTCATTACCCACGCACAGGTCTCAGACCTATGTGGGCTTCATCCTCAAAAAAAAAAAAAAAAAAAAACATTACACTTTATTCTTTGATTGACTAAGAGGCAAAAATGTGACCAAAATTGGCTATTTCAGGCCTTTTACAGTTTTTATTTTTAAAAGGTCCAGTGACATCCTGATTATTCTGTATCCGGATCGGTCAGTCGCCACACAATTAACTGTATTTGTAATTCCATATTAATAATTAATAAATTATGTTTCTCTATGTTTGTCAGTTGGTTAAATTGTCAGTTACTTCAAACTAACTTGTGAGATACGAGCCGATATGGCCAAGTTCAAAATGAGCGCTGCTGTGCAGAAAGGTCACCATAGTCTAGTGGTTAAGGCGCCCGACCGGCAATTGGGAGGTCCACGGTTCGATTCCCGGTGGTGACTCCTATTTTTGTACAGTAGCATTCATCGATTTCTATCAGCTGATGTTGTTAATATCCGCCATTGCGAAAGTCTTCAGTATAAATTGATAACGCTTTGAGGAATTCGAAACTAATATATTCTGTTTATGTATATTTGTTGAATTGTCTCCGTTTCTGTATATATTCGGCAGTTTGTTAAATTGTCAGTTACTTCAAACTATTTTTTTTTCCTTTATATCTATGAAAGATTTGAGTGATAATTATTATGGATGTTAATTTATAGGTATACTGTGGAAAAATGATAAAAAAAATTTTTCTGAGGATGAAGCCCACGTAGGTCTTCGACCTGTGCGTGGGTAATGAGTTGGATGATAATTTTGAAATAAGTGCCCATATAGGTGTGCAGTCTATTGTCCAATTTTTAAATCAGTTGAAATTAACTATAAATAGTAAAAAATGCCAATACCTTCAATTCAAAAACAAACATAATTTAAATGAAGATAGGGCTATAAACGTGTTTGTAAACGATAATCAATTAGACCAGGAAGAAAAAATTGCATTTCTAGGAGTTACGTTGGATAGACGATTGACCTGGACTCCATACATTGAGAAAATATGTTGTAAAATTTCATCTGGGGTATTTGTCCTGCGATAGCTTGCTAGATTGAATGACAAAAAGTTACTTTTTACAGCTTACCATGGGCTCTTACTGTCACATATTAGGTATGCTATCTTAGTATGGGGTGATTCATCAAAACAAAATCTTGATAGGGTGTTTAAGATCCAAAAGAAAGCGGTTAGGTGTATAGAAAGAGTAAATAGATTAGATTCATGTAGGCCGTTGTTCAAGAGACTTGGTCTCCTAACTGTACCCTGCTTATATGTGTATGAAGCTACTTTCCCAAGCGCACCAAAATAAGTGTTTATTTCAGTTCGTCACTCAGTAAAACATTTTAGTGACGACTGTATCGAATCGATTTTATGAAGGACTATCAAATAAACGACTATAATACGACCATATAAATATTTTTTGTTGAATTTATATACGAATCTTCAGAGTACTAAGAATCTCAACCTAACATTATTCTCAATCTTTTATAATAAGTTGTGGTTGACGTCGGTTTTCTACTTTATTTTGCCAACGTGTAAGATGTAAGATAGTCGTTTAAGTTTGTATTCTATGTTATATTTGTAAATTTAAGTTCCTCTGAACATTCAGGTTTTTCTGAATGTTTTTATTGGATGATTTCAAGACCCGAGTGTTGGTTGTTATTTTTCTTAATAAATAATTCAACATTGAAAAAAAAAAAAAAAAAAAAAAACGAATGATATATTAACAAAAATCTTGATATACATGATTATAATACAAGAAGCCGAGGAGATTATCACTTGGTGAGTCACAATAGTAGCTTATTCAAACAAAAACCTAGTTATATTGGTAGGAAATTCTACAAGCTACCGCAGTTTTTGAAGAGTCTTGAAAATATAGAAATATTTAAAAAACAATTGAAATAATATTTAGTTCAGCTTTTTATAGTGTACAAGAGTTCCTTTCACATCAAAATTAAGCCCACCTCATCTAATTTATATGGTAATTATGGTATCTAGTGTATAATATTGTTGATCTGACTTGTCTTATACTCCTTAACTAGACTCTCCAAGACGTAATCTACAAAAAAAAAATGATGGTGTTTGATGAGTTGGACCTACAGTTTTAGGTGGGTTCCGAACCACAGAAAAACTGTTTTTAAAAATTGTTTTTTCTTTCTATTCCTTCAACAATGTAACCGAAAAACTGGAATTGGGAGGAAAGTGCACAACCTTGTACGAATATTGATAATAATTCTGTCAGCGTTTCTGCCTTTCAAACTGGTCTGAAATCATCTGCTCAGCTGTAACTGATGGAATTCGAATGCAGGCAAATTTGAATAAATTCCACCAAAACAGGATGCCAGCAAACGCATGCTCGGAATAACAAATGACAGCATTCATGTTTTTTATTTCTGGTGTATATCCGCTCTGGCTTAAAGCAGCGCAAAAGGAATGCACAGTCTGCTTCAAAAGACGCTGCTCGAAAATTATCACTTTCTTTCAAGGTCAAGTTCCAATTGGATTTTTTTGCAGAGATAAATTTGCGCAAATAAATGTATTAAATCAGACATTTTTGGAGTTCCGAATTGTACGTTGAAAAATTCCTCAATTTTGCAAAGTAGTCTGTCTACAGAACTTATGTCTTCAGTACAGCGCTTGTGTTTTACTTCTTTCTTTCATTATCAATATTTGGTGGTTCGGAACCCACCTAAAATTGTAGGGCTACCATGTTTTCCAATAACATGGCTCAAGCGGCGAGGTGCAACTACCCGTAAGAATCTTCCCACCAATAAAAGCCATACGCATTTACCTTTTTTCATACATTAGATTTTCTATCCCCTTCTTTTCTTTCACTATTTACATTCTCTTTTATAATCTCCTCTTAATCTATTCGTTATCCTTCTCATATTCGTCTGTTTGTGTCTTATTTATTTTCTTCTTTCTTTTTCCCTTTATATATTTTATTTCTCTCTTTGTTTTTTCTTATCTTCATATTTTCTTTCTAATCTCTTCCTAATCCATTTGTTATCCTTTTCCTTCTCATTCCTCTGGCTTTTTAATTCTATCTATTTTTGCTAGATTAACACGATTATTAATTTATAGAAAATGATTTATTTATTTAGAATTCCTCAGAGTGCTATTAATTATACTGAAGACTTCCGCAATGGCGGATATTGACAACAGCATTGAATAGCTGATGGAAATCGATGAACGCTACTGTATAAAGATATACAGTACCGCAACAGTCATACAGTCACCGCCGGGAATCGAACCGCGGACCTCACAATTGCCGGTCGGGTGTCTCAACCACTAGACTACAGGGACCCTTCTGTACAGCAGCGTTCATGTTAGACTTGGTTATTGGAGGGTCACTGTAGTCAAGTGACTGATAGTCTAGTTGGGATGTTCGCGGTTCGATTCTCGTCGGTGCCTGATATTTTTGTTCAGTAGCGTTCATCGATTTCCATCAGCTATTTAATGCTGTTGACAATATCCGCCATTGCGGAAGTTTTTAGTATATTTAATAGCACTTTGAGGAATTCGAAATTAATGAATCATATTCTACAATATTTTTGTCAGTTTGATAAATTGTCAGTTCTTTCAAAACCAACTTATTAAATTATTATTATCTGATAATAATAATAATAATAATAATAATAATAATAATAATAATAACAATAATATACGCCTTATTGTGCCTTGATATGAATTAAGTTTTGTTAATCTCGAATCCAGGAAAGGCAAAATCAATTGTGTTGCCTTCCAAACGTCTCTGTCGAATGATGGCTTGGACGCAGGAAGATAGCTCAGAGGTGTGCTGGATAGTATACACACTCATAAGTGCAGCCAGACCCTGTTGAGAGGTGAGAGTGGACTACCAGGAAAAGAGCTTCAGACTTTGTTTCGGTGGGCTTGGCTTGCTGATATAAACCTGTTAGTTCAATGAGGAAAGCAATCATAAACTACCTCACTCCTCGTTTGTTTAGTACGCTCTATATATATGACACTATATATATGAAACGTTTCATTAACATTCATTTCTATTTATTTCATTTTAAATATTAAAATTATTTTATTTAAAAAAAAAAATTTAAATTATAAAAACCAATTAGTAGCCTATTTATGCCCCATCATCTAATATATTTTCTTGTGGTATATTTGTTAATTCTGTGTCTTTAATTTCTATTAATTACTTAGCATGCATTTTTCTTGATACCGGGATCTATAGTAGCATAAATCAACAGCTAAAGAGTAAAATGTGATAATAATTGTGAAAGAGAGAGTGAGTGAAAGAGAGAGAAAGAGAGGGAAAATTTGAGATAGAATAAGAAACGGAAAATGCTTCTTGAGTAATTGCAGAAAGATAGATAATATAGTTTTTCCGACATCCTTCCTTCATACAAAAGCATTTCGACATTTTGAGTTATGAGAACTGAGGATTTAATGGCGCTGCTATCTATGTTGAAAAGGACCTTTGGGGTGGAGGGGCGAGGGTTTATGGTGTTTACTGACCCTCCAATAATCTAAAGAAATAAGTGGGGAAATTCAGACTCGTAGAAAGCGTCCCCAACTTGAAAATTTTCCAACTAGAGCAAGCAGGAGTAGAGTTTAGTTACTTTTCCATACCTGATAAATCTCATAAAATTTGTAGTTTTCGATATTTGAAAAGATTTATACTTTTTAAATTTAAATATCAGTTTTTTGACCAAACGAAGAGAGGTCTCTGTTTCAAGGCGACCGTTTCGCATTTGTCTGTCACGCATTTACGGCTAAACGCGTGGACCAAATTCAATGAAACTTTGCATGGATCTTACTTTAAAAGGAATGCCCAGCGATGTACGTCTAAGGATATTTCAATTTCTTGCATCTAAAGGATATTTAAATATTTTAATGAAAAAAGCCTTCTTGGGGCCTTGGGTCTTCTTCTAAAGGAAATATATTATTTTTAAATGAGTTTATCCATCATGTGCAATTGGAATCGGATTTAAAGATAACCCTCGGGCCCTTTTATTCCGCTGTTGAGCCTTCATATGAATTAAGTTATCTTTCATAAGAATAAACATTTGAGAGAAAAAAATCATTCAAATAAGTATAATAACAAGTAATAACAGAATTCGTAAGGACATGACAAACGCCAACATAACACAAACAGAGATTTTTGAAAAAAAAACACATTTAGAAACAAGGTAGACAATTGGAAAATTACAAAACAGCCAAAAGAAAAGCAATTCAGACCTAAGTGGTCGGAAGATCGCAAAAAAGAAACGATGAAAGCCTATTGGGGTAATAAGAAAAACAAAAGGATACATGACTGAGTCTTCTGCTTATCGTCTTCCGTCTTGGGAGAATTCGCCAATAATAATAATAATAATAATAATAATAATAATAATAATAATAATAATAAGTGATCACCAAGTAAATGATAATTATACAAATTTAATTAATATTGTTATATAATCCAATCAACAGACATGTTATTATCTCATATCGTTTAAAATTAATATCAGGTGTATGGAAGATAGACACACAGCCTTGGTGAAAACGGAGCTACTTTTTGTGGAAGACAGACATGAAAAAGAAGAATATTTTATTGCCCATAAAGTAATAAATGTCTGAAATTTATTATTATTATTATTATTATTATTATTATTATTATTATTATTATTATTATTATTATTATTATTATTATTATTATTATTTTTGAATGGCTCTATATTTCAGTGATTGATGATTATCAATCAAAACGACTTCTGTATCTGCCAATATCTATAACAGATATAGCTTATGTCTATTATAGTATATATAGTATATGTATATTATAGACAGAACCCAAGTGCTGTAACGTCATAACGTGAGTTCCCCTTCCCAATAGAGATTTACTGAAAACAGCTGAGTCAGCAGATATTAAATTCTGGCAGAAATTCATACAAGTCTTGGTGATCAAGGAAATGTCATGCTTGCATAATTTTCAGCTTCCTTTTTTTTTTGTAGATTACGTCTTGGAGACTCCAGTTAAGGTATAAGACAAGTCAGATCAACAATATTATACACTAGATACCATAATTACTTCAATTAGTTGAGGTGAGGCTTAATTTTGATGTGAAAGGAACTCTTGTACACTATAAAAAGCTTTATCAACTAAATATTTCTTCAATTGTTTTTTAAATATTTCTATATTTTCAAGACTCTTCAAAAACTGCGGTAGCTTGTTGTAGAATTTCCTACCAATATAACTAGGTTTTTGTTTGAATAAGCTACTATTGTGACTCACCAAGTGATAATCTCCTCGGCTTCTTGTATTATAATCATGTACATCAAGATTTTGGTTAATATCATTCGTTTTTACATATAAAGTAGCTTCATACACATACAAGCAGGGTGCAGTTAGGAGACCAAGTCTCTTGAGCAACGGCCTACATGAATCTAATCTATTTACTCTTTCTATACACCTAACCGCTTTCTTTTGGATCTTAAACACCCTATCAAGATTTTGTTTTGATGAATTACCCCATACTAAGATAGCATACCTAATATGTGACAGTAAGAGCCCATGGTAAGCTGTAAAAAGTAACTTTTTGTCATTCAATCTAGCGAGCTGTCGCAGGACAAATACCCCAGATGAAATTTTACTACATATTTTCTCAATGTATGGAGTCTAGGTCAATCGTCTATCCAACAAAACTCCTAGAAATGCAATTTTTTCTTCCTGGTCTAGTTGATTATCGTTTACAAACACGTTTATAGCCCCATCTTCATTTGAATTATGTTTGTTTTTGAATTGAAGGTATTGGCATTTTTTACTATTTATAGTTAATTTCAACTGATTTAAAAATTGGACAATGGACTGCACACCTATATGGGCACTTATTTCTAAATTATCTAGAATGGAATTGCTGAAAATGAGTGATGTATCATCAGCAAATAAGAGGGCTCTACCACTAATTAATTCTTTAGGTAAACGGTTGACATATAACAAAAAAAGCAATGGACCTTTTGGGTTGATAGGGTTCGAGTTAGTGGAGAGGGGGGGGGGGATCAGCCGCATTTCATGTGGAAGTCAAATATTGATAAAGGTATTTGAAGTGTGTCTTCAGAAGTTTCTAGACTTCTGGAATATTCTACATTGGTGCTTGATTATTTATATCCTACTTACAGATAAACCTGTAAGGTTTCAAATTTTTATCCTACTTACATATAAATTCAAGATTTTGTTCCAGATTTTGTTTTTTAGAGAAAACTAAGCCAAATGTTACACTTCGAGAGTTTTATATGTCACGTAGTACTATTAAAATTACTAAATTTGAAAGAACTAAGAGACTGATAAATTTCAATCTTCAAATTTCTCATTATTGTGTGTTTTTAAATAAAAATGCATAGTATGAGAAGTGTTTATTCCTTTTTCACACCTCGCTTTTTAAAATCTCAAAGAGTCTCACAACAATGCGAAATGGCCATCACAGAACATTATACAAGTGCTAAATCCATTTCAATAATAAATTATGTTTAAATATCAAGTGAAAACGTAATATAAGACTACTACGTGAAATATAAAAACGTTCAAATGCCTAATATTATGATGAGTGATTATTCCAATTACATGTTTAAATCATTTAAAACCGTTTAATTCACTGGTTTTCCAAGAAGGTTTTCTGAATTTTCATTATCAAAATGCCTAATTGCATATATCGTCCATTCATACCAATATTAAATATAAATTTGATAGATAATATTGGCTGTAAAACTATTAATTATAAACAGAATTTATTAATTTTGAATTCCTTTAATTGCTATTACTTCATACTGAAGACTTCCGCAATGGCGGATATTGACAACAGCATTGAACAGCTGAAAGGTCTCCATGGTCTAGTGGTTAAGGGCGCTCAACCGGCAATTGAGAGATCCGTGGTTCGATTCCCGGTGGTGACTGATATTTTTGTACAGTAGCATTCATCGATTCCCATCAGCTGTTCAATGCTGTTGTCAATATCCGCCATTGCGGAAGACTTCAGTATAAAGTAATAGCAACTAAAGGAATTCAAAATTAATAAATTCTGTTTATGTATATTTGTCAGTTTATTCAATTGTCAGTCACTTCAAACTAACCTATTAATTATCTATATAGCTAATAATTTATGACATTAAAAAAGGTATCTTTCTCAATGTTAAGATTAATATTCATGCTAGACTGCATTTTGGGAGGATTATTTTTTCTGTGATGTTTTCCATGACGTAATACTTAATGAACAATCTTATTTTAAAACTGACACTGTAGTTCACTTTTAAATATTGTTTCACTCACTTATATTGGAGATGCTTGAGGCATTTCACTTCTGAAAAGTGAGGCTGACGAAGCTTCTTTTCAGAAGTGAAATGCATCCCTCAAGCATCTTCAATATAAGTGGGTAAAACAATATTTAAAAGTGAAATACAGTGTCAGTTTTAATATTAGATTGATTATTTTCTATATGTGTCATTCTAAGGTAACATTTTTCAATGTATTATTCATATTTAGCTAAATTTCAGCTAAATTCAATAACTCTATAAGTTATTAGTATAAGTTCAAGGCCGAACAAAATGTTGAATTTCTGCATTTGATTGGCAAAGGTAGGCAATTGAACGTTTTAGAAGCTTTGGAAATAACTAGATTGGTGAAAAACACTGTTCTTTACTGTAAAATCACTTCCCGGCGGTTCGGAAACCACCTAAAACTGTATAGGTCCACCTTATCAATCACAATCATCCAACTCATAACCCACGCACAGGTCTCAGACCTATGTGGGCTTCATCCTCCAAAACAAGTTAACATCTAAGATCTTGGCCCGTTTTATGAACGTTCCTTTAGTGGCTCTTAAGGGAATCTTGAAATGCCTCTATTATAAATGCATTATATTTCAAGATTCCCTCGAGTCAAGAGACACTGAAGGAATTCATAAATTCAGCCGCTTAGCATGTCTCATGTCAAGGCTCGCACTCTAAAGCCATTAATAGTAATGAGGATTTAGCAGGCTATTGATGAGAATTAACATTTTAACAGTACGGTACATGATAAACAGAAAAGAATCTTTCCTATTATGCAAGGCTTATAACTCAGTAGCTTCTTGTGTGATAAAGTGATTTGTTATGGGATGTGTCATGCTAATAATTACAAGCTAGTACCTTCCAGCAAGTACGTCCGTTCTCTTAACCTCATTACATTCGATTAATGCAACTCGAATAAAAGCTCTTTGTAGCAAGGTAGAGTTAATTGTATTTTTTGTGATGTTAGACACACTACACTTCACTCACAAAAGCCAGAAACTCAATGTTTTAGAACAATATGAGATTTACAAACATGCAAAGCAGTAACCTGACAACATTTTAAATGATCAACTTAACTTCTTCTCACATACTCTATTTGACAAAATAATCCCAATTTCAAACCTCCCGCCTACTCATCCCCCCACCCCATCACCATTCCAACATACATAACCCTCAAACTCATGCCTTGAATCAGTGTACTGTGGGTCGTCTGACGATGCTCTAGACAACAGAGCGAAACGGCCGACACGCCATAACGTGAGTTAATTTCCATTCAAAAGTTGTTTTATTAAGTTTATATTAAATTGTATTTTCTTGTGATCAGAAAGTGAAAATTATGTCTTCTAATTCTGTTCTAGATAATTTAGAAATAAGTGCCCATAAAGGTGTGCAGTCCATTGTCCAATTCTTAAATTAATTTAAATAGTTATTAATTAAATAAAATAATTAAAAAATTAATAATAAATAGTAAAAAATGCCAATACCTTCAATTCAAAAACAAACATAATTCAAATTAAGATGGGGCTATAAACGTGTTTGTAAACGATAATCAACTAGACCAGGAAGAAAATATTGCATTTCTAGGAGTTTTGTTGGATAGTCGATTAACCTGGACATTGAGAAAATATGTTGTAAAATTTCATCTGGGGTATTTGTCCTTCTACAGCTCACTAGATTAAGGGACAAAAAGTTACTTTTCTCAGTTTAACATGGGCTCTCACTGTCATATATCAGCTATCAGGTATGTTATCTAGGGGTAGTATGGGGTAATTCATCAAAGCAAAACCTTGATAGAGTGTTTAAAATCCATGTGTATGGAAAGAGTAAATAGATTAGATTCATGTAGGCCGTTGTTCAAGAGACTTGGTCTCCTAACTGTACCCTGCTTATATGTGTATGAAGCTACTTTATATGTAAAAAAGAGTGTAGGGTGTTTAAGATCCAAAAGAAAGTGGTTATGTGTATGGAAAGAGTAAATAGATTAGATTCATGTAGGCCGTTGTTCAAGAGACTTTGTCTCCTAACTATACCCTGCTTATGTGTGTATGAAGCTACTTTATATGTAAAAACGAATGATATTAACCAAAATCTTGACATACACGATTATAATACAAGAAGCCGAGGAGACTATCACTTGGTGAGTCACAATAGTAGCTTATTCAAAAAAAACCCTAGTTATATTGGTAGGAAACTCTACAACAATCTACTGCAGTTTTTAAAGAGTCTTGAAAATATAGAAATATTTAAAAAACAACTGAAAAAATATTTAGTTGATAAAGCTTTTTATAGTGTACAAGACTTTCACATCAAAATTAAGCCTCACCTCAACTAATTGATATAGTAGTATATAATATTGTATATTTGTTAATCTGTCTTGTCTTATAATCCTTAACTGTAGTCTCCAAGACGTAATCTACAAAAAAATGTAGTTATTAATCCAATAACGGCCCTAAATCTTGTTTCAAACAGTGAAGTAACCGGTGTCGTTTGCCTGGCATAGTTAAATTATAAGTTTAGAGTAGGCTACTTCGTGTTGGGCAGTTGTATATTTTGTTGTTAATTACCTATATAAAAAAATGAAAACAATATTATAATCTAATATTAAAACTGACCCTGTATTTCACTTTTATGTATTGTTTTACTCACTTATATGCAGGCTGACGAAGCTTCTTTTCAGAAGTGAAATGCATACCTCAAACATCTCCAATATATGTGAGTAAAATATTATATAAAAGTGAAATACAGTGTCAGTTTTAATATTAGATTGTTCATTAAGTCTGTGATGTTTTCCATGACGAAATACTTAATGAACAATCTAATATTAAAACTGACACTGTATTTCACTTTTATATATTGTTTTACTCACATATATTGGAGATGTTTGAGGAATGCATTTCACTTGTGACGAAGCTTCTATTCAGAAGTGAAATGCATTCCTCAAACATCTCCAATATAAGTGAGTAAAACAATATATAAAAGTGAACTACATAGTGTCAGCTTCAATATTAGATTGTTCATTAAGTATTTCGTCATGGAAAACATCACAGATAATATTATAACTCATAGCCACAATATCAGGATGTACCCAGAATGAACACAGCATTTGGACAAAGGTCAATAGGATATTTAGGGCCAACAATTTACAATGGAATTTCACTGGAAATAAAAGGAGAGGGCAAAATTAATAGGTTAAAAAAATTAGGGATAGGTTATATAATATTGAAGTCCACCGTAGTGGAGACCACTACAGATACTGTTAGATAGTTGTTTATTGCCATAAGAAATTCACAGATAATATTTTTTATGATAACAATAATTAATTGAAATAAAATATAATAAAACAAAAGCAATAAATTGATCTTACAAGTGACTCATGAAATCTAGACAAAAGTACAAGGCGCAAAAAAATGAATTTTTGTCCGCGCCCAGGAGTTATAATTGAAAATCTCTACTACACTCTTAGATTCAATAATAAAGAAAAGAAAACGTATAAATTAGTATATAGGAGAATTAGTAGATATTCTGTGATTTCAACCTTCTCCCTAACAATTTTTTGAGTTACCATCTCTTCCCACAACTGAACTCGAAACCAAAGCGTTTAAATATTTCCGTTTGAGAGATATGGCCAAGTTGAAAATGAATGCTACTGTGCAGAAAGGTCTCCATGGTCTAGTGGTTAAGGCGCCCGACCGGCAATTGGGAGGTCCGTGGTTCGATTCCCGGTGGTGACTGATATTTTTGTACAATAGCATTCATCGATTTCCATCAGCTATTAAATACTGTTGTCAATATCCGCCATTGCGGAAGTCTTCAGTATAAACTATTAGCAATTAAAGGAATTAGAAATTAATAAATTCTGTTTAAGTAAATTTGTCAGTTTGTTCAATTGTCAGTAACTTCGAACTAACTTTTGTTTCATCTAATAGGTCAAGATTGAATATGATTCAAGATTCGCCTTGGATAGAATAAACACTGTTCAAAAGCGCATTGCTTCATTCAAAGAACTATGCGATTGTACAATAGATTTAATCCGGTTCTAGACCCTTTCTCAGTTAATTTGTCCAGTTTTAGTAGAAAATGTAATTTCAAGCTCTGTAATTTTAGATGATAATATCGTAATATAAACTTAATAAAACAACTTTTGAATGGAAATTAACTCACGTTATGGCGTGATGGCCGTTTCGCTCTGTTGTCTAGAGCATCGTCAGACGACCCACAGTACACAGAGTGTGCAGAGTGTACGCCATAACGTGAGTTAATTTCCATTCAAAAGTTGTTTTATTAAGTTTATATATTACATATTAGTGGAAACAAGATGGATCTTCAACATCGTTAATATCGTTTTTGCTGACCATATATTTAATTACAAACCGACCAATTATATTTTTTTCTTCTTTCCTCTACCATATCTACCTTCTATTTTGTTTCTAGCTATCCTATTATTTCTTTGTTTAGGGTTATTTTTCTTTATAATGTTACTTCATGCCGTTTTCTTATTGTATCTATTTTGTCTTTGTTTCTTTGTTAGCGTTTCAACTTTTATTTTGTGATTTCCTTGTTTGTAGTCAATCTAATGTATTCAATGAGGTTTATTTTGGCATTATCTGGAAGCTTCTATTATTTGTAATTTTCAAGCATGTATTTGAAATAAATAAATATTATCACGACATAGGTCAAAATCAAAATTCAAGCGTCTGAATATTAATACGACGTAGCCAAAACATCCAAAACCAAGTTATACCCTGTGGGTTTGCTTGTGGCATAGGATGCCCCACAGCTGGATCTATCCATCATTGCTTTCTAAGAAGGAAGCGCATCATCAATTATGGGGTAGTGTACGTGATGTGCACATTGTGAGGACTGCTACACTTATCATAACAATGCTTAGGCCCATCACACACCAGATGAGGTTGAGTTGATAGCTGCTCTCATGCAATATGTCCTCCATATTGATAAGATACAACAAAATAAATGGATAAAATGATGGATTATTTAAAAAATCACTGGAAATTTATGGTTTAGTTACAATTTTCTAGTTGATGGAACAGTGAAAATGATAATCACCCAAGCGTAGTGGTTAGGGTAACTGACAATGTTACCAATCTTATGCACTAGTTACCATAATTACAATTTCAAATAGTTGAGGTGAGGCTTAATTTTGGTATGAAAGGAACTCTTGTAAACTACGAAAAATTTTATCAAAATTTTTTCCAATTATTTTTGAAATATCTCAAGACTGCGTTTGCTTGTTATAAAATTTCCTACCAATATAACCAAGTTCTGTTCTAATAACCTACTATTGTGGCCACTAGTTATCATAATTACAATTTCAAATAGTTGAGGGAAGGATTAGTTTTGGTCTAAAAGGAACTCTTGTAAACTACGAAAAACTTTATCAACTTAATATTTTTTCAATGGTTTTTGAAATATCCCAAGACTGAGTTTTCTTGTTATATAATTTCCTACCAATATAACAAGGTTTTGTTCAAATAACCTACTACTTTATCAACTAAATATCTTTTCAATTATTTTTGAAATAAGACTGCGTTTGCTTGTTATAAAATTTCCTAACAAAATAACCAGGTTTTTGTTCGAATAAGCTACAATTTTTATTGCGACTCAGCAAGTGATAATTTCTTCGGTTTCGTGTATTATAATGATGTACGTCGTTTTGGCTTGTATCACTCTTTCCTCCTTTCAACTTCATACACATATAAGCAGGGTACAGTTAGGAGACCAAGTCTCTTGAACAACGGCCTACATGAATCTAATCTATTTACTCTTTCTATACACCTAACCGCTTTCTTTTGGATCTTAAACACCCTATCAAGGTTTTGTTTTGATGACTTACCCCATACTAAGTAACCATACCAGGCTTCGTGTGTTATAATCTTGTATGTAAAGATTTAGGTTTTTTATCAATATTTTTTGCACATGACGTAGCTTAATACACATACAAGCAAGGTTCAGTTAGTAGAGTAACCCCAAAGGATTCTACACTCAATAAATCTACGCAATCAACGAACTCAACTATATTTAAGTTACATCACCCAGGGTATTTATACCTACCCCGTATGGGCATTGTCTTTGGTCATTTTTGAGGTCATTACATTTTGAGGTGGTGGACATATTATTATTATTATTTATAATAATAATGTAATAATTTATAGTAATAATGTAAAAAAGTTTTTTTTTTGCTTGCCCAAAAATCACCCGACTTTGGACTTGTACTTCCCACATGATATAATTTTTTTGTCAATATCTAATTATTCCAATAGGAAATTCTACAACTATTATTATAATTATTAATTTATTTAGTTATTTTTAATGCTTTACTATTTGATAGAAAACTTTATTTTGTTATTTTCTATTATGATTTAATTTTTGTTTCTTAATTTTTTATTACTTTTTTTTTACTTTTTGTTTTCTGTTTGTTTTTTAGCGTACCAGTAACTTACGGGGTTTACGGGGAAGAAGGAGATACTTCAATTTCGATCCTTGATTAATTCACTGATTGAAATCATAACAAATGTTATGAGAAATATAAATTGGCGGACCGCTTAGCGCAGTTGGTTAGGGCGTCGCAACTTCAGCTTGCTGAAGTACAGTAGAAACAATTAGTCTGGGCGCACGGCCGTTTGGCAGTCAGCCATGGTGAGGGGAGTGTTTATCGCTCATTTCTAAAAACATGTGGCCCGTGCGACGCTGCAGATGTCTTCAAGGTCAACTAGTCAACTTTTACATGACGGCTAGTAATGAAACCAGAGCCACGGGCCCAGACTAATTGTTTCTACTGTACGTCGAGGCGTGGGTTCGAATCCCGCTCCTCCGTCTGGCGTCTATGTGTTATCATCCACCTCATTACCCACGCACTAGTCTCGGACTCATGTGAGCATCATTAGCAATAACATTTAAAAAATATTCAAATGCTACAGTTTAAAAGATGGACTCCAAACCTCGAAGTTAGTAATATGAAGCGCATGAAGCCAAAGCTGGCTGCAAAGGTCATCCATCCTTATCTTGATGGGTACAATAAGCCCTAGGAATATTGGTAACTTCAATATTACCTATTGGTAACTTCATGTGAAACACTCTGTATTTCTGTGATGTTATCCATGACAAAGCTTCTCTTAGAAGCAAAATGCTTTGTTTTCGGAGGATGAATCCCACATAGGTCTGAGACCTGTGCGAGGGCAAGGAATTGGATGATGGTGATTGATGAGTTGGACCTACAGTTTTAGGTGGGTTCCGAATCACTTATGCTCCAGTATAAGTGAGTAAAAATCATATATAAACTAGAAATACAGTGCCAGTTTTCATATTAGACTCTGTATTTGTGCATCTATTTTTTCTATTATTGTAAATTTAACGACTTGCAGTCAATTTTAATTGTGAATAAATAATATTCCTACTCACTCTTGGCCAAACGTTTTCGAGTCGTGGAGACTCACCTTCAAAGCCATGACTCGAAAACGTTTGGCCAAGGGTGAGTAAAAATACTATTTATTAACAATAATTAAAATTTACTGCAATTTGTTAAATTTACAATAATAATTCAATATTAACAACGCTGATCGTTATGGAAGAAAAAATCGAAGAATATTATTTTCCTTTAGGAGGTCCTTTAGTGAAAACACGATTCTCACAAAGAAATAAACAGAATTTCTCCGAATCTATCTTCTTGAATCAATCAACCACAAAATACTAAACAAAGTGTCGCCTATCACGTCTCAGCAATTTCCTTATCATGGATGCTCTACTTAAATGAATCTGACAGAAATACGAATAAAAACGATCCTGACAGATTTTTGCCAGATATTTTCACCAGAAAGCTATGCTTGACTAGACGGTAATTGACTGTTGATTTGTCACGCTTATACAATGGTAGCAACTCTACAACTACCTATATATAGTACACTCCTGTAGTATAGATATAGTCACGCTCTACATGGAATATAGCATAATGTGATAATATAGTTATATACACTATTTTTTGGAGTTCGATATCATAATGTGCGATTTTTAGCGAGGAAGAATTTTTTTCTGTGATTGAAGTCAATGATACTTTCTTTTCATCATGGTCACGGTATGAGAAAGAGAGAGAGATAGATAGATAGAGAGAGAGATTCAGGTAGCTTTATTTGAGTAAAAGTACAAATTATATGACTACTGACTACAACCTTACAATCAATTATATCACCTAGATTCGTGGAAAAGGTAGATACAAGACGATACGCTTACACTGTTAGACTGTTGCTATTAAACTGTTTTGTAAGTTTGATTACTGATATTAATATTAATGCTTGCATAATAAATTGAATGGAATATCCAGATGCCACATTTACACAAAAGGGCGGTGTTAGGAGAAAATAGCCCCATCATAAACTCATCCTACCATTGAACTCAAATAGAACTAGTTTATGCAGAATAAAAGATTAAATTTTAGTGAGATATTTCACAGAATAGAAATCAGAAAAGTTGTGACATTGTCTCTGAAAGATATAGGAAGCGTAAATACAACACAATAAAAGTGAATAAGTTAATAGTTGAAATTAATTAATATAAAAATAATAGTGGAAGAGAAGATAGAGGAGAATGAGAATTCCAAGTAGAAGGAGTAGGAGGAGGTGGAGAAGGATAAAAAATAAGAGGAAGAGAAGATGGAGGAGAACCTCACCAAAAAAAATGAAAACTCAAGGGATAAGAAGAAGATGCTGAAGAAGAACGAGAAGAAGGAAAAGAGAGGTGGAAGGAAGAAGAAAATAAGAGAAAGACGTAAAAGAATAAGAAACAGAAGTCAATGACCAATATTTTAAAAAGCTCTGGTAGATAATATTCCACTTCTATTTCTGGACCAATTAAGATAAACAAGTTCAGAAAATTCCGGGGAGATTAGCTTGAAGAGCAGTAGAAAGAATTCAGAGCAGTGATGGCTGCATCACTCCAACTGACGTTGCAGTCTCTAAGGTTCACAACTGTTATTAAAATTATTCAGCTTATCAGTCTTGGAAGGAAGACGACATTTTTATGTGTTTACTCAGTTAATCTCAGACTTTTCTTGACATTTTCGCTTCCATTTTGGTTTTCATTTTCGTACTGAATGAATGCGTGACGGCGAAGAGGGAGGGGAATGTTGGTTTTTAATTTTGTAAAATGGGAATTCAGTAACCCTTGAAGAAATAGAAAAGATTCACGGCGGGAATGGAGTTCCACTTGCTTTATTTAAAAGCCCAGAGATTGCTTGCTAGCTTTGTTAATAATAAGTTATAAGCCAGAAGCTAATATAGTCATCAATGACCAAATGAACGAGGTCTCTGTTTCAAGTCTAGCAAATAAGCTACCGCAGTTCTTAGAGTCTTAAAAATATAGAAATATTTAAACAAACAGTTAAAAAAATATTTAGTTGATAAAGCTTTTTATAGTTAACTTTTTAAGTGAATTCAACGACTTGCAGTCGAATTAATTTGAAAAGTTACTTAAAAAGTTAATATTAACAACGCAGTTCGTCATGGAACAAGAAATCCAGGCTTTTTATGGTGTACAAGAGTTCCTTTCACATCAAAATTAAGCCTCACCTCAACTAACTAATGTAGCAAGTATGAGACAGTATGATACAGTTAAATTGAATTAAATTATTCTCAATATAATGTAGTTGTCTTATACTCCTTAAGGCTGTGCGCAGGGTTTTTGGTCATAATTTTTTTTTCGAAGTTTATTGTATTGGATATTACTAAGTTATTGAAATGTTGACTATTGCCATAATGAATTATTTTTTTCATCAAATATTTTATGAAATATGGGAGTTCAAAGTTGAAATTTTTCGGTTTTTTGGGGCAATTGATCTCCCCTACAAGTTATTTTAAACTATTGATAATTTTTTTCCAAATGAAAGACACATTGAGGAATAAAATGACATATTTTTCATTCAGATTAAACAATTAGTTTTCTCAAAATAGTTTTTTTAAAACGTGCGAAAAATTTCAGTTTTTCAAAAAATTATTTTGAAAAAACCAAAAGTTGAATTTAAATAAACAATATGTCATTCTTTTCCCCAAGGTGTCTTTCAGTTATAAAAAAATTATCAACAGTTTAAAATAACTTGTAGGGGAGATCAATTGCCCCAAAAAACCGAAAAATTTCAACTTTAAACTCCCATATTCCATGAAATATTTGATGAAAAAAATAATTTCTCATGGCAATAGTTAGCATTTCAATACCTTAATTATATCCAATTCAATGAACTTCGAAAAAAAATTATGACCAAGAACCCTGTGCACAGCCCTAATACAGTTAAATTAAACTAAATTATTCTCAGTATAATGTAGTTTGTGATGTTTTCCATGACGAAATACTTAATGAACAATCTATTATCAAAACTGACACTGTATTTCACTTTTAAATAATGTTTTACTCACATATATTGGAGATGCTTGAGGAATGCATTTCACTTCTGAAAAGAAGCTTCGTCAGCCTGCCGCCAGGGGTCATACTTTGTTGAGGTTAGGATGAGCAGCCATTATGTAGTTGAAAATTGCGTTTGATTTGAATTGTATTTGGTCATTGAGTACGTTAGTTCTATCTTGTTTATGGTGTTTGAATATTTCATATTGCTCCAGTGTATTTAGTTTGTGGCTTTTTTGGAATGTGTGTAGAATTTCTAAGTCAGTTTGGATGTTATTGTGTGAGTGTCCAGTGTTGATTAAGTGATCTGCAAATGTTGAGTCAGTGTTGGAGTGTAGTGCTTTGATGTGTTCTTTGTATCTTGTGTTGAATGATCTGCCTGTTTGTCCTATGTAGTACTTCGGGCATGTGTTGCATTTGAGCTTATATATTCCTGGTTTGTTGAATTTGTGCACAATTTCGCCTTCAACCTCCTCAGTTAAAAATTATGTGATATTTTCTCATGTTTATCTGTCGCTTTCTCAAACTACTCTTTTCCTTTTCCTCTTCTTTTCATCCTCTTCAAAAAAAATCTTTTTCTACTATTTTATTGATCTACTTTTTTATATTTGCTATTTGCAACCCTAACATTTTTCTGTAATAATTTATACCATAATAAGGTACTTATATCTCATGATAAGTTTTCCTCTCTTTTTATTATTCTACATTCTTTGCATGACTTTTACAGTATTTTTCCATTTTGTCTTCAAAATGTATAAATGTACGGTATCTTTGATTTTAATGATTGTACAGTTAAATGATTTTATGTGAACTGTGTTAAGGAAGCTGTTTTGGGCGTAGGCCTGTAAGCTTCCATCTAAGCTTTGTACTAAATAAATAAATGTAATTAATGTGCGCCACGTCACCAAGTCTGCTTCCTATTATTTATAATTTTTTTGTCAGAGAAAATTTCGATACAGTTTTCCAAATCAGAGCTGAATCGCTTTCTTCCTATACTTACAATTTTGTTCCGGTGTTCGATAACAGCTTTTTAACATTCAGGAAGCAAAATAAAGAAAGAGATGACGAAAAAGAAGACAAAGATGAAGAAGAAAGAAGGATTTCGACGGTTTTCGTGAATGGAAATTGCATGCTCAGGTCACTGACCATGAAGGAACGGCTTGACTGCACTTTATCACCAATTATAATTGAGATCATAAATTTTATTGATAAGAATTAATTAGGAAACTAATTAGTTTCTGCTGCTTTGAATCGTAAAGTGTTGAAATGGCTGTTTCAATTGTTGATAGATGCCGTTTTGGATTTTACTTTAAATAGGAAGGTTGAATTACTCATAAATGTTGAATAATTTAATTGCCCAGTAAAATTGTGGCTATAAGTTTGAAAGTATTGAGTGATTCAATAGCTATTGAGGTATGAAGCACTTAAGACTGTCCGCAGGTTTTTTCATATTTGTTTTCGAAGGTTATTGTATTGGATGTTATTAGGGCTTAGAAATGTGTTATTAGGGCTATTGCTGTGAGAAAACGTTTTTTTATCAATTATTTTTTGAAATATGGGAGTTCAAAGTTCAAATTTTTGTGGGCAATTGATCTCACTTGCTACTGATTTTTAACTTTTGATAAATTTTCTGTAACTAAAAAAATCTCGAGGAATAAAATGTCATATTTGTTACTCCAATCAAACAAGTAGTTTTTTCAAAATACTACATTTTTTTAATCTGAAAAATTGTTTTGAAAAAAACTATTTGTTAGATTGAAATAAGAAATATGTCTTTTTATTCCTCGAGGTGTCTTTCAGTTTATCAAAAGTTATCAAAGTTTATCAAATTTATCAAAAGTTTTAAATCACTCATAGGAGATCAATTTTCCCCCAAAAATCGAAAAATATCAACGTTGAGCCCCCATATTTCACCAAATAATTGATTAAAAAAAAAAACGTTTTTTCACAGCAATAGATAACATTTCAAAGCCCTAATAACATCCAATACAATAATCTTTGGAAGTAAAAGGTTATAATATAAGTGAGTGAAAATAATTACTTAAATAGAGATACAGTGTTAGTTTTGATATTAGAGGAAATAATAGTATTTCATACAACACTTCTTCCTTTACAGAATTTCTACAAGAAAATCAGTCCCACATTTATAAACCCACCTTAAGGCTACCTTAGCTCAAGGCAGACTTGTAAAGCATTCATTCTAAAGGATTTTTAAGTCTCCCTTATGATGAGGCACTTTAAAGTATTTTTATAATTTTTTGTTGGTGATGTCTTTCTTGTAGAAATATCTTCAATAATCTTAACTTGGGAAAAACAAATGCCTATTTCTTATTTTGAAAAATCGTTATTCAAAAATTCAATCTAAACGAAGCACTGAACAATCACTGTTCAATGTACAATTTGTATTTCATCTTGTAATTATCTTGATAATATTAATTACGTTTTTATACTATTTTATTGTACTTGTAATTCTATTCATGGTGTATAAAATATAAAAATATGATGTATCATTTTGAATAAACTAATATTAAATTAATTTTATAATAAATGTTTATATTAATTGATATTGAGTTATTTATATTGAATTGTTTATATAAATGACTATTCTAAGAAACATTTCAGATAATAGTTCATTTAAAAATCAATGGAGAAGGCCATATTTCCATACAAAATGTTCAATCTATTATCAAAACTGACACTGTATTTCACTTTTAAATAATGTTTCACTCACATATATTGGAGATGCTTGAGGAATGCATTTCACTTCTGAAAAGAAGCTTCGTCTTTTCAGAAGTGAAATGCATTCCTCAAGCATCTCCAATATATGTGAGTAATACATTATATAAAAGTGAAATACAGTGTCAGTTTTGATAATAGATTGTTCATTAAGTATTTCGGCATGGAAAACATCACAGATACAAAATGTTCTAGAAGATGTGATAAACTGGGGAATATTATAATAGTAGTAATTTTTCTTTGAATATTTATGTGTTATTAGAAGACTTAAAACTACTACACAGTAACTTATTGGAAATAATGAGTTTTTCTTACAAACAGCTTATAACTTGCCTACAAGTCACAATAGTAGCTTATTCAATCAAAAACCTAGATATATTGGTAGGAAATTCTACAACAAGCTACCGCAGTTTTTGAAGAGTCTTGAAAATATAGAAATATTTAAAAAACAATTGAAGAAATATTTAGTTGATAAAGCTTTTTATAGTGTACGAGAGTTCCTTTCACATCAAAATTAAGCCTCACCTCAACTAATTGAAGTAATTATGTAATATAGTGTATAATATTGTTGATTTGACTTGTCTTATACTCCTTAACTGGAGTCTCCAAGACGTAATCTACAAAAAAAAAAAAAAACAAGGCAGCTCGTTATTCATATTTATTAGAATCCAAAAATTGAATTTGGGTTTAAATAAACAAGACCTTACTTAGGATAAACATAGGATAATAACCTGCTTGTAATTCAAGCTGCTATCTTGGAAATGAAGGTGCTATTGCAACAATTATATTAACAATTTTGTCGTTAAAAATAAATCAAGCTGTCAAGAAGATTACTTTCAAATACAAAATAATTTTAGAGCCTTTATTATAAGCAGCTTATAATTTGAGGGGACGAGAAATGAATTTCTTGATAATATTCATGTCCAAATTACATACAAAATATTAAAACACATTATTATAACTCTCAAGTATGCAGTGAGATATTCTCTGTTATTCCCTGTTCATGAGGAATGAGAAAATAACAAGCTAAAATTATTTTAGTGAGAATGACTGCTTCCCCAAACATGAGTTTTTCTGTACAATAGTGTATCACTGCTTTAAAAACCTAGGCTTGTATTTTGGTTATAAGGTGAGATAACTGTTTACTTGATAAAACTCATTAATTTTGTAAATTAATTGAAATAAATAATTGTAAGTTCACAAACTTATGAATTTTTCAAGCATTTAAAAACATAAATTTTGTGAATTAATTGAAAAAATAATTGTGACTACAAAATTATGAATTTTCCAAGCACTGAAGCATTTAATAATATATTTTTGGAAATAAATAATTATGAGTTTACAAAATTATGAATTTTTCAGGCATTTAAAGGGAGTAAACAAAGTTTTATTGTAGAGTATGTCAACCCATTCTTGGCAGTGCACAGAAGCACAATCTTTGTTTGATCCACTATGCATCCCTGATTGGAGAGATCCGATATGGGCGTGGAAAATTTATTCATTCATTTAAATACATGCAAAGGCTCACAGAGAAATCCATTGAGAGCCTTATTGACTTAATTGGCATTATTGAATCAACTGACAATTGAAAGTAAATAATAAAAACGAAAAATAACTATAAACCAGATGAAACTCTAACTACAGTACAGTAAAAGAATAATATCGCAATAACTTTCTTCTTATGTTAAGATAAAATTAAAAACTAAAGAGAACAATGCAGGATTGAGAAAAAAATAATATGGTAAGGAAATAGTATTTTACTATGGAAATAAAGAGAGTTTCAATTCACCTAATCGAGCGACCTAGCTTTATCCGAGCGACAAGAGAGCTAATTTACAATATATTTTTTTGTACATTGACACAAATTATAATTTTTTTTAATTCAAAAACGGATCTACTTGTTTATTCGAAGTACTGAATAATCTCAAAGTTTATAGAAATAATGGTAAGCAGTTTTTAGTTATGGAATATTAAACAAAATGTTATTTCATACAGCCAGTTGCACGAAAGAAAATTAAATTTGACCATCATAAGATGACGTCATTTGATGGAGCCAGTGCAACTACTTCCCTATTGAGCTCCGTTAGATGACATCATCTTACGGTGGTTTAATTTAATTTTCTTTCGTGCAACTGGCCGTCAGTCTTGCAAACAGTATATTAAAAATCAATAAACTGATACGGTAAAAGATGATAAATGCACGTTATGATTTAAAATATTGAACATTTTTTTTTTGAGGATGAAGCGCACATAGCTCTTAGACCTGTGCGTGGGTAATGAGTTGGATGATGGTGATTGATGAGTTGAACCTAGAGATTTAGGTGGGTTCCGAACCACCGGGAAGTGGAACATTCGTCAACATTAGTCCATCAATGGAACATTCAATGATCTTCGAAATTGTAGTGACTGCACTTTGAAGATGGATCTTAATTCATTCGTTGGGAAGTCATGCAATTGCCAAGAACGAATTGACAAGCTATATATTCATGAGCAGCATTTAAGGAAGCATCATTCACACAGCTATAGCTCAATATTACTCACAGCTAGAGCACAATATTGTTTATTACTTTAGTTCAATAAAATATTCTCTCGCATTCTGGCTCAATCTTGAGTTGGGAATTATGAAGGAAGGATTCTAATAACTACAAGAAGCTTTTATAGGGCGAATAACTATAAAGATCTAGACTTAGGAAGATACTTGGGACAAAAGATCTCAGTATGGGGTTTATGATGGTACTCTCTCTTGACATAATTACATTGTGAACCAAGCAAAGGTCAAAGCAACTAATTACGTTGAGAATGAATACCATAATAGGGTATGTAAACTTTATTTCTAGATAAAGATAATAAAACTACTATAACTTAAATATTAGAATAATAAAGACCACCACTGTGAAATGCACTAAAAGGATTCACTCTACTGTTTATAGCTCATTGAATGCAGTATTAATTAAAATCATGTTAATGTTTTGATCTTTACTGAATGTCTTCTTTATTATTAAAATTAATCAATTTACTTTTTATTCTTACATTAAATTTCACATTGGCATTTTATTCATTTCTAAACAGTCTAACAACAATGTATAAAATAGTTATAAATATCAGTGTGTACTGTGGGTCGTCTGATGATGCTCTAGACAACAGAGCGAAACGGCCGTCACGCCATAACGTGAGTCAATTTCCAATCAAAAGTGTTTTTTAAGTTTATAATACATATTAGTGGAAACAAGATGGATCTTCAACATCATCAGTGAAAACACATTCGGTTGTCTTACATGAGATGAAAACTAGCATAAGCTTAATGCTTGTGCGCTAGCAGTGAGTTGACAAAGGTATCTATTTATTTCTATTTATGCTGTTTAAAACAACTAGAAGCTCTTGATGTCCTGAATTGTAAGAGGATAACTTTTAACAGAATTTGGGAAGGCTTAAATATACTTTATGAGACCATAGAATGAGAAAACTACATAAAGATTCTAGATGGAGTATACGAAAGAAGAAGCAAGAACAATAAACTGTTTATAACACTGTTACATCACAGAAAACCACATCAGAAACTCTAAAATACACAATATACAATGCGACCTGTTAAGGGAAGTGATAGCTGCAAGCCGTAGCAGGTATCTGTTAAATCAGAGAGATAAGCTGCGTTCTCGTAGGTCCTGTTTGTAACGATTGGCCAGCAAAAAAGACACTGTTCTCTGCTGTAAAATCACTTCCTGGTGGTTCGGAACCCACCTAAAACTGTAGGTACAACTTATCAATCACCATCATGCAATTCATTACCCACGCACAGGTCTCAGACCTATGTGGGCTTCATCCTCAAAAAAAAAACTCTGACACTAGACCTGAGCCAGCAAGTCACACGATATTATTATTAGTGTTATTATTATTATTATCATTATTATTTTTACTATTATTATTATTATTATTATTATTATCATTATTATTATTATTATTATAACATTATAAAATCTTTATTTTCAATTTCTGATTGTTTAATGAATTACAATTAACTAGTACAAGAGAAAAATTACAATTGAAACAAAATCTCAATAAAGCCTACAACCTTCAATGGCTTTTATTCTTGAGATCCAAATTAATAATGTAGTTGTTCAGCTCATATTTTTTGTTGGAAATTCTTGATTGAACGTCTTCGACGATTCAACGATTCTTGGTTATGCAATCACCACTTCCTTCCTTCAGGAATGCTTTTTGTTTAAAGAATGATCAGGCCTACAGCTAGATTATTGTGTTACGCGTTGTCTATTCAATTTTTAAATCTAATTACAAGTTAATAATTAATTCTGATTTTAATTAGGATATGCTCTAATTAAAGCAATGACTCTTAATAAACAAATCGAGCTACCATCTCTTTTTCGTTTCTTGTGCACTACTGTAAGTAAGATAGACAGACGCTTCTTTGTAGAAACTTCAAATTTCTATCATTTTCAAAAATTAAAAAATTGAATTTCAGTATTTTATTTGTTGATACTAAGCATTGAGCTTTATAAAAGTATTTATAAAAATATAAATACTAAGCATTGGAATTTAATAGTTTTCAATTTCTAGTACCTAATGCAGGGATTCCCAACTAAATAACACCTTCATCTAGTCGCTATAATAACAAGGACCCCACTAATTCCTTAACCTAAGTTGAAATTCTTCTCGTTATTTACCCCCTTCCACACTCTTGAAGCTAATGAATCAGACTAATGTAATACTAATACATGGTTTGCACCTTGCCATATGTCAGGTTTAAACCTTACACCAATTACCTGACAAGAGTCAAATAGTTTTTATTACTATAAAGTTTTACAAAAACTTTCAAAATGAAAAATCTGCTACTGTACCAATATTATAATTTTTTTCATAGAGATTTTTTGAATATTTAGCATAATATAATTATTAAAATCATATTCTTGGATTTCTTGTTCCATAACAATCTGCGTTGTTAATACAGTAGACTCTGGTTATAACGCCTCCGGTTACAACGCGAATCCGGTTATAGCGCTATTTTAAGACAGGTCCGGCCAGAATCCCATATAATCATGTGTATTTCTGATTCTTTTACAACGCGGTGTAGCTCCGGATTTACCGCTGTTTCCATATCATTTCCCATAGCTATATTCTTGTTCTCAGTGAGAAAAATCCTACAAAATAGACTATTATTAAACAATTCACCAGTGACTGGACAAAAGTTTAGCGTTATTTATAGAATAGTTAAGAGCCTCTTCCACCTCTTGGAATTTCCCCGGCTAACAAGTTGAATGGGGTCAATCACCCTCACTCACTTCCTCACTGTTACTGTTCTGAAAAGACAGTGCTTTTTTGGGAGAAAATAGCACTAATGCAGAAGATTTTGAAGCAGATGGTGAAGTGGAAGATGAATTTTCAGAGCCTCCAACTCATTCTCAGGCTTTGAATCACGTAAAACAATTAATTTATTTTTGTGAATGTAGAGGGGAGAATGAAAGTGATGACATGATACTGTCAAATTTGTATAAAATCTCAAGTGACATTGACAACAAGTTTCTAAATTCTAGAAAAGTTCAAAAAACTATCAATAATTATTTTAAAAAGTAGATCATAATCATAAAGTATTTATCAAAAAGTGTTCAAAGTGTATAATAAATTAAAATTTCATAGTGATTTACATAGCTGTTTAGTGATTGATTCTGTTAGAAACCATATCCACTGTTGATAAATGCCAACTCTGGTTAGAGCGCTACTCCGGTTTTAGCGCTCAGAAACAGTTTGTCCCTTCAACCGCGTTGTAACCAGAGTCTACTGTATTAACTTTTTGTTGTAAATTCAACGTTCAACCGACTGCAAGCCGTTAAATTTACAACAAAAAGTTAGTATTATATATTATTTTATTATAAAAGCTTTGTACTACAGACAAGCTGGAAGGAGAGATGTTGGGAAACCTTGGAAAAGATGGTCTCAAAATTAAAAATCAAAATGTCATACTAAAAAAGAAAGAAAAACAAAAAAAGTAAGACTTCTACAAAGACCGGAACAAGCAGTCATGCCTATACCGTGAATGATAGAAGATGAAGATTATTATTTAGAATTATTATGCAACATATTGAATCATAAAGCGATAGAATAATAAATCTGGGTAATCTGAGAACTGATTAGGGAATAAGATATATAGGAGGAATAGATTTTTTTCTGAAGAAGAAGCCCACATAGTTCTGAGACCTGTGCGTAGGTAATGAATTGGATGATGGTGATTGATGAGTTGCACCTACAGTTTTAGGTGGGTTCCGAACCACCTGGAAGTGATTTTACAGCAGAGAAGAGCACAGATGTATACATAACCGAATTCGTCTAGCAGACTCTAGTTTTCTTTCAATAACCATTCAGAATGCTATTTATTTTTTCTTCTATATGTGAGACCATGTTTCATATTTTATTAGTATAGAATAGGTAATTGATTTTTATTTACTTGTTAATTACTTGTACTGTATTGGGAATGTGTTGAAATGGAAATCTTCAAACTTCATCCCGACATTTTAACACTATTGGCTTCATATCTAGTCGTCTTAGTTTAGGTATTAGTTAGGGGGCCTACTCTGATTTACTGCCACTCCGGTGGTTGTGGGTTTGATTCCCATTCCAGCCTGGAATTCTTGTATCATCATGCATCAAATTGCGTAGAATTCTCATACACATATGGACAGACATCATCAGCAAGAACTAATACATAAATATAAACGCAGGGTGATTTTTAATCAATATATTTTAAAGATTCTGTCGCTCATGATTCAAATTCTTTCCAATCTTCATACGTATTTGAACAAGGTTTGAAAACTGAATGACCATCAAATCATAATTAAAATTCTTTTCAAACTACACACGTATTTATTTGAACGAGATTTGAAATGAGCATCAAATATAATTCAAACACTTTTCAATCTTCATACGTATTTGAAGGAGAGTGATCACTCAATGAGGATGAAATTTTTTTCCGAGCTCTACTAACTCATTTCTCATATTTTTCTTCTTTCAGTTTTTCTTTTTTAGTTCTATAGTACCGTACCTTGTATGTATGTATATAGTACCATAGCCGATTCGACTGTAGGTGACTCTTCAGACCTAAACGCTATGTTTTAGTCCAAAGAGCGTACTACACAAACGAGGAGTGAGGTAGTCATTGTGATTGCTAACTTGATGAATATTCTAACTTCCGTCATATATCGTCTCTTCTAAACTTATTGTTTTGTTTTAGTTTTTCTGATCTAGTGAAGTAATGTATTTCTTTTTCTTTTATCTTTTTCTTTTGTTTGAATAGTGTTGAATTAAAATGTCAATAAGGCTCTTAATGGGCTTTCCGTTTATGTCTGTCAGCTTTTTCATGTAAGTAATAAATATATCTAAAAATATCAAATCCACAAATTCAGTTTAACTTATTAAATAAAGCAATTATTGTATTTCGCACTCACCATTTTTATTCCCTCCACCAAGATCTTCAAATCCCTAGGATGATCGTAGTAATTGGGATAGAACAGTGGCCAATGAAAAGGATTACTCGACTTTAACTTCACCCTTCCTCGACTCAAGGGCTGGAGAAGTACCGGCACAATACTGAAAGCATCCTCGCCCTCATGAGCACGATACACTCTGTCATAAAAGTCCTCCCTAATTGCAAAACTTCGTCTCAGAGACGCACCTGTGTCCCCCGTGAGTGCCCCGGGACCAAAAACCAGCTCAATATCGGGATGATCCTCGGGACCGTCCACTACTCCTGTCCTAAATAACGCTAAAGCTTCGGCACCACCCGGCAAAGTCAGAGGACCTGCACCATTTAACATATAATCCAACATGTATTGAGGTCCCTGATACCGAGATTCAATAATTGATACAGTATCATTCACAAGAAATGCAAGTCCACCCATTGATACATGGTCTTGTAGATTGTAACCAACTTTTAGGTCTTTTATCACTGGAATTCCCAGCTCCTGTAGATGATCCCTAGGTCCAATTCCTGACAACATCAACAATTGGGGACTGTTTAATGCACCTGCACACAAAATCACTTCCTTTCGGGCTCGCACTGTGTGGACTTTCCTATTTTTCAAAAATTCAATCCCCCATGTACGATTTGTTACAGGGTCTATCATTATTCTCGTAACACGAGCTTGTTTTCCCACTATGAAATTTTTCCTCGATCTTATCGGTCGTAGGAATGCTTTAGATGCACTAAGTCGAGCTCCCTTTCGGGTTGTGGCTAATATATGATCGAACCCCAACGGGTTTGCTCCATTTACATCAAGTATCGGATACCCTAACTGTACTCCAGCCTTCATAAACGCTGACATTAATGGTGTTCTCCATTTGGGACGATCCACAGTTAAATAACCACCAGTTCCATGAAATGGGGAGTTACGTAATTCGGGAACAACCATATCTTCCGATTTTCGAAAGTAGGGGAGCACGTCACGAAAACTCCATCCATAGTTTCCCATTGACGCCCAATTGTCATAATCTCTTGGAACCCCTCGACTGTAGACCATGTAGTTTATGACACTTGTTCCCCCCATAGCTTTCCCCCTGTGCCATTTGCAGCGTTTTTCCTCCATACTCAAGCACACTTGATTGTTGGGTTCTGTTCGGTAGCCCCAGTTGTAATCAGTTGCTAAAATGTAGGACACCAGTAGAGGTATGTCTGTGACAACTAATTCTTCTTTTCCAGCTTCTAAAAGCAGTACAGACCATTCGGGATTTTCGGTTAAACGGTTGGCAATAACAGATCCTCCCGATCCTGCACCCACCACTATGAAGTCGTACTCTTTTTGGAACTTGTTGGAGTCTGTTGTTGTGCCAGCGGGCAGGCGTAGCGAGTTCCTGTAGTACTGGAGAACCGACTGGAACAGCGTGCTCTGTGGCACGGACGCGTGAACAAGAATTAGCACCAGAAATGGAAGCCGACACGTGAAAAAAACGCAAGTACGCGCGTGAGCGGTCATCGTCGGTTTTGCGACCACCTCTCGGGCTGTGATCTGGATGACCGATGCATTACGACTGACAGCGCACTTGTTCAGGTAGCTCTGCATCTAGGATAGGCCTCTCCTTCAATTGCACTCTCTTTCTCACTTCCTCTCATACTCCATTCCTCTTACTACTTCCTCTCCCTTTCAATTACTTTTCTCTCGTTCCGTTTTGCCGGAGTGGGGACCACGACAACGTTAGCCGCTGACGAACGCTGACGATGACAAAGTCTGCTGTCGGCAACACTGGACGTTTTTGAGGACGTTTTGGTCAGGATAAGGAGGAGAAGGAGTAGAGAAGGAGGATGTGGAGGAATAACCTAACCTAACCTAACCTAACCTGACCTAACCTAACCTAACCTAACCTAACCTAACATCCTAGAGGCCGTTAGGTTAGGAATAAGTGCTGGAATAAGTGCTGGAAGAGGAGTACGTAGAGGAGGTGTAGGAGGAAGGAAGTGGTGGAGGTGGAGGAGGACGATATGGAGGAAGAATTGGTGAAGGATGAGGATGAGGAGGAGGTGGTGAAGGAGAAAATGGAGAAGGAGGAGATGAAGAAGGAGGATAAGGAGTTGGTGGTGATGGAGGAGTTGGTGGAGGAAGAGGAAGAGGAAGAGGAGGAGGAGAAGAATTAGGATGTGGTGGGAAAGGAGGAGGATGACGAGGAGGTGGTAAAGGAGGATATGGAGAAGGAGAAGATGGAGAAGGAGTAGGTGGTGGAGAAGTAGGAAGAAGAAGGGGTTCTAGAAAGACGAGGAAGTGAGGGCGAAGAAGAATGTGGAGAATGAGTAGGAGGAGGAGGAGGCAAAGGAGGAGAAGGATGAGGAGGAGTAGGAAGCGGAGTTGATGAAGAATTAGGATGTGGTGTAGAAGGAGTAGGACAAGAAGGTGGATGAGGAGGAGGAGGAGGAGAGAGATGTTGATTAGGAGGAGGAGGAGTAGGAAGAGGAGGTTGGAAGGAGGAGAAGGATGAGAATGATGGAGAGGAGGTGGAGGAAAAGAAGAAGGATGAAGTGGAGCTGGAGCAGAAGGAGGAGGAGAAGTAGGAAGAGGAGGAGTTGAAGCATTAGGAAGACGAAGAAGTGTTGGGAAGAAGAAGGTGGTGGAGGAGTAAGACACGGAGGTGGATGAGGAGGAGGAAGATGAGAAGGATGAGGAGGAGGAAGTGGAGAAAAAGAAGGAGAAGGATGAAACGGAGATGGAACAGTAGGAGGAGGAAAGTGTGGATTAGAAGAAGAAGGAGGAGGATGAAGTGGAAGAGAAGGAGGTGAATGACAAAAAGAAGGAGAAGAGGGGCAGAATAAGAAGAAAGGGGAGAGGAATAAGAGGAACATATTCTACGTACTCAACGTTTGAATTAGATTTGTAAATAGATTATGCTATGTTCTAGATATCTCGATTCAATTGAATCGGGTAAACTGCTAGTAGTTAATAAATTTAGTAACTTATTAATAAAGTGAGACTTTGATACAGTGGATAGGTTGGATCTTCTTAGCATAGGTGGTATTGATATTGTGGTTGATATCTGTTATGAATAATAGTGATATTTTCTCAACAACTTCAACAAATGAGATACTAGGTCTTAATTATTCTGATACAGTTTCGACAAATTATTTTCAATTTCAAACTGAAATAAAAATACAGAGTAGCTTAATATACAACCTACTTGTACGATTACTATTGGTTTATAGACTGAGAGGCTCTCATAGGTCAAACAAATTGGAGACCTGTCATTGGCTGATACAGACACGCTCATTAGTAATAAGAAATATTCCACCAACACAAAAAAAGCTTGATAAACAAGTAATAAACAAGTGTCCTAACAATTAAACAAAAATCAGCAATATGATAACTTAAAAAATGTTGATGGTCACAGAATCATGGTTCAGCAATCGTTAATAGTTATTTATGTATTAAGAGCGCGAAGCGCGACTTTATCGCTCGAGCCAAAACATTTACTGCGCGACGCGTAGCGGAGCGCAGTAATTTTGCGAGAGCGATAAAGAAGCTTCATGCGCGAATTGCATACAATATTTTTCCTAAAACTGCAGTTCTGGATTCCAACACAATAAAAGCTTGTAGTTTGTAACATCACAGACCATGCACGGATTTGGTTAGCGTTCGCCATTGTTGAGGTTATGTGAATTTCACGGATTCCGTAATCCACCAATGAGAAGGCATCAAAATCAAAACAGAAGCGTAAAGAAAACAGCTGGCGAGCGTAAAGTACTTTACCGCTTGCGGAGCAGTAAAGATGTATTTTACAATTAGTTTTCAGTATGTAAAGAACTACTTTACGAGCAGTTGTAGGAAAAATAATTTATTATTTATTAGGAAAATTTAAAAAAAATATTAATTAATTACAAGACTACATTGGAAAATTATGCATTTAAAATAGTTTGAATACGTGTGTATTTTTCAAATACCATACAAACTTTTGCATGACCTTCATTGAGTTATTGGCCTTCAATATTTTTCTAGTTAATTTTGTTGTTGATTTATATCTGGTGCAGAGGACATTTTTTCTACTTGTTTTTCATTGCTATTACATATAGGGAGGCTCTTGCCAATAATGGGCGGGTCTAGTGTCAACCAATGGCAGGCCTCCAACGTGGATTGCGACCAATGAGAGGATCCCAAGGTAGTATTAGCCTAAGAAGAGTAATGATAATTAAGGCTATTGTAGTTTGATGGAGATTGACAATGACGTGACTGTCGAAACTATAGTATCTAGAATATTAATTAATTTAGTAATGGGAAAAGATACGTATTATTTGTAACAAAATGTAATGTTCTGGACTTGTGTTGTTTCTCAAACAAGCGTTTCAAATAGGATTTTAATGTAAAGAAGATAAAACGTTTTCTACACTTGCAGCTCAAGACAACGAGTTCTTCGTGTCACCAAGACAGTTATTGTTTGAAAATTGTTGGTCCATGTTGTAGACTATGTAATAGCAAAGACCATAACATTAAATGCTTTGAATCCTTAGTCTACGCTCCACGCTACGGTAATAGCTAGAATAATATGCAAATTGAGACTTGTCCCTCACAACGAAAACCAGCTTACGTAGCGTTAGCAAAAAATAACCTGTTCTCCAATCAACGGTATGCTACGTTTTAAAATGCTACCACATATTCGACTTGATTTTGACATTTTCGGCGTTTCGTCATCCATTTTGTAACACTATAAATCGATATATTTTTTTGATCCAATGTTTGCTTTACAGGGTTGATGAAAGTGCTGTGATTATTAAGTACCCGACAGGGCCTTATTGAAATCGTGCCGTTATCCGTCCGTTATTGGTAGGGTTACCATAATTTTTTAAGGCCGGATCCGGACGGCGAGTATTTCGGGGGTTATGGTGGGGGGGGGGGAATATGGAATAAAAATTCAAACTATAAGAGACAATGCTTTTTTTATAATTTTGGAGTCAAAATTGTCCCTCTTTCCCAATTTAAACCCACTCCTTAAATTAAAAATATTACCGAACGATAGACTTTCCGAACGATGTTTTATCCTTTCGTTCTGAAAAATCTTAGATATTATGTAGTGAAAAGTAGGTACAGTAGTTTAAAATACACAATTATAATACTGACGTTCGACCATCATAATTGACAGTGCATGATTAAATTTAGTTTATTTGTTCATCTTAGTAAAATCCGGACATATCTCAAACCCAGACACCAAACCGGACAGATGTATCAAATCCGGGCGTATGGTAACCCTAGTTATAGGGCTCTAGCTCTTGAAAAAAGATTCTGAACTCTTGAAGCTTGATAGATGGCTACTCATCATAGTCCAAGTGAGATCGCTATTGATTTTGGAGTTTGGGGGTCGAATATAAAAATAATTATGATGAAAAACAGATTGACACTATGGGCTTTAGATTAGTTTTAGCTATTTAAAATTAAATCATTAGACAGCTGGCTCATTTTGAATACAAAAAAAATTTGAAGAATATTATGAAGTGGATGAAATTTATTTTACAGTGTAAAATATTTTAAATTTATTTTACACTTTATTTTTACAGTGAAAACATTGAAGTTTTCATTTTTAATTATGTTGGAATCTTTTCTTATTTTATTTTAAACCTTAGCATCTTCAGTCGCGGAGTTCTACATTATGATAGATAGGATTTTTGTTTTTCAGAGGGAATTCAAAATTAATAATCATGTTGTGCACCCAACTAAGCCTATAGACTCTATCCAGACTCCAAATCTATTCCAATAACTTAAATTCTAGCTAAAGTAGAGCCTCGATTAACCGATATTCATGAGCCGTAGCAGGTATCTGTTCAGTCTGAAAAGATAAGCTACGAACTCGAACTCCTGGGCTCTGTTTGGAAGAGCGTCCGATTGGATTGTCCAATCAACCATTTTATTTACAGCATCATTACAACAAAAGGTCCTCCTAAACCAGTAGCTTTTCCAGCAAATAAGACTCTGTTCTCTTCTGTAAAATCCCTTCCCGGTGACTCGGAACACACCTAAAACTGTAGGTCCATCTTATCAATCACAACCATCCAACTCATTAGCCACGCACAGATCTCAGATCGATATGGGCTTCATCCTCCGAAAAAAATGTGACCAAAGAGTACCTCGGATAATCAAAAACTCGGGTAACACGATCTTTGCCACTGTAAAATAGAGAATTAAATAAATATGCTAAAATTATGATAAAGGCATTAAGTCACCAGTGGTAAGGAAGCAACAATGCGCTGTGCATAAGAAAATCTTATAAATGTTTTTATTTGCATATTTCATCCCACTGCGCTATGTGCAATAAAACCTCTAATAAAGCATTTTTCCAAGTGCTTTGAAAAGGACTGGAGCAGATTCAATTAATCATAATGAAAAAATTAATCTATTTGAGGCTGAATGAGGAGAAATTGCTTATTTTAGAGTTTTAGTTTGCCGTAGTGTACTGTAGATCTACGTTTTTATAATTTGAGGATTCCTCCCATGATTACTGCTATTTTTATAAAATCCTAAATAATTAAAATTTCCATCTAAATTATGTTAATCTATTGCTGATAAGAAAACACTGCAATTTAACAATTTATAATAATTATTGTTTAGGTTAAAAAAGCACACAATTTAGCCGCGTTACAGGCCTACTGCTCCTCGGTTGATCTAAAACTTGATTAATAGGGACTAACGTCTACTGTTTTTTTTTTTTTTTTTTTTTTTGTAGACCACGTCTTGTAGATTCCAGTTGAGGAGTATAAAACATATCAGATCAACAATTATACAATCTTAAACACTAGTTACCAGAATTACTATATTATTTAGTTAAAGTGAGTCTCAATTTTGATTTGAAAGGGACCATAAAAAGCACTATACTACACTATAAAAAGGTTTATCAACTAAATAATTTTTCAGTTGTTTTTTTAAATATTTCTATATTTTCAAGACACTTTGAAAACTGCGGTAGCTTGTTGTAGAGTTTTCTATCAATATAATTAGGTTTTTGTTTGAATAAACTACTATTGTGACTCACCAAGTGATAGTCTCCTCGGCTTCTTGTATTATAATCGTGTACGTCTAGATTTTTGTTAATATCACTCTTTTTACATGTAAAGTAGCTTCATACACATATAAGCAGAGTACAGCCAGGAGACAAAGTCTCTTGAACAACGGCCTAATCTAAGATATTTTTTCCATACTTCTAACAGCTTTCTTTTGGATCTTAAACACCCTATCAAGGTTTTTTTTATGAATTTATGTATTTACTCTTTCAATACACCTAACAGCTTTTTTATCTTAAACACCCTATCAAGGTTTTTTTATGTATTACCCTTTACTAGGATAGCATATTTAGTGAGAGCCCAAAGTAAGCTGTAAAAAGTAACTTTCTGTCATTCAATCTACCAAGCTGTCGCAGGACAAATTAATACCACAGAAATTTCACAACATATTTTCTCAGTGTATGGAGCCCAGATCAATCATCTATCCAACAAAACTCCTAAAAATTCAATGTCATCTTCCTGGTCTAGTAGATTATCGTTCATAACACGTTTATAGCCCTATCTTCATTTGAATTATGTTTGTTTTTGCATTGGAGGTATTGGCATTTTCTACTATTTATCGTTAATTTGTACTTTCAATACACCCATGAACAGTGAGGTATTAACTTAATGAGAATGAAATATTGCACATGAGAATGAAATATTGCACAAATTAAAATTTAATTGTAAAAACATTAATAGAACACTCACCAGTTTGATCGCCTCCACCATAATCTTTAAATCCCTGGGATTCTCGTAGTAGTTAGCATAGAGCAGAGGCCAATGGAACGGATTCCTAGATTTCAATTTCACCCTTCCACGACTCATTGGTTGAAGGAGCACTGGTGAAATACTGAAAGCATCCTCGCCCTCATGTGCACGATACACTTTGTTGTAGAAATCCTCCGTTATCCCAAAACTACCCCTCAGGGATCCCCCCGTGTCCCCCGTGAGTGCCCCAGGACCAAAAACTAGTTCAATATCGGGATGATCCTCGGGACCGTCCACTACTCCTGTCCTAAATAACGCTAAAGCTTCGGCACCACCAGGTAACGTAAGAGGACCCGCACCGTTTAACATGTAATCCAATATGTATTGAGGTTTTTGATAACGAGATTCCACAATTGATACAGTATCATTAACAAGAAACGCTAAACCATTCATTGATACATGGTCCTGTAGGTTGTAACCAACTTTTAAGTCCTTTATCACTGGAATTCCCAATTCCTCTAGATGATCCCTTGGTCCAATTCCGGACAACATCAACAACTGGGGACTGTTCAATGTACCCGCGCACAAAATCACTTCTTTACGGGCTCGCACAACGTAGACCTTCCTATTTTTCAAAAACTCAACCCCCACAGTCCGATTTGTCACTGGATCTATGATTATCCTTGTTACACGAGCTTGTTTCCCCACTGTGAAATTTTTTCTTGATCTTACCGGTCGTAGAAATGCTTTGGACGCACTAAGTCTTGCACCCCGACGGGTTGTAGATAAAACATAGTCGAACCCCATGGGGTTTGCCCCATTCACGTCCAGTATAGGATACCCCATTTCTACTCCAGCTTTCATGAACGCTGAAACTAGAGGTGTTCTCCATTTTGGACGTTCCACAGTTAAATAACCACCTGTTCCATGGAAAGGGGAGTTACGTAATTCAGGAACAACAATATCTTCCGATTTTCGAAAATAGGGGAGCACATCACGAAAACTCCACCCATAGTTTCCCATTGATGCCCAATTGTCATAATCTCGAGGAACCCCTCGACTGTAGACCATATAGTTTATGACACTTGTTCCCCCCATAGCTTTCCCTTTATGCCATTTGCAACGTTTCCCCTTAAAACTTTGGCATATTTGATCGTTGGGTTCAGTTTGGTAACCCCAGTTGAAGTCTGTTGCCGAAATATAGGAGACTAGTAGAGGTACATCTGTGAGTATTAATTCTTCTTTTCCAGCTTCTAAAATTAGTACAGACCATTCGGGATTTTCGGTTAAACGGTTGGCAATTACTGATCCTCCTGACCCTGCACCAACTACAATAAAATCGTACTCTTTTTGGAACTTGCTGGAGTCCGTTGTCGCTCCAGGCGGTAGAAAGAGTGTGTTCCTGTAGTACTGGAGAACCGACTGGAATAGTGTCCTCTGTGATACTGTAGAGCCAACAAAAATTAACAGAAGAAACGCAACGCAACGCGTAGAAAAAACGCAAGTTGTCGCGTGAACGGTCATAGCTGATTGTGTGACCACCTCCGCGGGTGTTATCTGGTTGGAGGACGCATCACGACTGAATGCTCGCCGCTTTTGGTAACTTTTCGTTCACGAAAGACCACTTTTTCTCTCTCTCACTATTATGTTCTCTCATGTCTCTTTTCTATATGTCGTTTCCTAGAGATTCTCAAGGTCTTTACCACCTCTTGAAAGCTTTTTTCGTACTGGTGCCAAGTTCCACCACAACAAACTATACTGGGGATGAGATTTTTCGTCGCAAGTTCATCGCCTCTTCTTTCTTCTTTCACTAACTTCATTATTTGTCTCACTCACTCCAAGTTCTGTTTTTAACGTTCTCTTTTCCTGTATTTCGCACCCATTATCATGTTGTGAAAGAGCTGGCTTGATAGATCACCAAAAATTTATTGTAATATCTCTTCTGAGGATAGATTTAGCGCTGTTCAAGAAACTTAAAGTCTTTTGTCAAAAAATGTCCTGTTAAAATTTTAAAATTTCTTTTTTATGTGAAGAAAGCGGTTAGGTGTTGGAAAGAGCAAATAGGGAGATTCATATAGACCGCTATTCAAGAGACTTGGTCTCCTAACTCTACTTTGTTTGTATGGGTATGAAGTTACAGATAAAAAAGAGTGGTATAAAACAAAATTTTAACGCCGAGGAAATTATCACTTGGTGAATCACAATAGTAGTTTATTCGAACAGAAACCTAGTTATATTGGTAGGAAATTCTATAACAAGCTACTGCATTATAAACTTAAAAAACACTTTTAAATGGAAATTGACTCACGTTATGGCGTGACGGCCGTTTCGCTCTGTTGTCTAGAGCATCATCAGACGACCCACAGTACCCATGGGTACATAGGTACTGTGGGTCGTCTGATGATGCTCTAGACAACAGAGCGAAACGGCCGTCACGCCATAACGTGAGTCAATTTCCATTTAAAAGTGTTTTTTAAGTTTATAATACATATTAGTGGAAACAAGATGGATCTTCAACATCATAAAAGCTACTGCAGTTTATAAAGAGTCTTGGAAATAGTATTGAAGTATTTAATAAATTTAGAAAATATTTTGTTGATAAAACTCTTTATAGTGTACAAGAGTTCCTTTCAGATAAAAATTGAGCCTTACCTCAACTGATTCAAATTTTATATATGAAATTTTATTTCAAATTTTATATATTTATAATGGTGGTAACTAGTGAATAAGATTGGAAATATTGTATAAATAATTGTTGATCTGTCTTGGCTTGTCTTATACTCCATAACCGGGGTCTTCAAGAAAGATCTTCAAAAAAATAAAGATAAAATAATTTATTGAGATTTGGGCCAGGCTGTGAATAGCCCCATATCCACACCCATCAAATATAATAAACAAAAGATAAAAATACAATTACTTAGGAAAAAGAATACAATCTGCTGATCAGTCTTACAAAATAAAATAATAACTGAATTTAAATCATTGTAAATTCCAATATAACAAATTCCAAAACAAATAAAATGATACACTTTTCTAATATTCAAAACTTTTAATAAGTCAGGCACTGTTAAAAAGATTTAAGAAACGGATTAAAGGAAAGGAATAATTATAGATCAAATATAGAATCAGCAATAAGCAATCAATTTAAGCATTAATCCCACTTTTAATGTAATCACATAGATATCTATGACCTTAATTAATAAATGTATTTAAGGTAAATTACTTTGATCTAGTATAATATTATATGTACCTCATTACTTGTTCTAATACATCATCTCAAGGGAGGAGATAGTTGGACAGGTTTTGTTCTCCCTTTTTTCCATCTTATCATTTTTGCTTATTATGTAGATCACTTCAATAATTACAGTATTTACAAATTTCAATTTTTGAAAATTTTGTAAAATACCTCAAGATTTATGGTAGTTCCAAATGTTAATATGTTTTTAGTCTCATTTTTCAGCTCATTCTACGGGGAAAGAAAGTTGAATAGGGTTTTCCTTCCTTTTTTATTGGGCCATTTTTGCATACTTTGTGAAATACCTCAAGAATTATGGTGATTTCAAAATTTTAATATGTTTTTAGTTCATTTTTTTAGCTCATTCTATGGGGAAATATAGTTGAATAGGGGTTTCCTCACGTTTTCATCTTACCATTTTTGCATACTTTGTGAAATACCTCAAGAATTATGGTAGTTGCAACATATAGAATGTTTTTATACCTATTTTTTAGTTCATTCTATGGGAAAATATAGAGGTTTTTTCTCCATTCTTGCATATTTTGTAGTATACCTCAAGAAATAAATACGGTAGTTACAGACTTTTAGAATGTTTTAAAATTAAATACACATTTTTCAGTTCATTTTACATAAAATTATAAAAATATTACCACCTTAATAAAAGCCCCAGAGGTTTTTGTTTGAGTGGATCGGTGCCAACTTCAGCCATCTTATTTCTGTAACGAAGTTTTTCCAGACCCACGTTCAAAGCAAAGGTTTCTCATCATTTTGATTGAAGGATGAGATGATGCATCCTAAAACTCTTTGTATATCTCCTCTGATCTAATACCTAGTTTCAAAATATCAGGCAGAAACCTGAGACACAATCAATCTATCCCCTCCCACCCCTCTCACCTATTATATAATATAAATATGTATCTACGCATCTCACAACACCCTTGAAAAATGACTCCATAGTAAAGTTACCATAGAAGCTACAATACACAATGGATGTCTCGAACTTGGTTCACTATTGTTGGTGGCGGCAGGTTGCACACAAAGTGGATGTTGTCAGCTACCCCTTTTATCCCTCAATTCTCATCCAACTCTTCCTCCTCTTACTCTTCTACTCCTCCTCCTCATCCTTTTCTTCCAAATATTTTTTCTCTTCCTCCTGCTCCTCCTCATTTTCAATACCTACTCCTCGTCATACTCCTTCTCCTCCTCATCCACCTCCTGGTCCTCTTTCTTTTCCTAGTCCTCTTTCTACTCCTCGTCATCCTCCTCTTCCCCCAAATCCTCTTCCTTCTTCTCCTCCTCCTCCTTCTCCTCCTCTTTCTCTTCCTCCTCCTCCTCCTCCTCTTTCTCATCCAACTTCGCCTCCATCTTTTCCTCCTCCTTTTCCTCTTCCTCATCCATCACTTACTTGTTCTCTTTCTCCTCTTCCTGATCCTCCTCCTCCGCCTCCTCCTCCTCCTCCTCATCCTCCTCCTCCTCTTCCTCCTCCTCCTCTTCCTCCTCCTCCTCTTTCTCATCCAACTTCGCCTCTTTCTTCTCCTCCTCCTCATTCACCTCCTCCTTTTCCTCCTTCATCTCATCCACCTTCCACTACTCCTCTTCCTCCTCCTCCTTCTACTCCTCCTCCTCATCCTCCTGCTCCTCCTTCTTCTCCTTTACCTCCTCATCTTCCTCCTCTTCCTCCTCCTCTTCTTCCTCCTCCTCCTTCACCACCTTCTCCTCCTTCCCCTCTTCTTCCTCATCCTCTTTCTTCTCCTCTGTTTCCTCATCCTCCTCCTCCTCCTCTTCTTCCTTATCCACCTTCTCCTCATACTCCTCCTCCTCTCTATCTCTCTCTCTTCCTCCTCCACCTACTCATGCTCCTTCTTCTTCTCCTCCTCCTACACCTCCTCCTCCAAATCCTTCTGCTTCTCTTCTTTCTCCTCCTTTTTCTCTTCCTTTCCCCCCTACTGCTTTTCCTCCTCCTCTTTCCCCCACCGCCTTTCCTCCTTCTCTCCCTCCTACTCCTCCTCCTGATTCTTTTCCTCTTCTTATCCCTCATCATATTCCTCTTCCTTCTCCTTCTTCTCGTACTCCTCCTCATCCTCTTATTCTCCCTCTTCTCCTCCTTCTCTTCCACCAATCCCTCTTCCTTCCTCTCTATCTTCCTCTTCCTCCTCCACCTCTTCTCCCTCATCCTCTTCTCCATTCTCCTTCTCAATATCCCTCTTCAACAGAAACTAACTATACAAAGGATACGCTCCTCCCTTCAACAGAGAGCTTTACAAACACCTTTGTCAGAGTTTAAATTTCCCTGAAAGGAGGGACGGGTTAAAATCTTTTGTTTAAAGCACTCCACAGGTGATGGCCTCTTAGTGAGGGGGTGAGGGGGGGAGTTTACAAACTTGAACTCCATCTCAAGTTGCCGGTACCTATTTCAGTTGATAAAGAAGAGCTTTTTGTGGATGCTGAAAGTTATTTATCCACTTTTGAAAATGGTACAGTGAGTTTAGAGTGTTATCAAAAAGAAACTGGAATCTTCTGTTTTAGACAGCCTCAAGGCGTGGGGCTAGGGGCCCTTTGGTGGCCCCGTGGCTGTCGGGACACTGAACCGGGCCACCAAAAGGCCTAAACTTGAAAAACGGATTGAAAACTTGTAAAAGTGCCCACTACAAACAGAAATAAAAAGCAACGAGTATAAGCAAAAAAACTATAAAGCCATCAATGCACACACGCAATGCAAAGCAAACGCATTTTTAGATCTCTCAATTCAATCACAAGCATATGGGTGCGTTCAGACTATGCAACAATGTCATATTAATAAAATCATTATATAATAATTATAAATAATCATTATATTAATAAATCAACACTTTTTAAAATCGATTTTTAAAAATGGAACTTCGAAAAATCAAATTGACTAATTTATTCATGAATAGGCCAATGTTTTAAAAACATCATTACATTTTTTCCTTTATTTTTTAACAAAAGTACATATTAATTTAACACGAAGGTTTTGTAGTACAAAGCTGTGACATAAAATTGTTATTGAAATGTAAAACTATTTTTTTTTTTAATTTTTTTTTGTAGATTACGTCTTGGAGACTCGTAATGTTTGATTAGGTATGAATATGTAAAAACTTAGTTGTATGACACTTTGATTTTGGAATATGAATTCCTTTTGGAAAAGTTGTAAAAACTATGTTGTAAAACACTTTGATTTTGGGAACTACATTCCTTCGTGAAAAGTTGTACAACATAGTTATATAACAGTGTTTTGCTATATAGTCAAAAAGCACACTAAGCCTGGTGATGACTGATGAAGTTCTTCTTTAAGGGTGAAAATGCATTAGACCTACACAAATAATATTCTTCTTTTTTCTTTGTTAATAATTGTTCAATAGAAATAGACACAATCTAGAATAAATTTATCTAGTGCAATATTTTATTTGTAATTAATTAAAGTGTAATACATTTTTATTGTAATTATTAACCCAGTTTTTATTTGTATTATGTTTTGTAGTTGCTCTGTGGTTTGTTCTTACAAGTGCATAAAAAATTCAATAAAATATAGGTCTATGTGTATAATATTGTAGTTACGAAGAATACTTCACTTGGTTCGGAACCCACCTAAAATAGTAGGTCCACTATGTTCCCCATAACATGGCTCAAACGGTGAGGTGGAATTACCCGTGAGGGTCTCCCCACAAATAAAATTCTTTCGCTTATTATTTTTTTACTTGATATTTAAACATGAATAATTATTTAAAATAAACTTTACAGATGAATTTTACACTTCCTTAACTCAAACTTATTCGAGTGATGGTCATTTCGCATTACTGTAATGCTTCCTTAGACACGGCTTGAGGACTACCCTGTATCTAGGTATTCAGTTTCTTTAGTTTGTTGGATCCTATGATGCTCCTGTATGCGGACATAATTTCACAATGAAATTATTTGCATACAGTATTATTTCTGCAGATATTTTTTTTGTAACATTTTATTTCTTGTACATGATAGTTAAGTTGATCTAAGTATTTTTTTTCTTTGTAACTTCTTGGTTTCTCTCCTAATAATTATTATTATTTTCTATCAAGTATAATTTTTTGCTTGTTTTTATTTGCGGAAATAAAAATTATTATTATTATTATTTAGATCTTGTTGTACTCGGTACTCAGGCCCACTCAATGTTTTGTTTCAGTGAGTTCCAATTAAATAGGAATAGGTATTTTATCTGTATCTAGGTAATTTGTTTCTGTTGATTTAACTGTGGGCGTGGGCCTGTTCTGTATGTACTCTATGTTTTATTCTGATTCAATAAAGGCCTCCTAGGTGCTAACTGCATGTAAGAATGAATATTTTCCAAACAAGTCAGAGAACTATTAATAGACGGAGTTCGACAGTTGGCATTGCAATAAAAGCCGGACAGCCTGAAAGTGTAGCCTGCAAATTGCAATTATCAATTTGCGTTGGATCAAGTTAGTAAATCACCATTTCACAAGCCTTTAATTGCCAGTGAACGCCCTCAATATCTCAAGAAATGATTCTGAATAATCAGCATTGATTGCACAGAATGTCTGAAAATATTCACATTCATTAATTTAAGATAATAGTGGGAATATTTTTTTAATCATTTCTCGTTAGATAGGCTTCTATTCTACTCTGGGTCTACTGAAGTAGTTATAGTAGGTTTAAAAGTTGTAGCAAAAATATATATATATAGCTGTCATATTATAGGTTTTAGGTCTTCTAGCTACTCATTGGCGGCTCTGGTAGCGCAGTTGGTTGGAGCGCTTGTCTGTGATAAGATAAGGGGCTCTGGCTGGCTTCATTTCCTGCAGCCTTGGGTTCGAATCTCATTCAGCTTTGGATGTTTCTCATAATTCACCTATTCACCTCATTACCCACGCACAAGTCTCCAGACTCATGTGGGCATCATCCGCAATATAAAAAAATACTTTAGACAAAAGAGTCACAAATACCTTAATCGCAATAATTTCATGCGCTATGCATAATTATTACAGTGTAATTTCAGCTTGTTGGATCACTTATTAGACTAGGTTGATTATTGTTTTTTTTCGGAGGATGAAGCCCACATAGGTATGAGACCTGTGCGTGGGTAATGAATTGGATGTTGGTGATTGATGAGTTGGACCTGCAGTTTTAGGTGAGTTCCGAACCACCGGGAAGTTTTTTTTTGTTTTTTTTGAGGATGAAGCCCATATAGGTATGAGACCTATGCGTGGGTAATAATTGGATCATGGTGATTGATGAGTTGGACCTACAGTTATAGGTGGGTTCCGAACCACCGGAAAATGATCTTACAGCAGAGAACAGAGTCTTTTTTGCTGGCCAATCTAATCGGTCATCGTTACAAACAGGACCTACGAGAAGTGAGAAGACTACGAGATTTTACAGCAGAGAGCAGAGTCTTTTTGCTGGCCAATCCAATCGGTCACCCTTGCAAAGAGCACCCAAGAGTTTTGTAGCTTATGTCTGATCGAACAGATACCTGCTACGGCATTTTATTTTGTGTCTTGCACAGTGGAAGATTGATACTAGATTCTGGAGCAAAGCTGCGGAATGAAACACATGCTGTGTAATGGAGGTGTATGACTCAGTTAAGCTGTGAGCAATAAGCGCGTCAAGTTTGCTTATTGATCAAATATTTCACTCTTGAATAAAGTATCACAGTCATTATAGACAGTTTAAAAATAAAAATAAAACGGTAAACGAAAATCTATAGTACCTACCATATTCCTATATGACATTATATAGAGCCACTGCAGGTCCCCACAATTTAGGCAAAATAACATCAGCTAACATTAACATTAAATAACATCAGCTAAATAACATTAGCGTCTGACCGAGCTCAAAAATGTCCTCGTACATGTTTAGAATATCAGCTGATTTTTTAATCAAATTTACCCGGCAAGTGTAATTTATCCTTAATTGTGGCGTGCGACCATGACTGAAGTTGCTCTGTATATAGTACTGAACCTTCTGGTAGAAACTGAACTGGAATGCGTTCTATTTCAACAATAATAACAGGCTACAGAGATTTAAAAGCAGGTTTTTGTATCGTTCTGATACTCTTACATTTTTTTCTTTTTGGTCTCAACTTTTGGGATGCACTCGCCTTATGCACA